>JAQHUG010000380.1:1386918-1414393 GCA_028555095.1 Dicrostonyx torquatus | reverse complement strand
CAAACCTTAAACTCCGAAGTGCTAGAGTTACATGTATGCATCTTGTTTTAAGTGACCAAAATCTAACTTTTTCCTATTAGCCAGACTAATCCTTGACAAATCAATTTGTCATCTGGGAAGTCACTTAACGGGCACCTGGCTGGGAAAGCTGTCTGAGAGAAGGGGAATCAGTCAGGTTTGAAAAAAAAAAACAAAAACGGAATTGACATTGCTGAGACAAACTGCGGGAAGTTTTTATTTGAACTTCCATCATCATACAACACCCCAAAGCCTCCCCAAAATCCCCAAACATCATTCCTGTCTATAACTTCCAGCACTTTTGGATGAAGGCGTGTCGCCTTCCCCGCTTCATCCTCTGGCTGTGTTATTTGCTAGATGTCTGAATCAACTTTTCATGTGCCCTGGGACAAAGCTACAGTGCCATTCTGCCACTCCGCCCCGGCTCGGCCTCGTTCAAGTACAGCTCTCCTCTTCCACACTGCTAACTTAACATTTTTAAAAATGGTTTTTACTATTTGCGGGTTCAGAGGAGGCCAAAGTGCAGGCCTAGCACGCTCCCCCACTAACTTCACTAGGGGGCGCGATGGCCCCGGCGACGCAGCGACTGAGGCCCAGTGGCACCCACCCTCTTAGGGCTCCCCGCGTTTTGCCGTAGGTTACCACCGCTCCTCCTACGACCTGAGCGAGAAAACCCGGGCAACGCTGAAGCTGAGGCCAGAGACTTCTAAGAGGCCCCACACACAGGCATCGCCTGGGCCTGAGCTCGCCCTCCTGAGCTGGGCGCCGCGAGCCGGTAACCAAGCGCACATGGCCCTCCCGGCCCTGTTTGTCCTGGCAGCACGCCGCCGCTATTTGAGGCGGTTTTTATCTCCCAGAAACCAGCAAAACCCCAAGCCGAGTCTAGGAAGATGAAAGGGGCCGAGGGGCCTGGATGGGAGGACTGTAAGGCTGCGGCGAGCGGGAGCTGGCACCGGACAGGCGGAGCCTGGGAGGCGACATGGCCAGCCACTGGGGAGGGTTGGGGGGGAGATCCTGTGCGCCACGGAGTCGGGGTCCGCTGTCGCCCTCCCCCTCGGGTGTGCTCCCCGGCGCCCCCCACATCCTGCCCAGTCTCCTGGGTCTCCTTCGACACAGACCCCAGCCCACGCGACAAATCCTCGGAACTCGGATTTCTTCAAAGCGCCTTTGAAGCCGGGAGCCCGGCCCGAAGGCTGGGGATCTTGCACCTGGGCAAAGGCACGGGTGGAGCGGGGTGGGGTCGCCTTCGGGTCCTGCTCCTCCACTCAGGCAGCGGGGTGGACTGCGGCCCGGGCGCCGCTGCTCGGGAAAGCACCCTATGCAACTCCTCAGCCCAGCGGGGGAGCCCTGGGGGCAGGGGCTGCACAAAGCCCTATTGTGGCTTGGAGACGGCCGCCACAGAGTGGCTTTTGTTCCTCCACTAACTTCGAGGCAGGAGCGACTGATTGCAGGCCCCGGGCAGGGGGCGGGTTACGTGCCAGGCGGGTCATCCGGCCGGGAGCCTCACCACCGACGCGCTGGGGCTGCGCTGCGAGATAATCCCTGTGGTGATCACAGTTGATACTCTGGTCTGGTCACTGCCCAGACCAAGGTCGATGATATCGACTAAAAAAGCCATGGATAATAAGCACTCGGCCTTCCCAACTCTTCAGATAGCAATAAGCGACTAAAAACTCAACTGCGGTGGCAGCGCAGGCCTTTAATCCCAGCATTTGGGAGGCAGAAGCAACAGGCGAATATTTGTGAGTTCGAGGCCAGCCTGGTCTACAGAGCGAGTTCCAGGGCAGCCAGGGCTACACAGAAAAACCCTGTCTCGAAAAAGCCAAAAAGAAAAGAATGAAAGAAGAAAGAAAAAAGAAAGAAAAGCTCACCTTCGTTAGAGAACATGACCAACCAAGTTGCTTTTTTTTTTTTAACTTTCAGCGTGAAGCACAGTCGTGCCGGATTAAATATCCCCGCCTTGCTAAAGAAATGTACCGTGCCCATCCATCCGCCACCTCTTCCCCTTTTCTCACCAGACACAATTTCAAATCGAACTTTTATTTATTAAATTAAAAAAAAAAAGACTCCACAAGGGGATGATCCCTTCAACGATGTATGTTCTTCCCAGACTCCACGGGCTTTACCCTTAAATTTGGTAGCAGGAGCAGGGGACAGAACTGGAAGACCCGATAGTCTCAGGAAAGGTGTTCAAAGGCACAAAGCGGCTTTTAAAAGTCACTGGAATGGAGTGGAAACTCAGATTGGGGGCCTGTGAATCTGTTTAGGGACCTCTGTCCTGCAATAAACTCTTTCTCATGGCTTCTAGGCCTTGCACATTGTAGGCATTCAATAAATATTTGATTTACTTGGACTTATTCCCAGAGAAAGCCTTCCCCCACCTACTTTTCAGTAGGGGCATCTCCAAACCAAAGTCCTGTTAGGTGGACTTTCCCCCAAAGGACATGCTTCAGATGGCAGCTGCAAGTTCTCCATAACCATGACAACAGGGGATTAGCCTGATGAGGTCACAGGGTATGAG
Organism: Dicrostonyx torquatus; assembly: GCA_028555095.1. NCBI lineage: Eukaryota > Metazoa > Chordata > Mammalia > Rodentia > Cricetidae > Dicrostonyx > Dicrostonyx torquatus. Next base: position 1,411,854 of record JAQHUG010000380.1, on the reverse strand, counting down.
AGGGTTAGTGGAAGAACCGGCTCTGAGGTCAAGAGAGCTGGGGTACAGTCTAGTCCTCCCCTCAGTAGGACTTGAAGTTTCACAGCTTCTGGCTGGGGCTGGGGACCTTAGTGACCTTACTGAGAGACACCCACATAAACTCTAACTAACAACCCAATTTTAAAAACTCCACTGAAAAAGAAACCCCACTGACACCTTGATGATAGAGATCTATGAACAAGATCTCCACTACCGTTTTGTCTATACAGAAATGCATTTGACTAGAATTTCCTTAGCAAAAAAGAAAAAAGAAAATCCCCTTCCCTCTCCAGCTCACTCTACCTGACCTGTCATAAGTTAGATAAATAGAATTATTATTATTACTATTGTTTACTCCTGGTGCATAGGGGTTAAGTACTCAAGGCTGGGGGCAGCCTCCCTGACCCTGGGGTCACCCCATCTTGGGGATCAGATCCCCGTTGGTCTGCCCCCTTCTTGGCACTGTGCTCCCAGCCGGGTTACTAATACCAATCTCCCTAACTCCGCTTCCTAATGAAGAACCACCAGGGGGCAATAAATTATCATCATCATTGTGTTTGTTTTTTTTAAAAAAAGGCTCAAGGGAATGGAAGCATAGCAGAAGTCTGAACACAGCCTGAAGCTGCTGGGGAAGTGGCAAATAGGGTTGGGAAGCAAAAAGATTCGATGGCAAAGAGTTAATGAGGGTGATGGGAGTCCAAATGGGAGAAAAAAAGTAAGAGGCTGTGAACACGGAAGGGAGGAGAAAGATTAGGAAGCCAGAGCACAGGCACAGGCAAGGGCTTGAAAGGAGTTTGACTAAGACTTGTGGGTAAAAGGAGAAGAGCTAAGGAGATAGCCAGGTTAGGAATGTCTAGGGGTTCGGCGGAGAAAGCCCCCAAGTATAGCATGCATAGGAAAGAGTGAGGGGCAAGCAGTGGCCCACCACACCAAGAGAGCCTGGCAAGAGGACCCTGGAGCTGGAGACCTTCCTCTACCCAGCTCAGATCTCTAGCAGGTTGCTCTGCTCCGGACTGCCGCCAGGGGCTTTTTCTGGGGGTGCAGGCGAGGTGGAAGATCGGGGAGGCTGACTGGCTTCTTCTTCCCCGACGCTGCGGCCCTCCCCCAGCTCCTTAGAGCCACTTGGGGGCGGCCCCGGGCCTGGTTCCCCGTGGGTGCGCTGGTGTTTGCTCAAGTGGTCACTTCTAGTGAAGCGCTTGGAGCAGAGCAGGCAGGTGAACTTCTTCTCCCGGGTGTGAGTGCGCACATGGCGCTCCAGCTCGTCGGAGCGGGTGAACCTCTTGCCGCAGAAAAGCCAGTTGCAGACGAAAGGCCTCTCGCCAGTGTGCCAGCGCAAGTGGGCTTTCAGATGAGAAGCCTTGCCGTACACTTTGCCGCAACCAGGGATGTGGCAGCTGTGAATGGGTTTCTTCCGCAGCCCAGCCGCTGCAGCCCCCAGCCGCTCTAGCTCCTGACAATTGGGGCAGTCGCAAGTAGAACGCCCTGCCCCACTACCGGCATATCCACCACTACCCCCAGTGCCTGCACCCCGCGGGGGTTTGCCTGCACCACTCCCCTCCAGTTGCCCACTATTGCCAACTGCCTTGGGCTTATAGACATCTTGGGGTAGAACATGCTGGGGCCCTGATTGCAGGAGGTGGGGCGCTGGGTAGGGAGCTGGATTGAGGGGGGCAAAGTCAGATGGGTAAGTAGGCAGCTGGGGGTTCAGTGGAGGCTGGGTAGGACCTGTGGACAGTGTCCCTTGTAGCCCATCACCCTGGCCCTGGCCACCACCTAGCCAGTTGCCTCCAGGGTGCATGTCCCACCAAGGAGTAGGTGTGTTGCCTGGACCTGGTGAGATGCCTGCATGAATACCCGCCTTGTACCAGGAGCCATAAGGATGGGCCATGTCCAGAGAGGTGTAGACACTAGGCAGGCAGTCAGAAGAGCTGTGCCCCTTGGGTACCAGTAGCCCAGGGTCTTGGGCACCAGTGGGCCCAGGAAATGAGTGGGAAAAGGGTGGATAGTCATTGGCATAGCCAGAGGCTGGGGCAGGAGGACTGCCTGCAGGGGAGAGGAGCCCATTGGTGCTTGAAAAGGGAGCTGGGTAGGCGTCCCCCATGGTTTTAGGGGCTGAAAGGTCAGAGTATGGCTTCTTTGTGCCTCCTTTTCCCACTGTTGTCCCGCAGTCCCGCAAAGGGCTGGAGCCACCAAATTTACTGCAAGCTGCTGTCAGCATGGCCAGGGGACTGGAGCCATAATGAGCTTCTTCCTGTAGAGAGAGCAAGATGCACCACTTAGGAGGCAAGATGAGAGTGGGAAGAGCATAGCTATCAGACTGAGACCTACAGACATGGAGGACAAAGCACAAAGGTTAGGGAAAGCTAAAGAGACAGGAAACTAGAGGGAAGAGTGGCATACCAACGAGGCCCTGCACCCCTGGACCCGGGACAGGAGAGGCCCAGACTCTAGTCCAGCAGGAAGAGCCCACTGTGGAATCTGAGGAAGAGCTGGCTGAGGTGAGAATTAGGGTCCTGGCCTAGGAAATTGGACTTTTTTGTTTGTTTGTTTGTTTGTTTTGTTTTTCGAGACAGGGTTTCTCTGTAGCTTTGGAGCCTGCGCTGGAACTAGCTCTTGTAGACCAGGCTGGTCTCGAACTCACAGAGATCCGCCTGCCTCTGCCTCCTGAGTGTTGGGATTAAAGGCTTGCGCCGCCACCGCATGGCAGGAAATTGGACTTGAAGCAGACAAAAGCCAAGCCATGGCCAGGGACTCAAAAAGGATGCCCCTCAAACAAGAGCATGACCTGAATGTGGTAGCTTACATCATAATTTAGGAGGTGGAAGTAAGAAAAACCAGAGCCTCAGGTCATCCTCAGCTACACAGCAGTTCCAAGCCAGAATAGGCGGCATAGACCCTGTCTCAAAAGCAAAAAGGCAGGGTGTGGTGGCGCATAAGTTTATGTTTGAACTCTGTAAACAGAGGCAGGAGGATCTCTGAGTTCAAGGCTACCCTGATCTACATAGTAAGTTCCAGGACAGCCAGGGCTATGTAGAGAGACCCTGTCTTGAAAAACTGAAACTAAAAACCAAAACTAAAAAGCCTAGTTCCTTAGGACACCAAGGCAGGAGGGTCACTTGAGCCCAGGAGTCTCTGAGAAGAGTTTGGTCAGCAAAACAAGGCCACCGTCTTCCATATCCTCTCCACAGAAAGCAGTATGGAGGCACAGAGAGAAGCAAAAGCACTGGGGAACCATGTTTGACTCCAGTCCAGATTTTCCTGGCTTCACCTCACTTCCATTTCCTGTTTCTGCTTCAGTCCACGACTGAAGAGTCACTGCTTCATCTCCCTGAAGTCAAGTCCACAAGGCCCTAGGAAGGAATCTTTTGGTATGGACTTTGGAGCTGGGAAGCTAGAGGAAAGGACAGCAGAGACACTGCCGGACATTGAGAGGGAATAGGGCTGCAGCCAAGCCTAGACTGGTGAAGCAAGAATGTCTTTCAAACAGGTATTGGGCACCTCCTGCTTCTTGGTACTAACTAGCTAGTGTTCCTCTGAGCAATGGAAGAGTCCAAAGTCATCAAGACTCTTCAAGACAGGGAGCTGGTTAAGACACTAAATTACAGCCTTTCTCCTCCATGTCTCAGTATCCCCTAACATGTAGTCCATGGATGGGCTGGTCCGCACCATACCGTTTATGTGGTACATGGATGGGGCTGGTCCTCACCACACCATTCAAGCAAGTGAACAGAAGACATAAAAGTGGACTGAGAAGGCCTTTTAGAAACACAGAAGTAGCTGGGCGGTGGTGGCACACACCTTTAATCCCAGCACTCGGGAGGCAGAGACAGGTGGATCTCTGTGAGTTTGAGGCCAACCTGGTCTATAAGAGCTAGTTCCGGGACAGGCTCCAAAGCTACAGAGAAACCCTGTCTCGAAAAAACAAACAAACAAAAAATTCACAGAGGTATTCAGGTGGTGATGGTGGTGCACGCCTTTCATCCCAGCTCTTGGGAGGCAGAGGCAGGTGGATCTCTTGTGAGTTTGAAGCCAGCCTGCTTAGTCTACAGAACAAGTTCCAGAACAGCCAAGGCTACACAAAGAAACCCTTTCTTGAAAAAACAAACAAAAACACAAATATCTCCTTAATGACCAATCTGAACACCCTTTTGTGACTGTCCTGCCTCAGGAACTTCTGGTACCCCTCCTTAGGTCACATTCAGAATCTCATGGGAAGAAATGCAATCTAGCATCCTTGGCCAGTATGTACAAAATCCTGGCTTCAACCAAATTACCTTTAAAAAAAAAAAAAAAAAAAAAAAGAGAGAGAGAGAGAGAGAAAATAAGAGATTCTCCAAAAGCTTGGCCATGTGGGGCCAGTGAGATGGTTCAAAGGGTAAAAGCATTTGTTACCAAGCCTGATGACCTAAGTTCACCCCACACACACACACCAGAACCAAAAATGATAGGAGAGACCTCCCACAAGCTGTCCTCTAGCTTCCACACATCTTATGGTATGGCATTCACATAAATACCCCCTACCACCCCCCTCATGTGTCCGTGTATCACACATTTTTCTAAAACCTGGTTATTGGGGCTGAAAGGATGGTTTGGCAGTTAAAAGCCCTTACTGCTCTTCCAGAGAACTGGGGTTAGGTTCCCAGCACCCACATGGCAGTTCCAACACCCTCTTCTGGCTCCTCAGGCATCAGGAACATACATGGTGCACATAAATACACGTAGCAAAACACCTATACATGCAAAGTTAAAATAAAAAAGTACTAATTGTGGTGGTACATGCCTTTAAATACAGTGCTCAGGAGGCAGAGGCAGGCAGATCTCTGCATTCAAGGCCAGCCTGGTCTACAAAGTGAGTTTTAGGACTTGCCTTACAAAGGAAGGCAAGAATCCAGGATTCTCAGACCTGCCTAGTGGCTCCTAGTTCAGTATGTATGTGTGTGAGATGTGATGCCAAGTCCTAGAGGTGAGGCTAGTGTCTCCACATCTCAGCGAAGGTCTTTGCTATCATGACTCCTATACTGCACCCCTGCCCAACTCTCTATCTCTGTCTGAGGTCTTGTTAATTCTACAGGCTCCCACCCAGAGGTGGTGGCCGACACCTTTAATCCCAGCACTCAGGAAGCAGAAGCAAGCAGATCCCTGTGAAAATTCCAGACTGACTCCATAGCTACTGAGAAACCCTGTCTCAAAAAACCAAAAAACAAACAAATAAAATCCTACAAACTCCCAAATATGAGCCATCAAATGCCACCCAAATAAACTGCTATTTATTGTCCATCAGTAAACCTCTGGACTTTCCCAGGAAAGGTTCCCCGAAGTTTCCCCCACCCCCACCCCCACCCCCAGATGGTTGGTTTCTCTGTGTAGCCCTAGCTGTCCTGGAACTTGCTCTGTAGACCAAGCTGGTCTCGAACTCACAGATACCCTCCTGCCTCTGCCTCCTGAGTGCTGCTGGGATTAAAAGTATGTGCCACCACCACCAGGCTCCCTGAAGCTTCTAAGAACCCAAGCAGAGAGGTTAGGGCTGGAAAGCTGGTGGGACAGGAGTAAAACTTAGCTTGAAGGGAGGTGGCAACATAGGAGCTCAAAGACTTGTGGAGATACAGAAACATGGGACACAAAGGACACTGTGCCAGGCAAAGCTGTGGTATGTCACTATGGCAGTGACAGAGAAGCGGGGGACCATAAAGGGAGATGTTTGCTTTAAGAGACAGAAATGGACAGGAAAGCTGAAAAACAAAAGGGAGGGAGAGCAAGGAAGGCAGAATAAGCAAAGAAAGGTGGTGAGAGATCCTGGGCCAGGAAAGCTAAGGAAAACACAGGAAAAGACAGGAGAAGGAAGCCGGAGGAGGAGGAAGGCATACACTTCCCACCTAAGAAAAACCTACCATGGCGATGGGCCCCAGACAACCCCAGAGCAGGTCATTCCTCCCTCCTTCTCCCCCTTAGCTGCTGCCCCTCCCCCCCTGCCCAGCATGGCCCTGCTCCGGCTCCGGTGGCTTCCCTGCGGTCGGTTTATTTTTAAAAACGCCGATGTGGTCCCCCGCCTGCCTGGCCCTCACACTGTGGCCACAAGGGCCTCAGCCAAGTCCAGGGACCCCACCCAGCTGTGGGGAGGTAGGGAAGGGTAAAAATGACAGCCAACTCTAGGCTGACATGAGACCCCAACTTTGGTAGCAAGAGCCAATGGGGGCCATGAAGGTCAGAAAGAAAAAGCAAAGTACTGGCCTGCTCTGGGGGCCAAGCCCTGGAGGATAAGTTCCATCCCAGTGCTGCTCGCTCTCTGTGAGAGCTGAGGAAAAGGGTTCAGGATTCCGGTTCATATGCTCCTATGTATGATCATATGCATTACCTTGTAGAAACCAAGATACCCATTTTCCAGTTTCCCTGTTCCTCATCCCTGTCCCACCACCCTTTAAAATAAAAGGCTTAGCTAGGTGTGGTGGTTCATGCCCTTAGTCCCAGAACTCAGAAGCAGGTCTCTATGAGTTTGAGGCCAGTCTGGTCTAACAAGAGTTAGTTCCAGGGCAAGCTCCAAAACTACAGAGAAACCCTGTCTCGAAATACAAAAACAAAACAAAACAAAAAAAAAGAAAGAAAAAGAAAGAAAGAAAGAAAGATAAGCTTTTGCTCTGATGTCAAGTGAATCAAGTAACTCACAATGGAAGCGCTTACTATACTTCTGACTGCTGGGACTAGCTGCATAGGCTGAGCACTCTGGCTTCCTGGTCCTACTTCCTAGCTTTCTCTCAAGTTCTTGATTCACCCAGCTTTACAATTTTTAAAAATGTTCTTGTCAGGCAGTAGTGGCGCACGTCTTTAATCCCAGCACTTGGGAGGCAGAAGCAAGTGGATGTCTATGAGTTCGAGGCCAGCTTGGTCTACAGAGAGAATACACAGAGAAATCTTTTCTTGAAAAACAAACCAGATTTTTTTTCTTTTATTATGAATATTTTATTTTTATCTTTTTTTTTTTTTTGATTTTTCGAGACAGGGTTTCTCTGCAGCTTTGGAGCCTGTCCTGGAACTAGCTCTTGTAGACCAGGCTGGTCTCGAACTCACAGAGATCCGCCTGCCTCTGCCTCCCGAGTGCTGGGATTAAAGGCATGCACCACCACCGCCCGGCTTTTATTTTTATCTTTTGGCTTCCTAGGAATTTGAACCCAAAGTCTCATCCCTGCTAAGCAAGCACTCCAGCACTGAGCTATATCCTGATAGCACAGGCTTCCCAACTCCATGCCTAGTGTCCTCCCCTCCCCAGCTTCCCTCTCAGTTCAGCTAAGTGTCTTTACCACAACAGCTGCTTCCCTCTCTGAATCCCAAGTTTCTTCCACTGCTGGAGAGGCTACTCATATCAGAGGGATTCCCAGGGCATTGCAAAAGAAGCACCTAAGACCCTAAAGACTAGTTATAGAAATGGAGAGACTGACTTAGGTGGTGACACACACCTTTAATCCCAGCACCTGGGAGGCAGAGGCAGGCAGATTCTGAGTTTGAGGGCAGCCTGGTCTACAGAGTGAGTTCCAGGATAGCCAGAGCTATGTAGAGAGACCCTGTCTCAAAAAAAAAAAAAAAAAAAGAGAGAGAGAAAGAGACAGAGTCTGGTCCATGGTTGGGTTAGGTGCGTCCTGATCACAGGGAGCTGGACCAGTAAGCCTAGCATCCATAAGCGCACATTCTTATTGTCAAAAGGTTCTGTCTTTCCAGAAATTCTCCCAACTGCCCCTCCCCCAGGCACGCGTGCCACGCTGGCAAGGCTGGGAAGCTATGCATGCCTATGACACTGTCACTGCCCTGGCAGACCCAGGACTCATATGCACCTTTTTCTTTCTGCTTCCTCAAAACCATTGTTTTAATATAGTCTGTTGAGTAAAAGTTAGATGTGCCCATAGTCACACATATACATAATAATAAATAAAGAAATTTAGACTCTATTGGGGAAGGGGCCATGAGAATAATTGGTACACAGTGCTGTTGAGAATAGGTCTCTGTATCAGGATTCCTATCTGCTTATAGAGTGTGTCCCGCCCTACTGGCTTGTTGGCCATTACCTTAGACTCAGTCACAAAATCATTATCTCATAACCTTATGGACACCATTCCTCATGTGGACTGAGTACTAAACTAATCCAGCTTATAGTACACACACACTCTTGTGTACACACACATACACACACACCTGTACCCACAAAGTCAGCAATGTAGGCAACTCTAACACTTATACACAGGCCAGTGGACACATAAGTGCCATACACACACACACACACACACACACACACACACACACACATCTCCCACAGGTTTATCTAGGTGACTTTCTGATGAGTCAATCACCAAAGACTCGTTACTCCTGGGACCTGAGTTAGCACACCCAGAACAGAGGTTTTGTTTGTTTGTTTTGTTTTTGACATGGTCTTTCTATGGCTGTCCTGGAACTCTCTATGTGGATCAGGCTGGCCTCATACTCAGCTGCTTCTGCCTCCCAAGTGTTGGGATCAAAGGTGGGTGCCACTACTTCGGGCTGAGATAGTGGCTTCTGAAGACCCCCAAAATAGAAACAAGTTGATGTTGCTGGAGAGCACTGACATTCAAGGATTATCCCACCCCGAATTCCTTCAGAAGGACCCTGAAAACAATCTAGAGATGGTGACACGAAGCAGCACTAAGTGACTGAAAGACCATAGGTCCTCCCTTTCCAATTCTGTGCCTTGGGTCCCCCAGAAGCCATGGCAAAGTTAGTGATTTCTCAAGATCCCAAATTCATATGGTACCCTAGTTCTTTCTATGGTCAGAACCAGTGGCGAGGGATACTGGGGTCCCAGCCTGAGGGGAGTGGCCCAGTCCTTCCTGGCGCCTCCCACTCCCAAAATAGAGCTTAGTTTGTCTTTGGCTGAAAGCTAAATATTTGTGAGCCGGGCAAGCGGCCTCAGACCCTGTCCCTCCTCCTTGGTTCCCTGTCAGGTCAGCCCCCCACATGCAGGGCTGTTCTCCTCTTCTCTCTCACAGCCTCCCTCCTCTCCACACAGCAGCTCCCAGTCTAGGCTCTCTCCTCAACACAGACCTGACCAAATCTTGCTTAATGTAGGAGCCCTAGACATGGTACTCCCTCCCAACCCAAAGAACTAGCTGAAGGCTCCTCCATGCCCGCTCAGACACCATCTGCTGTCAGCCTACCTGTTTCCTGCTGTCATTTCTTCTCCCCCCTCTCTCCAGTGTTCTCACACTCCTCACAGTTAGTGCCTAAATGACCTTAGGGATGCTCACTTTTTTTTTTTACCTAATTCTCTCTCCCCCTTCTTTGACTGCCCTCTGACCCCTGGCCCTGTTTTCCCCTCCTTTTGCTTCTACCCTCTGTTTGCCCCTCCTAGGACACTACTCATCATCAGAAGGATCCTGGAAGTGACTGGCTTTGCAGCTACTGTCTCTGTGAGCTGAGGGGGTGGGGTGAGCATGGGTTAGGACCAAGAAGATTGGAGCTGGTTTCCTAGGAAGAGGAGGAAACAGTTACCTCAAGCAGAGAGGACGCCATCCTCAGGCTGGGGATCAGGTCCCAAGGAGCCAGGCAGATGGAGAGAACCGAGGAGCCAGAGGGAAAGGGGAGAGGGAGGGAGAATGGGAGAGAAGAGATCTAAAGTTAGAAGGGACTGGGGGGTGGGGGTGGGGGGGCTGCTCTCTGTCTGTAGGGATCCACCCTCTAATTACAGCTTTCCCAGCGGAGAAGACTCCGGATCCAATGAGGAGGGCGAGAGAGGGAGGCAGAGGGTCCAAATTTCCTGTTTCATTTGCTGAGCTCCCCAAAGAAGGGATCTGGGAGGCAGAGGAGAAAAGGGGGCTCCCAGGGAGTGAGTGGGAAGCAGGAACATGGGCAAGTGGTCAGAGCTTCTTTGGGGGTGCTACCGGGAAAAGTGAAAAGGGTTGGTAGACCCAGGTGTCCTACATACCCCAGAAATCCAATAGGCATCTGTGGGCAGTCCCCAGAGCTGCTCGGCATCTGTACCTGGGGAGTCTGGGGTTGGCTGTCCCGTCTCCTCTCAAGAGGTCTGGCAGGAAGACTGCTGGCAATGGGTGGCCTGAGGGCGCTGGGAGGGATCCACTCTTCTCTCAGGTCAGCTCGCTCTTGTTCCCACTCAGATCCAATCCTAGAATCCTACTCAGACTGGGAGTCCTTACAGCTACTCAGTGGCGCGGCAGCTTCTGTTGCTGCTGCTGCTGCTGCTGCTACCGAGGTTGCTGCTGCCGCCGCTGTTCTGCTAAAGGAAAGAACAGGAGGGAAAAGGAACAAACCCCAAACCACTAATTAGAGATCTGGGGGGGGGGATGGGGGACTGGGGACGACACTCACACAGAAAGACTGGAACACACTGACATACACACTCATGAACAAACACAAGATGATGCATGCACACGTACATACTGCTACCCACATGGGACTGTCACTGTGGTGAATGAACACAGACAAACTCATATACAATGAATATGATGACACAATGGGGCACCTACACTACCACCCACCACCACCCCCCTCCAATGCTGGCAATGGAGATGCTTTCTTGTTCATTGAACCACATAAAATCAGGATGGCACTGTATGCTTGTGCGTGTGTGTGTGTGTGTGTGTGTGTGTATGTGTGTGTGTGTTGTGTGGAATAGGAGGGATGATCTGCTCATTGTGGGTGTGTCTTCTGCCCAAACTGTCAGTGTCAATGAGTTAGGTTCTAGAGTCAGCCTGGAGCAAGTCATGGGGCGTGGGAAGAACATGGCACAGTTTGCAGAGGAGGGTATCCTCAATGAGACCTAGGCCCACCTAAGTTTGTAGGGCAGAACCTGGAACTTGAGAAGATTTCAGGCACACAGGAGTGAGGGTCAGAGCAGAAGGCCATTGAGTCAACTGATTCATGCGCATACTTGGCCTCTTGGGATTAATCTCCCCTACAAAGAACATTCCAACTTCTCTCACTCCTGTTGTACCAGTTGCCATCCCTGATGTCTTCTTGGCTAGGTTTTTTTTTTTTTTTTTTTTTTTTTTTTTTTTCAAGACAGGGTTTCTCTGTGGCTTTGGAGCCTGTCCTGGAACTAGCCCTTGTAGACCAGGCTGGTCTTGAACTCACAAAGATCCGCCTGCCTCTGCCTCCCGAGTGCTGGGATTAAAGGCATGCGCCACCACCGCCCGGCTTGGCTAGGTTTTTGTTTTGTTTTGTTACAAGACAGGGTTTCTCTGTAGCTTTCGGGCCTGTCCTGGAACTAGCTCTTGTAGACCAGGCTGGTCTCGAACTCACAGAGATCCGCCTGCCTCTGCCTCCAGAGTGCTGGGATTAAAGGTGTGCACCACCACCGCCCAGCTTTTTATTTTTAGTTTTTGGCTAGGGTTTTAATGTACTTCCTTCAGTAGGTGGTCTCTCTCATAAGTCATCTTGCTCCCCTAGGTGGGGCTTCTTGGCTCCCTTCTCAGTGGCCATGCAGCAGTTCGCTCTACAGAAAGAATTTACGCCAGTGCTTGATCAGGACTTCCAACTGTGATATCCCATCCAGATGAGAAAGAGGAGGAATGTCAATCAAGACAGAGAGGGAGATCTAAAGTATTAACTTATGCCTTGGCTCTAGGGATAAGTTCATGGGAAAAGTCTGGACAGCCAAGTGGTAAACATAGCATCTTTTGGGGCTGGTGAGATGGCTCAATGGTTAAGAGCACTGACTGCTCTTCCAGAGGACCTACCTGGGTTCAATTCTCAGAACCCACATGGCAGTTCAGAATTGTCTGTAACTCCAGTTCTAGGGTACCCACCAACACCCTCACACAGACATACATCCAGGCAAAACACCAATGCCCATAAAATAAAAAATAATTTTTTAAAAAATAGCAAATGTCCCAAAAGGAGACCTGTCTGGAAAGGGGACCTACAAATCCCTCACTCCTCTGCTCTCAGCCAACCTTGCCCTCCCTTTCCCGCTCTCTAGCAGCCCTCCCTTTCTCTTTGTGGGGGGAGAACCCACTTCCTGTTCTTTTTGTCCTCATAGCTCTTCAAAGAAAAAAATGAGAAATGGATTGTAATGAAGGTTTAGGGTCCTTCATGGTAGCTTAAGTTGCAAGCAGAAGGCAAATTCACAGAGGACTTGAGTTTGATTTCCCTGGGGAGGGCTGGGATTAAAGGTTAGCAAATACAAACTGGGCAGTTGTGGTACACTCCTTAAATCCTAGCACTTGGGAAGCAGAGGCAGGCTATCTAGACTCTATGAGTCTGAGGCTAGCCTGGTCTACATGGCCAAGTTCTATGCTAGTCAAGGATACCCACCTAGTGAGACCGTGTCATTATAAACAAGGCTGGGCATAGTGCTACACACACCTTTAATCCCAGCACTTGGGAGGCAGAGGCAGGCGGATCTCTGCGAGTTTTAAGTCCAGCCTGGTCCAGAGTTCCAGGACAGCCAGGGCTGTTACACAGAGAAATCCTGTCTCGAAAAACAAAACAGCAACAACAACAACAAAATGAGACAAAACAAAATCTAGAGAAAGCAGAAAAGAAAAGGCAATGTCAACACAAAGCAGCCTTTAAAAAAAAAAGAAAAGAAAGAAAGAAAGAAACAGACACAGAAGAACAAAGATAGACGCACCGGCTTCAGAAAGAAAGGGAACTAGCTAGAAGCATAGCCAGGTCTGGAGGAGGTGAAGGGTAAAGCAGCCAGCAGGTGGGGGGCAGGGATGGGGTATAAATAGGGCATAATTGTGTCCGATGATTACATGGGCCACCCCACCCGTCTGCCCAGAAGGAAGTGCCCGAGGTGGGCCGTTCCTGTGACCTCGTAGTCTCCTCCATGGTGGTGGTGGGGGCCGTTCCTACGACCTTATAGTCTCCTCCATGGTGGGGGTGGGGGAGTCATTCGAAGTGTTAGCTGAATTTCTAGGATTTTACTAAGAGACTGGGAAGAAGAAAAGGAAGCTCTCCACAGCAATTCCTGTATTATTAGAGGAACAGAGGATAGATCAACCAAAAAAACTGAGGCAGCAGGGAAATCTAGATTCTAGAAACAAACGAGAGAGGGAGTTGAATTCAACCCTGACTGGACAAGAAAGAGAATGAAAGGGTAAAGGATAAATGAAAAGGCGATAGAGACTCCCCAAACAGGTAGATGGCAAGGGTCAGCCTTTCCACTCCCTGTGGGAAGGGGTAGATGCTCAAAGCCAAAGGATGTTAGGAAAAGAAACAGGAGAAACAAGAAGATGTTAGAGCCAGAGCCTGAGGCAGGAACCCAGGTGGGCAGCCCCTGTACACCAACAAGCCCCCTGGACAAGGATCTGTGTCAGCCAGGTGAGGGGATACTTGAAGCTCTGAGATACCACCTTAACCCACAGCCCTCAGGCTCTGATTTCCGACTTTTTTCCCCCCACTCCAGTTAAGACAGCATTGCAAGCCATCTGTGGAACTAGTATTCCTGGGTCCTGTTCCCCACCCACCCCTCCAGTACCCTCAGCGGCTGGGGGCAGCAACTGGAATCCCTTTCCAAGGACCTACCTCCACCGTCACAGGCCTCCCTCAGCCCAACCTCCCAGGGGGTGGGGCAGCCCAGGCAGAGGCGCCATGTGGCAGCAGCGGGTAAAGGCTGCGGCTCTGGCCCTTCCAGTATAAACCCCCTAGGCATCTGGTTTCTATCCACCACCCCACCACCCTGGGGGCCCCTTAGCCTCCGCCCATGGCCACCCAGACACTGAGCTCTGAGATGGACGTCCCTCGACGCCTTTCTGATCTCCCAAAGCCAGCACTGGGCTGAACCGCAAGGACCACTCCCTTCCCTTCCTCCCGCGAGAGAGGTTCAGGGTGGGCTTTCCTAGACTAGATGGGTTAAATTTGGAACCTGCCTTTAGTTCTAATGATTTTGCATCTTTTGGAAAGGTGGAGGGAGAATGAGACTTGGAGAGAATGGAAGGTTTTACCCCCTGTTCCTTGAGGGGTGGAAAAGCTAATTCTGCCTGTGCTCACCTGTTCAGGATTTCTCTCTGAAATCTCTATCAAGGGGACTTCTAGGCACTTCCATTGGAGCTGTTACAGACTGGACCACTTAGAGAGAGTCACCAGAAAGGAGAAAATAGAACTCTTTAAACTGACACATAACCCCACAAGCTTGATGAATAACACACAATCAGGTACACTTACTAGCACACTAGAGAACACAGAACCCATTCACATTACATAATGTGAAGACATCCACACTAACGGACACTGATTCATAGGCGTCCTATATACATGCTTACACTAAGGCTCCCTGATTCTCATTCATACCAGCACAAACATGCACAGGTATACAGATTCAGTGACCTTGATATGTCTTGTGGAACCATATAGACTCATATCAACGTAGCAGCTCCACACATGCAAATGTCACAGTCCCATCACTTGGGAGGTAGAGGCAGAAGAATCAGAAGTTTAAAGTTATCCTCAGCTACACAGCGAATTCAAGGTTAGCCTGGGCTACATGAAGCACTATCTCAAAAAGTGAGCAAACAAATCTAAAATAGGCAGGATACAGCCAGCCCTATATATTGCTCTCTCTGCCTCCTGCTAGGGTAGGAACCACCAGGGACCTTTGATTCCTTTACTGCCCACACCCACAGGAGTCCAGATACCCAGATGGCCTTAGCAGACTCCTTGGCCCTGGGGAACCCCAGGCATCTCTACCCCTACCCAACTGCCCCCCTGCTCTGTGGCCCTGCTGACTCATCTCTCCCTGTGTGGAGCTCCCCAACCACAGGGGCCTGGAAGAGAAGCTTGGAAAGTTGCGCTCATGTCCCGGGCCCCTAGTCTGGCCACTGCCCGTCCCCAAGCACCCAGGCCCAGCCCTCCTCTTTAGTGGTGAGCTCCAGTGACAGACAGTCTATAGAGGATAGGAAAGAGAAGGCACCCAGAAATCAGAAAACAGGAAGACACAGGTGGGAGACTATCATTTCCGGCAGCCTTGATGACACTGTGAAACCACACCTCAGAAAGAAGACAGGCACACACTTGTAATCCCAGCACTCAAGAAGCTGAGGCAGGAGGATTGCCATAAATTCTAGATCAGCCTATGCTCCATATTAAGTTCTGGTACAATATGAATCAACATGGCATCTACCGGAAAAACTAAAACAGAGATGAACCAGATAGTTCAATGGGGAAGGACAATTGCTATCAATCCTGATACTCGTGATGAATGGAAAGAACTGACTCCTGCAAGCTGTCCAATGACCTCTATATATGTGCTATGGCACATGCCCCTTCCTAATAAAGAACAAAAAAACCACAAAAAACAAAGGCAGATATATGGTAGATAATGGTAGGGACACAGACAAGAGTTCGGAAGGACAGCTGCTAATCTGATAGGATCTTCCAAGAGCAACGGTTGCTGGCCAGAGGAACTCGCCCCTTGGGTCAAGGGAAGCTATCGCTCATGGCTTCAGGATATGGACACTGCCTAGTGCCTCGGTGTAGCATTTTGATTTGACATTGAGGAGTCTGGAACTCTCAGAGGCAAAGCTGACAGCACAAGAAAAAAATGATGGCAAACTCTATCCAAGACAAGTTGGAAAAGGAGTCTCCCACCCCAACACGTACTTATACACATATATAGCTCTTGTAGACCAGGATGGCTTCAAACTCACAGAGATCTGCCTGCCTCTGCCTCCCGAGTGCTGGGATTAAAGGCATGCGCCACCACCACCTGGCTGCATTTCTGTCCTTTTTTTTTTTTTTTTTTTTTTTTTTTTGGTTTTTTGAGATAGGGTTTCTCTGTGGCTTTGGAGCCTGCCCTGGAATTTTTTTTTTTTTTAATGTATACAATGGTCTGCCTGCATGTGTCCCTGTAGACAGAAGTTGGCACCAGATCTTATTACCGGTGGTTGTGAGCCAACATATGGTTGCTAGGAATTGAACTCAGGACCTCTGGAAGAGCAGTCAATGCTCTTAACCACTGAGCCATCTCTCCAGCCCCTGCATTTCTGTCTTTTAACAGTGCAAGGCTTTAGTCTTGATTCCCCCTCTTATCTGAACCTCAGTTTCCTTGGTTGACATTTGAGCCCTGAAATGAAACAGGAGTTTCAGGGGAGACAGATCAAAACCTGAAAGAAGGAGTATGAGAAGAGAAGGAGCAGGGAAAGAGAGGACCATGGGGAGAGAGGGGCAGGGAAGCAGGGGTAACCCTGGAACACAGGAACCTTCCCTGCTTGGGTGTCTATCATGTTTAGGTAAGCATTGAACTAAAACCCTGTTGGTCCCCAGGAAAGGCCCTTTTATTAAAATAGTCCCTAGAGTGCTCCCTCCAACAGCACATATATTAAAAATTAGAACAGCACAGAGATCAACATGGCCCCATATTTTTATTTTTAGAGAAAAAGTATGCCCTACGTGAAATCTATTAGCATCTTTAGGGCTGGAGAGGCAGTGGTTAAGAGCTTCCACAACTCTTTCAGAGGACCTGAGTTTGGTTCTTCATAGCTATGTCAGGTAGTTCACGGCCATTTATAAATCCAGATCCAGACCTGATGTCTCTGACCTGCGCTCATGTTCACATACACCCACATAGACACATACACATAGTTAAAAATAAAATAAATCTTTCTCTTTTTTTTTTTTTTTTTCGAGACAGCAGGGTTTCTCTGTGGCTTTGGAGCCTGCACTGGAACTAGCTCTTGTAGACCAGGCTGGTCTCGAACTCACAAAGATCCACCTGGCTCTGCTGGGATTAAAGGCGTGCGCCATCACCGCCCGGCTAAATCTTTCTTTTGAGAGGGCTGGTGAGATGGCTCAGTTAGCTAAAGCAGTTCCTGTCACACCTACTAATTTAAACTCAATCCCAAGACCTACATAGCAGAAGAAGATTCCTGCCAGTTGTCCTTGGACTTCCACACGTGTTGTGACATTCACCCACACACATACAAACAGTAAATAAAAACACGTATATCTACATTTTTGTTTGGATTTGGGTTTTGAGACAGAGTCTCTCTATGTAGGTCTACCTGTACTGAAACTCATGTAGATCAGGCTGACCTTGAACTCACAGAGATCTACCTGCCTTTGCCTCCCAAGGGCTGGGATCAAAGAAGTATGCCACCATGCCCAACTAAGAAATGACACTTTGAAATCCTGAACATGGGGATGGAGGGATGGCTTAGCAGTTAGGAGCATTGACAGCTTTTTTGAAGGGCCCAAGTTTGATTCCCAGCACCTGGAAGCTTACAGCCATCTCTAATTCCAGTTTCAAGTGGATCTGAGCTTCTGGCCTCTTCAAGCACTAAATGCACATGGCACACAGACATATTGGAGACAAAACACCCATACATATAAAATAAAAATAAGCCGAGTGGTGGTGGCACATATCTTTAATCCTAGCACTCAGGAGGCAAAGGCAGGCAGATCTCTATGAGTTCCGAGGCCAGCCTGGTCTACAGAGGTAGTTCCAGGACAGCCAGAGCTGTTACACAGAGAAATTCTGTCTCGAAAAACCAAAACAAATTTTAAAAATCAAATTAAACTAAGTAAATCTTAAGAAAATTAAATTCTGAATACAACGCAGCCACTCTGAAGACTGAGGTAACTTATGATCATCTTAAATTAAGGCCAGCCTGGACTACTCAATAACGTGAGTTTCATGCCAGTCTGGGTTTCTTGACCTTGAACTCCCAATGCTCCTGTTTCCACATTCAAAGTGCTGGAATTCCAAATGTATACCATGATGCCCAGTCTATGCAATGTTAGGGATCATACCCTGAGCTCCACGCATGCCACTCCATCAAATGAGCTACATCCCAGTTTTTACCTTTCTCTCTCTTTTTTATTTTTGGTGTGGCAAGGGATTAAACCCGGGATCTCCTGCATGCTGAACAAGCATCGCCCTGCTCTAATTGTTGGGATCACAGATATATGAAATTTGGAATTGCTGATTGAATGTTGATTCACCAAATGTTGAAAGAGCATATACTTTGTGCAAAGACACAAGAACTAGGCTTAATTCTGCAACCATAAACATGGCTGGTCCAGCTCTTTGTCTCACAAACTAACCAGTAACTAACAAAAGAAAAGGAATTACTTTAATTAGAGTGAGTACAGATGCTATAGGAGACAGGGTTAATCTAAGTCGGTATTGGGGGAATCAAGGAAGGCGGCTGAAAGAAAAGATGACTGTATAAAGAAACCAAAAAAAGGACCAGGCATTGGTGGTGCATGCCTTTAATCTCAGCACTCAGGAGGCAGAGGCAGGCCTACTACAAGAGCTAGTTCCAGGACAGGCTTCAAAACTACAGAGAAATCCTGTCTCAAAAAACCAAAAACAACAACAACAAAAAAAGAAAGAAAGAAAGAAACCAAAAACAGCTGGATGTGATGGCTCAGATCTGTAATCCTAGCACTTAGGAGGTTGAAGTAGGAGTGCCATGACTTTAAAACCGGCCTGTGTGGTAAGATTCTACCAAGGAAGCTGGGCGTGGTGGGGCATTGTAGAGGCAGGCGGATCTCTGTGAGTTCGAGGCCAACCTGGTCTACAAGAGCTACTTCCAGGACAGGCTCCAAAGCCACAGAGAAACCCTGACAAAAAAGAAAAACAAAACAAAACAAGACAAAAAATTCTACCAAAGGAAAGAAGGAAAAAAATGGAAGGAAGTGATGATAGAGAAAGGAAAGCTAAATAAAAATAAGGATTTGTCTGGCTGGGCACAGTGGGATACATTGGTAACACCAACATTTGGGATGGGAGGCAGAGGCATGAGTATGGTTTTGAATTCCAGGCAAACAACATCAACAAAATTTTATCCCATAAACAACATCAACAAAGTAGAAAGACTGCAAATGTGCAGTGTCCCAGGGCTACCTCTGTGATGCTGATGGTGAACAGACCTCAGCAAGGAGGCTGAGCTAGAGCTGGTGGCACAAGCCTGTATTCCCAGCTACTCCAGACACTATGGCAGGAGGGTCACTAGGCTCCAACATGAACCCTAGGTAGTTTGTGAAACTCTGCCACACACACAAAGGGTGGTGGTGGATGCTCGCTGTAGATCCATGGTAGTTCTTTCAAGTGCAAATTCCCTGGGTCCTGCCCCAGGAATGGAGAGAGAAAAGTGGGGGTGGGAGTGGGGATATGGTGGAAAATGTCTCATCAGCCCTGCAAGGTACCTGACCTGAACTCGATTCCAAGGACAACATAGAGAAATGTTTGTATATTAAAAAGATGGCTCTGCTTCCAGGGATGAGAATGAAGTAGGGTCTAGAGCCAGACATTCTGGGTCAATCAGCCGTTTAGTGTGGTGCAAGCCTGGGCAAACTGTTTAACCTATGATGTCTAATGTGCCTCTTCTGTAGAAAGGGGAAACATGACACTAAACTCCTAGGGTTGTTACAACAATTAGAAATAGGACTCAGTGGGTAAAGTACCTGCCATCAAACCAGAGTTCCTTCCCTTTGACTCACGGACTCCCGAAAGCTGTTCTCCGACCTCCACGCAGGCGCTGTGGCACAACCACCCCAAATAAAACTAATTTTTTAAAATCCACAAAACCTAGAAATGTGCGAGCCGCCCACCTGAGCTAGAGCTCAAGCCCAGGGTCTTGCACAGACTAGGCAAGCACGGTCCTACTGAACTGCACCTTTAACAACCACTGGACGATATCTTGGTGGAGGACAAACTGGAAATGAGTAAACCAATTGTGTCATTAGGCAACAGAGTGGTTGCATCAAAGTGTGTGTGTGTGTGGGGGGGGTAATGTGAAAAGGAGAGTCAGCCTGATTGGTCAGGAGGAATGAGCAGGTATGCAGGTTTTAATTCTGAATTCAATTCTGAGAATGGCCCTGGACAGCCAACGGCTCTGGTGGATAGAGTGAGGGAGGGGCTAGCGCAGTCTCTGAAGGCCTTCCCTCAGCATTCTAGCAGGAATCCCCTGAACTCTATTGGACTCCTTCTAAAAAGCTATTTCCCGACCCTTTGACGATCATTCCTGTTTTTCCGGTTCCTGCCTTTTCTCCTCTGTTTAGAAACTTTCCCCACTACCATGTTCATGAGAGTTTCTAAGAGTCTGCCACTACTCCCATCTCCACCAGCCTAAGTAAACCGATTATCCTTCTGGATTTCAAAGTACCGTTCGAATTTTTCATGTGGAGGCTCGAAGCAAGATGTACATACAATGAAAGTGTAAGAGTGAGTCTCAGCCTCCAGCTAAGGCTGTTAGAGAAACAGTTGAAGCCAGTGGGACAAAGCAGTGAGGTCTGGATTGGGGCATCTCCCATCGCTTACGCCGGCCGCCAGGGACCTTTTGCATGCCTCAGTGTCCGGGTTCCGCGGGCTGGCGAGGGGCGGGGCGGCTGGGGGCGGGGCGCAGGCGGGGCAGGCCGGGCCAGGCGCCCGGGCAGGAGGCAGCTGCATATCTGCGGTCCTGACCGCAATTGCTGGGAGTCGCGTCCCGGAGACTGGCGGCGCTGACTCTGCCCGCTGCGGCCGCCGCGCCGATTAGAGCCCGAGAGGGAGGGCCAACCCAGAGAGGGGGGCGGGGGAGTACCGGTGCCCCTTTCCCTCTGTCCTAGCCAGCACCTCCAGATGCCCAGCCGGGTCTTTCTCAGCCTCCCTTATAAACATAGCATAGGAGTCTTAGCCTTCCAGCCTTGGCTTTATCCAAACTGGATCTAAAGCTAACGCTTTGGGACCCTGCAACAACAATCTGAAGGTGTTGACATCGAGTTACCCCGAGGCTGACTGCCTGCCTCTCCTTCTTTCCCAACACCGGAGAAAGAGGACTCAGAAGCTCAGGACTCCAGATTGTCTCATCCTACTATCCTCAGAAGCGCTCTCGGCAAAGTAGATCCAAGGAGCCAGAGACACACGGGACAATCATTCCGAGGCCAGAGCACCCCCTGCTGGCTGGCTCTAAGCCCCACCCCTCCCCCCTTCAGCTGTGTTGCGGGGAGAGGGAGAGCTGGCCTCTTTGATCTAGGAGCGTGGTCACCCCCTCCAGGCGCCCCATTAACCTCCATTATCCCAATTAGGCATCCCTCCCAGTCCTGGACACGAGCTTCAAAGCCCCTTTCAGAGTGGAGAGGAGAGGGATTGACTCTTTTGCCCCTCGCCAAGCCAAGTCATTTTCAGGCAAGACACTGGTATCCGGGTTCTCAGTATGTGTTCACGATAATAGAGCTATAAAAAAAGGATCTCGAAAGAATAAATAGTGAAGGGGACCCATTTTTCCTCGTTCCCAGTTCTTCACTAAATGATTGAGGTAGGATCCTGCTAGCTGATCCGAGCTCCCATCTACTTACCCAGTTTTATCCTATCCAAAGGGGAGCCAAGAGCCACCCTCCTCCATCCTTAATCCTATCTCAACACTCTCTCTCCTCCTCCCTCCTGGACAATTTCCGCTGGGGGAGCCCGAGCAGGGTTCAGCACAGTGGCCGCTTCCTGGAACATTTTCCTGTATCCGAAACCGCGGCTCCCTCCCCAGGGACCCGCTGATCAAGGCCAGATGGGAGCAGCGATGGGGGTGGAGGCAAAGGAGCCAGACTCTCACCATTACCCCCTCCCAATACATTTGCACACCACAGGGAGCCCCTGCCCTGACACACACACACTGACATAGGCATACACCACATGCCACAGTCATACACCCATGGGCATTCATGGCGACAGAGGAACCACAGGGCTGAGTCTTAGAGAGCCAACACACCCATAGATATCACCACAGCTATCTCCGCCCTACTCCACACCCCTTGAACCACTCCTTGGGCCTTTCTTGCCTCAAAAGGAGACCTTAGGGATCCAAAAATATTGGGACAGTGCTGCAGGAGTTATTAGATTACAAAGGGACAGATTGGGACCTCTGATGTGCCCTACTGCACAGTGTCCAGTATTTAGGACAGCCAGAGCCAAGAGAGATAAAAATTGGGCAGCTGCAGCAATTGTAGGGTCTGGGGCAGAACACTAGCCTGACTCTCAAGGACAGGTGGGAAATCAAGAAACCTCCCTGGTGACAGATCACTCCTCCTCTCTATTGGCTGCTCCTCTGAGATTTCTAAGGTTTCATCAGCCCTAGCTGGTCTCAGAGATCTCTCAGATCAGCATGCATCTACCTCCTTAATGCTGATGTTAAAGGCATGAGTCACCTGGGGTTGGAGAGAGGGAGGGTTCAATGGTTAAGAGCACTGGCTGTTCTTCCAGAGGACCCAGGGTTCAATTCCTAGCACCCACATGGCAGCACATGGCAGGTCACAATTGTAACTCCTGTTCCAGGAGATCTAACATCTTCATACAGATGTGCATACACGAAAAATACCAATGCACATTTAAAAAAATAATAAATTGCCTGGCAGTTCTGGCACACACCTTTAATCCCAGCACTCGGAGGCAGAGGAAGGCCGATCTCTGTGAGTCCGAGGCCAGCCTGGTATACAGAGCAAGTTCCAGAAGGCTACAGAGAAACCCTGTTTCAAAGGACAAAAAAACAAATAAATATAGATTGTTAAAAGATAAAAGGCATGTGGCAGCCAGTTGTTTTGTTGTTCATTTTGATGCACGTTTATTATTTAGCCCTGACTGTCCTAGGACTATGTAGGCCAGGCTGGCTTCAAACTCAGAGATTCACTTGCCTCTGCCTCCCAAATTCTGGGATTAAAGGCATAGACAACCACATGACATCAGCGGGGTACTTGGGGAGGGGCTATTTGTTTTGATAGATTACTATATGGCTAAGGGTGACAGCATTTCAGATCCTGTTATTCTTTTTAATCATGTGGTGGGGGGGTAGATCTAGTCCCCAGAGAACTCAATGGGTCCCCTTGGGGAGAGACAGACAGATGCGCCATGCAGAGAGAGAGTGTGGGTATGGAGTTTATTTAGTGAGTTATGAAAGGGAAGGGGAAGGGGAGAATGGAGAGAGAAAGAAGAGGGAGAAAGAGCTACTTCTTCAGAAGAGAGCCTGAAAAGAGCCTGTAGGCTGGAGGAGGCGGAGATACAGTGGAGGGGGGAGTGGGCGGGGCTTGTCTCTTAAAAGGAAGGGGTACCCAGGGGAGAGGCCAGGCCTCTCACAACAGATCCTCCAGCCTCTGTCAGGATTACAGGTGTGTGCCACATGCCTTTCATCCGTTTGACACAGAAACTTAATTTTGAATGCTTGGCCTTAGTTTAGGCTGTTTTCTGGTTAGCTCGTTAAAACTTAAATTAACCTATTTCCTCTCTCTCTTTGTTTTTTTGGGGGGCAGGCATTGTTTGTTTTGTTTTGTTTGGTTTGGTTTTTCAAGACAGGGTTTCTCTGTAGCTTTGGAGCCTGTCCTGGAACTAGCTCTTGTAGACCAGGCTGGTCTCGAACTCACAGAGATCCGCCTGCCTCTGCCTCCCGAGTGCTGGGATTAAAGGCGTGCGCCATCACCGCCCGGCTCTTGTTTTGTTTTTTGAGACAGGGTTTCTCTGTTTAACAGTCCTAATGTCCTGGAACTCGCTTTGTAGACCAAGTTGGCCTCGAACTCACTGAGATCCGCCTGCCTCTGTCTCGCAAGTGCTGGGATTAAAGGCGTGTGCCATCACTACCTGGCAACCTGTTTCTCCTTATCGATGCCATGGGGATTTTTACTTTTTCTTCCCTTCTGTATGTGGAGCCCAGAATAGCTTAGCCACACTGCTGCCATGACTATAAAAACCAGCTAAGCCGGGCGGTGGTGGCATACGACTTTAATTCCAACACTCGGGAGGCAGAGGTGGGTTGATCCCTGTGAGTCTACCAGGCCAGCCTGGTCTACGAGAGCTAGTTCCAGGACAGGCTCCAAAGCTACAGAGAAACCCTAACAAAAACAAACAAACAAAAAACAGCTAAAAAGTTGGCCTGAGTTTCAGTTTTACTGGCAGGTAGCACTGGATTTCAGGAATAGTATAAACTGACACATCCAGGGAGAGTTAGCATCTAAGGGGAGGTACCTGACATTCCAAATACCCAACCTTTAGATAAGATTAGATAAGATCACCAGATGTTCTTGAGCCCAGTGTGCACTGTCCTGTCACCCAGACACCCCTAGACAAATGTCAGCCAATGAGGGTCTTGAGCTCTGAAAATCTTCTCACCCACAACCTCTATGATAAAAAACCCAACCTCGCCTGGGCTGGGCACTCTCTGCTGCAAGGGACAGAAAAAGAGTCCAAGCTTGAGCTTGAGTAAAGGTGCTTTACTTTTGCATATGGATTTGGTCCCGTGACCTGGGCATAATATTGTATATCTTACTTTCACTACTTCTAGTGTCTGCTGGCTAGCAGCTGCCCGGCCTCTGTCCTGGGTATCTTCCTTGTTCTCTCTTCTCTTTCCTCTGCCTAGCAGCCCCACCTAACCCTCTCCTGCCTAGCTATTGACCATTCAGCTCTTTATTAGACCAATCAGGTTCCTTAGGCAGGCAAAGTGAAACAGGTAAGATATAACATATCTTTACATAATTAAACACATATCCTGACATCATTAAACAAATAAATGCAGCATAAACAAAAGTAACACACTGTTCCACAGTTAAAGTAATACTACACAGCATAAATAAATGTAACACATCTTTACTTAGTTAAAATAATATTCCACAACACATAGTCTTCTGCTTCTTGGAACTTCTCAATGGTTTAGCTTCGGAAGCACATGAAACTGTTCCACAAGTCTACTCTGTCATTGTGGAATGAGGTGGGAGTGAATATATGGTCACAAGAAAAATGGAAGCTAATCGAGCCACCCAAAACACATTACACTGTTTCCTTTTGCTTTATGCTCAGTTCTTTAATATGTTGAAAAAGAAAAAAATGCACTAATACATTAGATATTACAAACCATTTAATTAATTTCAAGGTGGCTATTCTTCATAGACCCTTTAAAAAAGAAAAGAACAAATGTTAGAGACTATAGCTTCGAGAACTTAGAGTTGATGTCATTTTCTTAGAGCTGGGGATACATTCTGATTTAC
>JAQHUG010000380.1:1263738-1279867 GCA_028555095.1 Dicrostonyx torquatus | reverse complement strand
GACAGGGTTTCTCCGTAGCTTTGGAGCCTGTCCTGGAACTAGCTCTTGTAGACCAGGTTGGTCTCAACTCAGAGATCCACCTGCCTCTGCCTCCCGAGCGCTGGGATTAAAGGTGTGCACCACCACTGCCCGGTGTGCACCACCACTGCCCGGCGGGCGACGGTCTGTTTTTTCATTCTACCATGTGGATTCACTGGGTTCCAACACAGGTTGGTGGATTTAGTTGCAGTTGTCTTTACCTACTGAACCACTAAACTTTTCTTTTTTCTGGTAGGTTTATATATTTATCTATTTTGATTTTTCAAGGCAAGGTTCCTGGAAGTCTGTAGAACAAGGCTGATCTTAAATTTAGACCCCTCCTGCCTCTGTTGGGATTAAAGTCATGAGCTACCCAGCCTGGGTTGAAGATGCACCCCGTGTGAATATTTGCACGAAAGTGCAGGTGTCCTGGATTCCCCTGGACTGGAGTTTCAGATGGTTGTGAGCAGAATTATGTGGCTGCTAGGAACTGAATTCAGATTATCTGTAGGAATTTTTAGAAAGCTGTAAATAACAGAAGTGTCTCTCTAGTCCTAAAATAATTTTAAAACTATTTCTTTTAAATGTATGAGATTTTTGCTTGCATGTATGTATGCACACCATAGTCACCACTTGTCAGCAGAATGCAGAAGAGAATTGAATCTCATGAAATGGAGTTACAGATGGTTGTGAGGGACATGTGGGTGATGGGAACTAAACCCAGGTTCTCAGCAAGAGCAACAGATGCTGGGAACTAAACTAGTTCAGCTGTCCATGGAACTCTGTAGACCATGCTGATCTTGAACTCACAGAGATATATCTTAACTATACTTTTCAAGTACTGGGATTAGAGGTGTATACCACCACCTTCTGGCTTTTTTTTTTTTTTTAATCTCTTATTTTTAGTTTTTTACTTACATTGATACTACTGGTATTTTCCCTACAGTTATGTCTGTGAGAGAGCCAGATCCCCTAAAATGGAGTTACAGACAGTTGTGAGATGCCATGTGGGTGGTGAAGGTACTTGAATCTGGTTCCTTTGGAAGAGCAGCCAGTGCTCTTTCAACCTGTAAGCCAGTCTCCACCTGGCTTTTTTTTTTTCTTAATCAATTCTTCATTAATTTTTTTCATGTCTAAATGAAATGTTACTTTTTTTTTTTTTTTGGTTTTTCGAGACAGGGTTTCTCTGTGACTTTGGAGCCTGTCCTGGAATTAGCTCTTTTTAGACTAGGCTGGTCTCGAACTCACAAAGATCCGCCTGCCTCTGCCTCCCGAGTCCTGGGATTAAAGGTGTGCGCCACCACCGCCCGGCCTAAATGGTTTCAAAAGGGAAACTAGTTGGAATTTTTTGAAGTCTTTGTATAGGATGGTTAGTAGTTTTTACACAGGGACCATGTGTTTTTGTGGGTCAGGGGACGTGGTTTTGGTTTAACCTTTTTTGTGATAGTATTTTACTATATCCAAAGTTGGCTATAATCGTGTCAGATGGTCCATTTGTTTCAGCTTCAGAGATTATAGGTGTGAACAACTAGTTTGAGATTTTGTTTTGACGATAAATTTTAAATACTTGGAATGGTATCTGACATACATAATAGGATTGATGAAAATATTTGCTCAAATAAGAGTATGAAAGGTCGGTGATAATTCTGAGGATTTTGTTTGGCACCCAAAGCTGTCATTATTGGGTAAGAGAAAATTGTTTAGAAGAGACTTTTCCTTGTGCAGATTAAATGTAGACCATTATGCAGATTTAATTTTATATTTCAGAGTTACTTTTTTTTCTAATGTAGGTTAAACAAAGTTATGTCAATTAAATTTTCCATTTTAAGAAAACTTCTGTTTAAATCAGTATTTCTCAACTTCCTTAATGCTGTGACAATGTTTAAGACAGCTTGCTCATGTTGAGGTTACCCCCAACCATAAAAGTATTTTGTTGCTACTTTATAACTTGTTTTGCTGCTCTTATGAATCATAATCTATATATCTGGTATGTAGAGTTATCTGATGTAAATCTTAACATGTTGAAAATTGCCATTTCTAAAGACTTATTTCACCAAATCTTAAGACAAAGGACACTGGACATTAAGAAAGAGTTCCTGTCTTTGGGATCCAGTGCAGTTATTTTTCTTGTGTGTACTCTGCTAGCATCAGAGTTAATTTATTTATTTTTAACTTTTTGTAAGCAGTCGTGTCAGATAAAGGAAGAATGGGAAAAGAGAAAGGGAGCATTTAAGGGGATAGATAATAAGTGTCTATTGGTTATCACATTCTAAAGTTGCCATTGGGGGAATTGAAGAACATAGTTTTTCTCTGACTTCTAATTTCCTTTTACCTTAAAGAGTACAGGGGCTCAGGTCCAGGTGGCAGGGGATATGCTTCCCAACTCAACTGAGCGGGCAATCACTATTGCTGGCATTCCGCAATCCATCATTGAGTGTGTCAAACAGATCTGCGTGGTCATGTTGGAGGTAAGCCCTCAGGCTCATGCTGGAGGTGGGGGTGATTCTGGGGACAGAGGAACTGATCTATATTTAGTAAGACTAGAATTAGGTGAAGCTGGTAGGCTATCAGTGGGGGTGGGGAAAGAAATTCTCTTGTTTATATTTTCCTTTTGCCAGTTTTGACTTATCTTAGTTTGTGAGCAAAAATAGAATCTGCTAAGTAGTCTTGTGGTCAGAACAATTTTAGTATCATTGGTAAGGTAAGAGACTACAAGGATTTTGGATTTCTGAAATGCTAACTGACCTTTAGAATCGCTTGACATTGACACAGTTTATTTTGAAACAGGATATAGTCAGAATAGTTAGAAAAAATATCAAATGGTGGTGTTTCTGGTGAATTATGAAATCCTATTACTCTGTTGCAAAAAAAATAGACATTAAGGGAAATTAAATCTTTTTTAAGTTACATGGAGTTGAATCTGAAAGGAATAAGATCTTGCTTGTGTCTTTTTGAACCATATATGTAATATTTGGAAATTTCATAATTCAATTTTGATTTTATTATTTATACAAAAATATGAGATCCTAAAAATTACCAGTTGAAGTATATCCATACATTTTGTGTGTGTGTGTGTGTGTGTGTGTGTGTGTGTGTGTGTGTGTGAATTATATTTATTTACAAGTATGGAAGTCAGCCGGGTGGTTATGGTGCAAGCCTTTAATCTCAACACTTGGGAGCCAGAGGCAGGCAGATCTTCTGAGGTCGAGGCCAGCCTGGTCTACAACAGCTAGTTCTAGGACAGGCTTCAAAGCTAGAGAAGCTCTGTCTTAAAAAAACAAACAAACAAACAAAAAAACCAACCAAGTGTGGAAATAATGACTAAAACTATTTCAGGACATACTTGGTGAGAATTAGTAAGCCATGAAGTTTCTTGTTGCTTTAAAGACAAATAATAGCCGGGCGGTGGTGGCGCACGCCTTTAATCCCAGCACTCGGGAGGCAGAGGCAGGCGGATCTCTGTGAGTTCGAGGCCAGCCTGGTCTACAAGAGCTAGTTCCAGGACAGGCTCCAAAGCCACAGAGAAACCCCGTCTCGAAAAACCAAAAAAAAAAAAAAAAAAAAAAAGACAAATAATAAATGTCAGATATTTGAGATTACAGTGTCTAATCATGTACAGCTTGATAATCGAGGGGATGGAAGTCATTTTTATTTAACTGACCTGTGTGTGCTATCGCCACACAGCTGAAGCAGCTTTGAAACCTTATCTCTTTTTGTTTTTTTCCCCTCTGACTCTCTCCCAGTCCCCTCCGAAGGGCGTGACCATCCCGTACCGGCCCAAGCCCTCGAGTTCTCCAGTCATCTTTGCAGGTGGTCAGGTAAGAGAGTTCTTATTAGTGGGCTAGAATAAATAAAGAATATATTTTAAATACCTACTTTGCCAGCAGCACACCAAGATACTTTGCATGCTTGCTGAAAATTTGTACATTTGGCCATAGTTTGATTTTCTTTTTTTTTTCTTTCTATTTTTTGTACTATAGAAAAATTTGAATGTCAAGAGCTTAATTTTTAGCAGACAGTGGAAGTTTCGTAGACACTCAGAAGAGTGTTTGATTTTGGTGTGGTGGTTTGGGTTAAAGTTAAATTCTTTCAGTGTCATAACTTTCCCTATATCACCATCCCATTCATGCTTTTTTGTGGGGTGGATGTTAGAGGTCTGAGTAATGATAGCAAAGAAGCTGGACTTCTGGAGATTTTGGATGGTAGTCTCAAATGGCATGGGGGATTGGGGTGGTAGGGTCTTGAGTTTGAGTGTCCAACAAACTTTCCCTTCCCTTCACCTCACCTCCCCTACTCTACCCTTTCACCCCCAAACTCCAGTGTGTTATCCCCCAGACTCTTAACCTCATAACCACTGGTTTGAAACCCCA
The DNA here is from genome assembly GCA_028555095.1 of Dicrostonyx torquatus. NCBI lineage: Eukaryota > Metazoa > Chordata > Mammalia > Rodentia > Cricetidae > Dicrostonyx > Dicrostonyx torquatus. Next base: position 1,275,479 of record JAQHUG010000380.1, on the reverse strand, counting down.
TGGTATCATTTAAATCAGCTGGAGTAAGAGGAACATTCAAGGATAAAATGGGGAGAGCATGCTGGGCTTGGTGCCTCTGTTCCTCACCAACCTAAACCATTTATCTTTTGACACATGATTTATGCTAAAGTTAGGGTTGTGTGAGAAGAGCATTGATAAATGTCATGGTACTAGTGTATTCTGGTTGTTAGTGTTAACTCTGAATAGTAGGTTTTTTAAAATACTGTCATTTTGGTAGGTGGAGGTATGTTGCTTAAAGTGCCCTTCCCACTTGGGACTGTCCTATTTAAAAAACATCTGTGTTTAACTAGTTATATTTTTGTATATAGTCTGAATGGCATTTGAGAGAGGAAAGGATCAACTTGGAGACCATCTCACATTTTACTGAGTAATAAAAGTAAACAAGTTTATGTCTTGCTGAGAGTTTTCATAAGTAGTCATATTTCAGTGTTATTGTGAGATGTGTTAGAACTTTGTTTTAAGCATCAGCTTTGTTTAAGCAGATTTGTCAAAGGCCTGCCAATACAAGTAGTTGGGAGGATAGGCAGTACGCTCAGTCATTGTAGCCAGGAGGGTTAGCCCCAGGAATTAACCTTTTCTCATGGGACTCTAGGTTATCCAATGCTGGGTCACCAATCCATCCTCCTTCTCTTCCTCCCTATCACTCCTTTCCCTTTGTACCTTTTTTCTTCCTCTCCATACCTACCTCCCCTTTATTCAGTTAACTGCCCTCTTAAAGCTTGCAGCTTCTTCCATGAGTTGCCTGGTCATGGGTCATTCCCATGGGCCTTTTTATAAATGGACCAGTTCATACAACGTCCTCATATGGACCTCTGTCTTTTGTGGCAAAGTGGGTTCTGTAGGGGTTCAACTTAATCCTACAGTGACCAAGACCAGCATCAGCTCTGTTACCTCACCCCCTACTCTTTACTGAAAATAACCCAATTGTGCAGTATCATCTGCCGCTAGGTAACTTTTTTTATTCACTCATTACAGCTCGTTTCAAATCTGTGTTGTGAGCTCCTTTTTAAGGAAAAAAAAAATAAACAACTTTTTTTTTTTTTTGGTGTGAATTTCATGCTGGTGACAAGGTGCCGGATTGACAGCCCTGGAGACTGAAATCCTCTATTTATCCACAGGACAGGTACAGCACAGGCAGCGACAGTGCGAGCTTTCCCCACACCACCCCGTCCATGTGCCTCAACCCTGACCTGGAGGGACCACCTCTAGAGGTGAGAGGGGATGTTCAGTCTCCAAGGCTCACTCAATCCTTCCGCCTCAGCCGAGACTGCCAACACACGGGGGGCCAATGGCGCTGGTGATTTTTGTGCTGTGGACACCACCTGTCCACGGGGACCTGGACTGACCTCCCCACCTCATTTCACACAGGCCGCGTAGCCCACCAGATGGTAACGCCAACCTTTTTTTTTTTCTTTTTAATTTTTTTTTTCTTTTTTTGGTTGCTGTTGTTCAATCCCTCTTTCCCTCTCCCACTCCTCCCATCCCATTTTCACCTTCCCACCCCCACCTGGATGTGCTTTTGGGGGTACTCGACACTGTAACTGATGTGAGAAAGTTCACATTCTATTAAGTAACCAGCCACTCCCTTCCATTCCTTCTTTTTTCCTTCCTTGTCACCCCCTCCAACCCAATTGCCCTAAAGACCCAGCTCCCTTTTTGGGAGGATATGGTGTGGGGAGGAGGGCATAGTGGGAGCTGCAAGTGCCTTTATGCAGGGATAGGGGAGGGGGGCAGGAAAGGCAGGACTTAGCAAATTGATCCTCCGTCTCCCTCATGCTTCTGTGTCAGGTCCCTAGCATTAGAGACCTAGCTAGCTTCTTGTGAACTTAGGGTCTTAGGCAATGTTGAATATATGTGGTGCAGGTTTGTGTAGATATAAATCATTCATATTAGTGTGATTACTATCTTGAATATATGGGGTTAGGGGGATTGGTCAGTTGAGCCATTGCTTTTATTTTCCACATTTTAGGTAAAACGTTGACATGTATATTTTACCTTAAAGAGAACTTGTAGACCCTTTTAAGAGGATCTGTGGAATAAAGTTGCTGTATTTAGGGTTCATAGAGGGCCAGCTAAGGTCTGACCATTTGTGAAATTCCCTTTACTGTCTCAATATGCCTCCCTTTGTCTGGTTCAGCTCTGGCTTCCTGGCTAGTTGAAGACTTGCTCCCCTCACCCCCGCCCCTCCCACTGGGTGGCTGTCCGTGATTAGTTTTTAATAGGAATTGTTTTCCTCCTTTTTTAGGCCTATACCATTCAAGGACAGTATGCCATTCCACAGCCAGATGTAAGTTTTGATTTCACTTCTTGTTTGAAAAACTCCCTCTCTATCCAAAATTGTTTGATTCCTTTCTTCCTAGTAGACAGAAGTAAGTTGGGTCTTGAACCAACGGTATTGCTACAGCTTAGAAGGTGAATCACACATTATCAACTTGTTTGCCTTTGACTGTAACCCCTAGATATTATCAGATTATTAGTAAGCTGTGTTTCAGATTATTCTGAAAGAAATGTTATATGATGCACTATTAATATCTTGGCACAATTCAAACTGTCATTAAAGTGTGCTTCCCATTGGGGGACTGGGAGGTTGGGGTTGCTTTTAATGCACTTCTCATTCTGAGGTTACAAATTAGAAAAGGCATTGAGGGTTTATTTACGTAGGGAAACTAGAAATCTAATTGTTGTAATTCAACTCAAACTTTACTGAGAACCTCTTACTTAAAAGTAACTGGTATTTAGATTTTTGTTCAAGGACGGGTTTTTTTTTTTTTTTTTTTTCTTTTTTGCACACTTCTTTCATCCTTACTAAAACCCTTACAGGTGCCAAGTACTAGGTCTGGAAGTTGGGTCTTGTTAGTGGCAGCTTCAGGAGAGGTGTGGAGTAGGATGGGAAGGGGTTGTTCTGTCTCAAGCTTGGACTGGTTTCTGTGTGTTACCAGTAAGATAGTTGGGAAAATATTTGTTGAGGATGAAGCCTAGTTTGGTTTCTTGTTAAGCTTCTCTCCTCCTTGCAGTCTCCCTGCCCCCTCATCTCCTTCCCTTTTCCCAATACTGGTGGAACCCTGCATGGTGTGTTTTCCCTAGCACCACTGCACAGTTTGTTTACCTAGCCTGTCTGTGCTTGTCCCTGGGGCATCCATTGCCAGTGGCTGCCTACACCTTCATTAAACAGTCCATAGGGGATGGTTGTTGGGCCATTGTTACTGCTTTCCTTTTCACATACCCCAAATGCGTTCATTCTTATATAATGACATCCTTTCTATTTCTAACCCTTACTGTCCTATATTCTGCCTGTCCTCTGGATTGTGTACTGTAAGCCCCATTCTTATCCTATGTTATCATTAGAATAGTAGCATCAACTGTGGGAGGCAGGAGCTGTGTACATTTTCCCATCTGGATGTGCTTGAGTGCTGATTATGTTACCCTTTGTAATGCTGGTCTCTCCTGTTTTCCTTCCTGCAGTTGACCAAGCTGCACCAGTTGGCAATGCAACAGTCTCATTTTCCCATGACCCACGGCAACACCGGATTCAGTGGTATGGATACCTTAGTGTTTATTTTTGTAAGGTGTAGTACAAGATAGAGGCCAATCCTAAGGTCTCAGCTTGACAACTGTTTAAAACAAACTTCATTATCATCTAGCACCTGCTGGTATAAAGTTGACCTACTATGGCTAAAGGAGGTAATGTGTTTGTTAACATGGTTTTCATTTGGGGTGAGTTAATTATGAAAGAATAAAAAGCCTTAGAAGGTTTGGGGTGAGGTATGGGGATGCTTGTCAGGAAAGGGGTAGACTGATATTTCTAGTACCTATCCTGATAGTGGCCCCCTTGATCTGATTAGCATCCCCTTTCTCTCCACCAGGTGTTCACAAGACTTGGGTAGAGACAATCCATTTGTTCCAAATTATGTAGTGTATTTTTGGTTTTGTTTTTCTTTGTTTTGGGGCTTTCTTTTCTTTTCTTTTTTTTTTTTTTTTGTATAAGGGATAACTTGTCCGATAGGGTTAGAATGAGACCACCAAACTCATTTTCACTTGTATCTTAACAGGCATTGAATCCAGCTCTCCAGAGGTGAAAGGCTATTGGGGTAATGATTAAAAAAAAAATCTGTAGTATTCTACTGTTATATTAATAAACTGGTGGGAGTCTTGTTTCACTGCCCATAAACCATACCAGCTACATGCATATGGCAGAAAGGAGCTGAGAGAGCAAAGAGGTGGGCCTGGTGCCCCTGAAGGGTCCCTTGATGGATCTGGACAACTACCCTCTAAAAATGTAGTTGAGAGCAGGACTTAGAACTATTAAGGGTTAGCCAGCCAAAATGGCCCAATCCTGGTGTTCTTATGGATGGGTAGGGGTGTTTATGATGGGATTTTTTTTTCTTTTTCTTTTTTTCTTTGGAAAACCAAACAAAAGCCAGAAGAATTAGAGCAAAGGACAGAATAAATCTGGAGAAATAAACTCCCCTCAAACTTATTGCCATTTAACCTATGTGATCTTTAAGTCTAGCTTGGGAGGATAGAGATGGAGGTTGTTACTATGATACAGGTATAATTAAAGCAATTCAGTGTATGTGCCAAGAGTCTATGATACCCGGTAACAGGAATGAAATTGGCACTGATACTAGTAAGCATTGGTGAAATAAAGCCAGGACACAACAACAATCTTAATCAGAAAAGACGTAGATGTTTAGAAGCTTTGGTGTTTAGGTTTTGCTCCTGTTTAAGAATACCACACTCTTTGCCCCGTGTTATCTCCCTACCTGTTAGTCTGGGGTTCGCAGGAAATGGCATGAAATCAGCTCTTCTGATTGTACAGGAGAATCTTTGCAGCATTATTTTGATACCCCTCTCCCATCTTTCCTCCTTGGAGGCTTCAGAGTTAGTGATGAACCCCAACAGCCAATGCTGGGTTTCCAGCTTATTTCCTTCTGTTAGTTTAATGTGCAAATCACTGAATCTGAATGCTGTGCATTAAACTTTGTTGCTCTCTTCTGTCTTTTAGCAGGTTTGGATGCATCTGCTCAAACCACTTCTCATGAACTCACCATTCCAAATGATGTAAGTATAAAATATGTTAGAATCCTGAGGAAAATACTGCTAGAGAGAATTGATAGAATTAACTGTGTTATAGTTTTCAAACACAAAACTTCTTTCTATCCTGTAGAAATTTTTATTTGCCTTTTTGTTAACATCTGGAAGGTGATGAGACCAAAAGTGCATCCGAGTTTAACTTTTTGCTCTGGGAGGAGGGATGTGTCAGGATGAATTCATGAATTTTGATGGCCCAACTCTTGATATCTTGCTAGATTCATTATCAGTATGGTTCTGGTTAATTTGTCTTTGGAGTGGAGGCAATACTATGGGGATAGACGCGAAAGCTAATGGTTGGACTGAGAAAGTAGCTTGAAGTTGACGTTGATTTGTAGTTAATCACATGATGAGACCTTAATTTTGAAGGTTTTGCTAGCAATACACCTGAAGGTCAGAGAGTACAATTTTAAGCACAAGGTGTAGAAATTGATTGGTATATGATCTTGTGTGTAGCTGTTCGGCTCTTAATTTGATGTGCTTTTTTTGTTGTTTGCTTCTCAAGTTGATTGGCTGCATAATTGGGCGTCAGGGCGCCAAAATCAATGAGATCCGTCAGATGTCTGGAGCGCAGATCAAAATTGCAAACCCAGTGGAAGGATCTACTGATAGGCAGGTCACCATCACTGGGTCTGCTGCCAGCATCAGCCTGGCTCAGTATCTAATCAATGTCAGGTAAGTTTGACCTCTCTTTTGCTTTATTAATGCCACAGTAGTGAGGGAGGGTTTTACCATATGTGGGTTTACTTGAGGGGGTAGAGATTGCAAAAATTCCCCTCCCCTCTTTCTTTTCTTCTTTTCCTCTGCTTCTGTCTTTAGCAGAGAAAAATAGCCAGATTGGGGTTTTATAGACTGCTTGTTTTGCTTTTGATGTTTTGGAACAGTGGGAAGGGTGGCTGTATGTGTCTTTTTGTTTTACACATCATATAGACAGGTTATTTCTTTTATGGGTTTGGAGTCCAAAGTAGCTTGAATTTCAGGGATAATGATACATCTAAATATTAGCTTCTTGTAGATAGCTGTTACCATTTATTTATTTTGTAAACATTTCTCAAATGGGAAGTGCGTTCACTATTTTTTTTGTTTTTTGTTTGTTTGTTTGTTTGTTTTTTTGGGTAAAGAAGCACAGGCTTAGGAGTACTCCAGATACTACAGGGATATTTTTCTTTCCTATTCCCATGCATCTGCAAGTGACTCCTAAGGTTTTACTTCCCTATTTGTAGGTACTGTTCCTACACTTTTAGTATAGTAGGACAATTGTATATAGTCAAATAAGCATCCATCCTACCAGTGTTTTCTTTCCTTAGCTCTGCTCAGTCACATTCTTAATAACAGTTCATTTCCAAAGGGAGTCACATTCATGTTATACATGTTTGCATCCAGAGTATTTTATTCCTAGTTGAAAACATTGTCAATTCCCCTTGAGCTGCTGGAGTTCTTCATATAGAAAGAATTGTATCTAGATGTACTTTGTTTTACTTATCATATCAAGTTTTTATGGTAAGTAAATTAGTAATCTTATGCAGGCTTTTGTTAGTAAAGACTTTAGTTTCTAGTTCACACTGGAGGAAACTTTTATATGGCAAAAATAATGCTTTTGGAATCTAGAAATTGTTAGCTTCCACTTTTGGTAAGCTTACTTGGATATCAAATTATAGCTTTAAATTTGACCTTCCTTCCTGACTGGTGTGTTTTTAATAAGTTAGTGCTACATTATAAGGAAGCAAACTTCATTACTTGAAGTAACTGCAAGTGATTGTTTAAAATAAACTGGTGAGTGAAACTATCCAAACTATGGATTTGGATCAGAAGTTTTTGTTTGTTTTTTGAGACAGGGTAGCCCTTGAAAGTCTTGGAACTCCTTCATGGACCAGACTGGCCTTGAACTCACTAAGATCCACTTGCCTCTGTTTCCTCCTGAGTGCTGGGGTTAAAGTGGGTCAGAACTTTTTAAAGCCTTATTACCAGTGCTAGGGGGTGTACACATTTGCTGCCTTTTTGCGCCCCCCCCCCTTTTTAAAAAACTTCTCTTCAGGGCTCTGTTTGAATGAAAACAAGCAAGCTGGTTTTGTTTTCATTATTGGCGTCATAGCATTTCTGCTGTGCCTCCTGAGCAAACTTTAATCTCAGCACTCCCGAGGCAGAGGCAGGCAGATCTCTCATCTACAGGAGCTAGTTCCAGGACAGGTTCCAAAGCTACCAAAAAAAAAAAAAGACAAAACCCCATGAAGGGTGATAGTACTTCAGGTTTTTCACCTTTAGAATGGTCAGTTAAAATGAGAATTCCCCACCAGGAACTCTTCCCTGTACCTCATCTATGCTTGTTTTTTCGCGCTTTTTTTTAAATGCTACATTCTTTGAAGTTAGTGATCTACTTTGGCCTTTTTGCCTCCTTCCATTTTAATATTTTGGTTCATTTGCTGTGAAGATGTAAATAGGCTTTAATATTAACTACAGAAAAAAATTTTTTAGGCATGCGTGGTGATTCACACCAGTAATTCTAGCACTGAGGAATCTGAGGCGAGAGGCTCTGTCTAGTTCGCAGCCAGCCTGGGCTACACGAAAAGACCCTGTCTGAAAGTCCCTAAATAGCTGTAGTGTGTAATGAATGTTCTTAAGTAATTGTTGAATTGTTGATCCTTCACTTAAGTGCAAAACTGGAAATTTGGTTGTATGAACTGTTGTGGTTTTTTTTTTGTTTTGTTTTGTTTTGTTTACAAGGTTATCTCATTCAAATAACAGTCTTCTTTAAACACTTTTGGGGACTGAACTTAGAGCTCTTAGTGTATGTTAGGTAGTTCCCAGACATTTTTGTCTGGTTTTCTTTTGAAAGAGGCTCTTAAAGTTGCCTTTTAAACTCTCTATGCAGCCCAGGCAGGCTGTGGGCTTCTGATCGTTTGTCTCAGCTTCCATGGCTGTGCCACTAGGCCTGGCTACTTTATTCTGTTTCTGGGTTGGGAAGTATATGGTCTATGTGATTTCTCAGTCTTGCTAGTCATGTCTTTACCAGAGCAGTTTTAAATAGCTTGTATATAGGAGGGAAGGTGATGATACAAATATTCAGAGGGTGGGGCACAAGCTAAAAAGAGTTTGGTTAAAAATTGGTAGTAGATCTTCCTAATTGGCAGCCAAAGGCACGTACTAATAGAACTGAAGCAGATTTTGTCCTGTACTTTTTCCCTGTTGTGGTCTTCCCTTCCACCCACCCTTTTTTTTGTTCCTTTTTTCCTCTGTTACAGTTTAGAAAACGCTAAACCCTCCTCCCAGACAGCCTCCGTCACGATCCCTGATCACCTCAGCATCAACCTCTCTCAACCCTCCACCCCTTCTTCTTCTTCTTCCTCCTCCACCACCACCCCCTCGCTCGCCACAGCGGGGACTTCCGACGCACCCTCCAGCCTCCCCAACCCTCTTCCGACCGCCCCTTGTGTCTCCAGTCTGCTTGGCATGAAACCCATCCCTCTCCTGGCTCTAAATGTTGTGTCTGCTGCTAAGGGTACCGGGGCTTCAGCTACCACCACCACCACCTCTACTGTGCCATGTGTAACTAACAAACTGAAAGGCGAGAAACAGAGATTCTCTCCCTACTGAGTGCATATCTTTTCACCTCCTCAAGTGTTGGTTCATTTTGTTTTTCTTTGTTAACATTGGTGAGAACCAAACTATTGTGAGCTTGTGACCGTTTCCTTTTTACTACTTTTGGGGGATATCTGGGTGAGGGTGGGGGTGGGCAATTCTTGTTTAGGTTTAGGTCTTACAGCTCAGTGCCTGTTTGAGAGTCTGACTTGTTGATTGAAATCATTATCTAGAGCCAGTTCTTAACTCTCCCTCACTCTGTTACACTTTTGTAGCTTATTCTGCCTTGCAATATAGAAACAATGTGTTAGGCTCTGTGTTGATGAATAAAAGTTTCTCCGTTAATCCTTTTCTTTTTTTATATATATATATAAAAAGCCTTTAAATTATTTAATGGTTAAGCTGTCAGCTGGCCTTGGCCAAATAAAATCTGTGTCTCTAGTTACAATAAAGTTGCCACAGTAAGAACCATAGCTCACTGTGTGATGTAACGGGTGAAGGGGTGGGGACTTGTGATCTATGCCCTGTAAGCTTCGATGGCTGTGTAGCCTACTTGTGCCTTTTTGCATACCACATGAATTTTGTAACCCTTTGCCAATATTCCCAATTAGAAGGGCCTTCAGTAGCTTCAATACTAAAGAGTCTTCATGATTGCCCAGAAACGTTTATATTGCTAACACCAGTTGGTAACAAGGGTGTCTTTGCCCAGCTCTTTTTCTCTGGTGAGTAGTTATTTCAAAGGCACACATAGGATTTACATCTTTATGCATAATAATGGGCAATGGTCAATGTCAAAGGTAGCTTTTGTCTATATTCCTTTAGGGGATCATTAAATATCCTTCTGTGATGTTAGGAAGCACTTAATTTCTGAGTATGTTAAATCCTTTTATTTCCTGCCTACCCTTCTTTCTCACTAACATCACTATCATGAGTGAAAGATACATGGTTAGATTTGAATTTACTTTATGGACTGTTCAGCAGGAACTAGGAAAGAAGCCCCAAGAGAATATACTTAGACATGCATGATTGTGCTGTGCTTTTACACAGTGGTTCACTTAGCTCCTGGGGTTTACGTTCTCTTTTTTTCTGGTACTGGAACTTGATCCCAGGACCTGGAATGGGGTGGTTTACGATAGGTAAATCCAAATTTTGTTGTTTTTTTTTGGTTGGTTTTTTTTTTTTTTGAGACAGGTTTTGGAGCTTGTCCCAGAACTCACTCTGTAGACCAAACTGTCCTCGAACTTACATAGATCCACCTGCCTCTGCCTCCCAGGTTGCTGGGATTAAAGGTGTGTACCTCCACTGCCCAGGTTTTTTGTTTTGTTTTTTTAATCAAGATGAGCTACAGGTGTTTTCCACAAAAGAGGAAAATGATATGCTGGGGCTGAGGACTTAAGGCAGTGGTACAATATTTGCTGGGTCCTGGGTTTGTTCTCTTGCATTGGAGAACAAAAAGGAAGAGCAATGTATCCCATATGGTGAGAAGGCCATTTGATTCTCTTGTCAACCAATGGACATACTGTGAGTTTCCTTTACTGGTAGATTTTCTTTACTGTGAAGTTTCTATGTAGATTTTTTTTTTTTTCTGATGGCCTTTCCCAGCATAGAGTGAAATTGAACAACAGCAGAAAGACATAGCTGGTCTTACTTACTACATTACCTTTCAGTCTTAGGATGGCTCACTTCTTTCTTCCAGATTGGCCTTGCACGTTTGTGTTCAACATACCTGGGTCTGGGTGATAGCTGTGTCCTATGTTGAGAGGTTCAACTCTTCTATAGTTCAAATATTACCATGCTGATAACTATCTCCATAGGGATTTCATTTTTAACTTTCTTTTGTCTGTTGGAAGGATTCTGTTTTTTGTTTTGTTTATTGTGTTGGTTTTTTTTTTTTTTTTTTTGAGATAGGGTGTCTTTGTGTAACAGCTCCTGGCTGTTTTAGAACTTGCTCTGTTAACCAGGCTGGCCTTGAACTCACAGAGATCTGACTGCCTCTGCCTCCCAAGTGTTGGGATTAAAGGTGCCTGGCTGGAAGGCCTTTTAATCTAACAAATATCCCCAATAAAGAATTGCTGGGATGGAATCCAGATATTCAAGGGACTTGACTGTCATGAGTCAGATATTTGTGGTTGAGATTTGTCTTCTGTGCTCACCCACTGCATCTTGCCCTTTATAAATTCTTAGGCTTTATACTGAATGCTGGATAGTTCTTGAGCTGCTTCCACACTCTATGGTACAGGTCTTTTGTTTAAGATACTAGATTTAAACAAACCAGTTCCATTCAGAGCTTGTTTTACTTACTTTATGTTGTGTATGCATGTGCATTATATGTGTGCAAGGCCCTCGGGGATCTGAAAATGTTGGATCCCATGAAACACATTGTGAGCCACCGAGTGACATTTGTGAACCAAATCCAGCCCCCTGCAAGAGTAATAAGTGCTTCTACCCCTTAACTGTCTGATGAGTCCCTAAAGCTCATTGTTTATCTTGTCCTAGGGTCATCATATTTTGAGATTGATAAGAATCTGCTGTCTTTGTGTGCACTTTGTTGTTGTTGGGCCCATGTGTTGTGTGTAGGTGCATGCGTGCCGTAGAGCACAAGTGGTTATTGTCTTCCACCCTGTTCCAGATGATCTTTTTTATCCTGCTAATAGCTGACTTTCCAGCTTCTAGGGATTGTCCTTTCTCTGCTTTTGATCTGTCCTAGGTGTGCTGGGACTACAGATGCACTGGACTACCTGTTGTGTCTGTTTTGGGCTACTGGGAGCATTAAAGTCAGTTCTTCATGCTTGTATGACAAACACTGTATCCACTGAGCCATCTCCACAGCCCATGTATTCCTGCTTTGTGTGTATCATGTATGTGGATACATATGGGACTTGCATGTCAAAACATGTTTATTTTCATCATTCTCCAACTTATTTTTTGAGATGAGATCTTTTGTTTGTTTGTTTGTCTTTTTTTGTTTTTCGAGACAGGGTTTCTCTGTGTCTTTGGAGCCTGTCCTGGAACTAGGTCTTGTAGACCAGGCTGGCCTCGAACTCACAGAGATC
>JAQHUG010000380.1:1223120-1262195 GCA_028555095.1 Dicrostonyx torquatus | reverse complement strand
TTTTTTTGGCTCATGAATTTTTGTTTGTCATGGAAATGTAAGAGTGGAATATTAATACATTTCAGTTTAGTTCTGTAATGTCAGGAATTTTTCAAAAAAAAAAATTAAAAGATGGACTGGAGCTTTTTCTTTGTGAATAGAAACTGGATGCCACAGTGACTTATGTGGGTGTTATTCCTGTCTTGATGTTATTTTTATACCTTTAAACCTTCACAGAGCCCTGGTTGGGTTTGAATAGAATTAAGATTTTCTTCTGTTTTACCACTCCATGTTTTGTTTTGTTGTTCTTTTGTTTAATTGCCCTTGGTCTTTCCCTGCCATAATTTTGGGTGGCCTTTAGAAGATTTGTTCATGAGGAATGGGTGGCAGTTACATTCACCCTAGGATTGTAGAGCAAGAGGTGTGTCTTGTGGAGCTGGGCCAGGAAGATGTGTGTGTGTGTGTATATATTCACACACGCACATGTACATATAGATGTGTATCTGGTTGACAATAAGCTTGGGAGTGACTGCCCCTTATTCTAGCTAGCATTCTTTAACCTTATGTTCTACCCATTTATATTCTCGTCCTGAAATAATTTAGAAAATTTAACTTGACAAACTCTTAGATCCAAGATTGTTAATCATGTATTGCATTCATTCACCAAGAAAACCCTCAACAGCTGGGCCTGCATGGAGTGGTTATATTTCAGGGTTGTTCACAGGGGTTACAATAAGACAGTCCCCACCCCTACCAGGCACCAGGATAATAGTAGGGACTTTAACAGCACCCCAGTTCTCCAGCTCTTCAGCCTGAGCCATCACATGCTTTCAGTCTTCTAACTTGCCTCTGGGCCCTAAGCCAGGGCTTGGGCAGAGAAACAGGGACAAAGAAATGGGTTACATTGCCACCTGAGAAACCTCAGAGGGGAGGACCCAGCCTTAGTTTCCCTCCTCCCAAGTGCAAAATGTGTAAACAGTAAATGGAAAATAAAAGTGCAGTCTTAAGTGGATCCTCTCCTGCCCCCCAGTGTTCAGAGGTGGACAGTGTAGAGACAAGCCTGGCTTTTCTATTGCCTAGACGCTTGCTGAACGTAAGGAATGGGGCGAAGCAAGAAGGGACCGGTTTCCTTTCCTTGTAGCTCTAGGGTAGTACTTGGAATCATTCGTTACCACAGCTGCCAGTGTCCCTAGAACTTATTCGGTAATTGGTTGGGGGAGGGGGTCCTCACTCTCAAGCCTGACTTAAGGCTAAGAAAGCCCCGTCTATCTGTTGATTATGTGGCGCATATATATTATTTATATTAATATTTCTCTATATACAAGGAATAAGAGTGTCTTTCATGGAGGAAGGGAGGCTGGGGGCCGCAAGGCATCAATGCTGTTGGTGTTGTCCAATTCAGTGCTGTCACAGTCTGAGTCCTCAGGATTGGGGTCCTGTGAGGAAGAGTAGAAATGGTGTGAGGTGGGAGTGCAGCGTTTCAGCATTGCTGCTTCCTTCAGGGCCCTCAGCCAACACTGGAGGTTTTTCTCTTACTGCTTATAGGTTGTTTAGGTCGTGCTTCAAGGCACTTGCCAGATAGATCTTTCGGGATGCTTTGCTGATGGCAGTTTATAGTTTACCAGTTGAACATCAGACACAATAGTGGATGCTCTGAACTGTTGGTTTCATTCCATTTATATGGATATTTGCTTTCATTTCTATGGAAGAAACTGGCTTGGAAACTTGAGTGGTTTGAAGGCCATCTCAAGGCTGTACAGTTGTCTTCCCGAAAGATTTTCACATGTCTGGTGCTTTCTCGTGACTCACCTGCTCACCTCTGAGGAGATCCTGTTGTTGCATGGGCACAGTGCTGGTTTCAGGGTCAGGGACGACCTCTGAAGCAGGTGGGTCCAGTGGGATTTCTGAGCCCTGGGAGCACATGTCATCAGACTTTTCATCTGGACGCTCATCAGTGTTGGTACTGCCAACTTCTGGTGTGCCACTGGGGGAAGGTTCACTAGCTGTACCTTCCTCCACATCTGATGGGTTCTCTGAACTGAAGGTAGATAGTGACTGACGCATGTTCGAGCCCTGAGGCCACCTAAATATTGAGGCATGGTTACAGCTTTTGTCCTTTACAGTTCCCAAAGCAAAAGATGCCATTATAACAGTACTCACCTCTGACTGGGGGGCAGCTCTACTTCACTGTCTACCTCTCCTTCCTCCTCTTCAGATGAGATACCACGTTTCTACAGTAGAGATGGGTGTGTGTATGTGTGTGTAAACCAGTCAAAAATAACAAAGTCATTAAGAATTGGGAAAGGTTACATAGTTGGGTGGGGTTACAGCATTTGGACCCCTAGGGAGATTAAAGAAAGGGAAAGGAGGAACTTCCCCATACTTTACCTGACTTCGAGTCACAGCAGCCCTGTACAGCAGTGCAGCTGGGGTCAAGTGCTGGGAACCAGCCCGGCTTCCTACCCGGCCTGCAGTCCCTTCCCTTCCAGTTCCCAGCAGCCCCATGCCTTCACCAGGTCCTACTGGTGGAGGTGGTTCCCCTTTGGCCCCCCCAGGTGAATCTGGGCTTGTAGAACCAGGAGCTGATCCCTCACTTGGAGGAGTATCGCCCTGGGGTGGAGGAGGTGAGCCAGGATCCCGAGCGCCCCCTGTGGCCCCTCTGCCTCGTGCTCCTAGTGCTGCCGACAGCAGATCTGGGGATGATGAGGACATCTTTCTCAGTAGAAGATCATGGTGGAGTCCACGGAGAGCAGGGGGGCAGGCCTCCCAAGCTGAAGGGCCCACTCCTAGGCCCCCTGGGCTTCCTAGTCCTCCAGGCTCATGGGGTGGTAAAGCTGCTCGAAGCCCAGGCAGGTCTCCACAGCTGCCCTTGGCACTGGCCTTTCGGTGACGGGTCTTGCCACGACGACTCCTTCCTGGTGAGGGGGGTCCCTTAGGACACCCGGGAAGCCCCACCCCACTTAGGGCTGCATCTAGTTTAGGTAGCAAAGATTCTGTCTTGAGAATATCTGGCCTGGTAGAAGAAGGAAAGGACAAGGTCGAGCTCAACAATTACAAAATCCTCCCCACTAAAGACAAACACTGCCTTGCTAGCTTCCCTTCTGCCAGTTCTTTTGTTCAGTCCCACCTTTTACTGTGGGGTGACAGTTTCTGTGGCACGTTCCTTTTCTTGATGAGCTTCTCCATTGTGTTTCCATGTAGGAGGCCGCGGGAAGGGTGTGACTTGAGTAGACCTGGACACCTCCTTTCCAAAGCCTGCTCTCGCCTAAAGATCCGGACACCTCGTTAGGTCTCCCAAGTTGGGTAGCTTCATGAAAACCAGGGACATGGTGTTTAAGGGCTTAGTTACCTGAGCAGTTCCCTCTCTTTGAGTTCTAGCTGCAGCATGAGGGCATTCAGTTCCATGTACAGGTTGTTGGCTCTCTCCAGCTTCCGTTCATAGTGTTCCCTGATGTCCAGGGCATGTCTGAAGGGGCAGATGATTTTCACAGAGTGAGCTGCCCTAATGCCCCTTCTCTGGGGTCGTGGTAAATGGTTCCTACTGAGTAAACACATACCTGAGCTCCTCCCTCCTTCGCATCACCAGCTCCTCTTCTAGGCGGTGCAGACATGTCCCTTCTGACTTAATCTTTTCAAAGTGCAGTTTTACTTCTTCCCGCCACTCTGCCTAGGGATGGAGAGACATGAGGTGAGGCGGTGAGGACTGTGTCCCTTAACCTCACAGACCCTGTCCTCTTAGAAGGTTGCCTATGCCTCTGCTATTTGAGTTGGAGTAACAGACACATCTGTCTCTAAGAGAACTAATCTATTGAGTCAGATTTCCTGTCCTATCGAAGGCTCTGCCATGTTTGTAAGGGTCAGACACCCATTGTTTTCCCACCCACAGCACACCTGGGACTTAAAATAAGTCTCCTGGGGTGTGGAGAGCACGTCGGCTGAAGCGATGTCCAGGTGCAGCAAGATCTGTCGGAATGATGGGCGGTTTCGTGGTTTGCTGTTCCTATAAGGAATAGAGTTGGTGAAATTTCGAGGGTGGGGAGGGAATAGAAAGGAACTAGAGCTACCTTTCCCAGAGTGAGTCCTAGGACCAACTGTTAACATCCTGGGTCCTGGACCTTGGAGTGATCAGGGAACTTGCTTTTGCAATGAATTCTCAGCCTAGATATCTGGGTTCTAGGTGCTGGCTTTCCGTCACTCTCTAGCTCCTCGACTTTGTCAGTCCAGTCTGCCAGCCAGGCCATCCTTACCAGCACTGGCGAAGCAGAATTTTAAAACCATCTGGGCAGCTGGAGGGCACAGGCAGGTGGAGACTGTTGCTTCCTACACCCCAGATGATGGCTGAGGAATCTACGTCTTTGTAGGGAATCTCGCCAGTCAGTAGTTCCCATAGCACCACCCCAAAGGACCTGAGGACAAGAGAGGACATCATTCGGAGGGTTCCCTCCACAAGTCCTGTGTGTCATCTGTATAATCCTAGAAGTACCACCCTGGTGCTTACCAGATGTCGACCTTCTCAGACACAGGCTCATTGCGTATCACCTCAGGGGCCATCCAGGCCACTGTCCCTGCAAAGGACATCTTGGTGCTCTTGTCACTCAGCTCCTTGGAAGTGCCAAAATCTGAGATCTTCACCACATCGTCGTATGTGATTAGCATGCTGGTAAAGAGTGTAGTCAGCCAGTATCCATATCCCTCCACACCCCCATTTAACTGCTGTTACTATCGTTATTGTTTGGGACACCTAACACAGTCTTCCAATGGACTGTTGCTTGGAAGAAGTTTCTCAGATGAACTTAGGACAGAACCTGAAATGCAGGGATGTGCTGTCTCTGCCATGGGAAGGTCACCTACATGCACCTCAGCTACTCACTTGGGGGATTTAAGGTCCCTGTGGATGATCTTGTGCAGGTGCAGGTAATTCATGCCACCAGCGATGCCCATGGACCAGTCCACCAACAAGGATGGAGTGACAGGGCGGCCAGCCCTGAGCACCTCATATAGCTGTCCTTGGGCGCAGAATTCCATAAGGATGCAGTAGCAGGGAGCCTGTGTGCAAACACCCCTGGGGGCCAGACGGGTAAAGTAGTCGATTAGTTCAGTGTAGATATCTTATGGACCTAGGACCTATATTCCCACCCAGACCATTTGTTTGGAGTCTCCTTTGAGAATGGGAGATACGTTCCCAGCCCCTGCCCTGGACCTCACTTGAAAGTGATGATGTTGGGGTGCTTGAGCTTTCGCAGATGCTTGATGTCGGTTTCCTTGAGGTCTCGAACCTTCTTCACAGCCACTTCCTCCCCATGGAAGCGTCCCAGGAAAACAGCTCCCTGAGCCCCTGAACCTACCCATTGCAGGTCCAGTATCTCCTCAAAGGGGACTTCCCAGAGGTCTGTGGGTAGGAGGCATAGTGCCACAGGCTCAGAAAGGCCATGAGACACTCAAGGGTTGGGTGCATATGTCAGTGATTGGGACAATGTAGGCTGAAAGACTAGTGAAGGAGATAATTGGGGTAGCCTTGTAGGAAACTGGGTGGACCCAGGGGTGTAGCTCATTTGTAGAGTACTTGGCTAGCATGCATAAAACCTAAATTCCTGGGTTCAGTTTCTCAGCACAATGGGAGAAGATAATGAAGAGCTGAAGACTCAGCTGTGCAGTGAAATACTTGTCTAGCATGTAGTGTTGGTTTAATCCCAGCACTTGAACAAACATGGAAAGGGGAGATAAAGCAGGTAGGCAGTGATTAGGTTGGGAAGTCCCAACCACTGTTGAAGGAAACAGGGTGTTGCTAAAGGGATCTGGCCTACCTTCCTGCTGTTGCTTGTGTTCTGTGGAGTAGGCTTTGCCAATCATTGTCCAGACTGGGCGCAGGCAGCCAAAGAGACCTTCAAGGAAGCCACTGCCACTCTGGCACTGCAGTCGTACCTCATCAGCTCGGACCCTCGATGTTCGACTCTCAGGTGACCCAGTGGCTCCCCCTGGCCCACCTGCATCCTGTTCATGTAGCTGCAGGACACTATTAGCAAAAGGCTCTGGGGGAGGCTCTCCACCTGGGGAGGGACTGGGCCCTCCCCCACCCTGTCCACCCAAAGGCACAACATCTCGAAGTACACATTGGGTAGGTGTCAGGTCCTTCTCAGGGGTGCAGTCTGAAGTGTCTGGATCCAGCTTGCGCATGGAAGCCTCACTTAAAGTAGACACAAAACCCCCAAAGGAAGGGGAGGGTGTTCGAGTATCGTGGAGGCAAGCCATGGCCTCTGGAGCCAGGTGTGCGGAGCAGCGGGCCCTGTGAGAAATTAAGGAGGGAGGGGCCATCAGCCACAGACAGTCACTACAAAGAGCTCACAGTACCTAGTTGTAGTTGACCTGCATGTCACTATGGGAAACCTGATTCAGTTGGGCTTCCTCTTGGTATCTATTAAGTGATGCAAGTGACAAATATACAAACAATATGCTTGAGTATCATCAGGCAAAGAGAAGTAACAAACCCACTCAGGTGCTGGTTAAAGTTTAAGAGCTGGGTAGTGGTGGTGCGCGCCTTCAATTTCAGCACTCAGGAGGCAGAAGGGTGGATCTCTGAGTTCGAGGCCAGCCTGGTCTACAAGAGTTAGTTTCAGGACAGGCTTCAAAGCTACAGAGAAAGTGTGTCTCAAAAAAACAAAACAACAACAAAAAAAATAAGGGCTGGAGAGATGACTCAGAGGTTAAAAACACTGGTTGCTCTTCCACAGGTCCTGAGTTCAATTCTCAGCAAGCACATGGTGGCTCACAACCATCTGTAATAAGATCTGGTGCCCTCTTCTGGCCTGTAGGCATACAGGCAGATATAAGGCTGTATACATAATAAATGAATCTTAAAAAAGAAAACCTAGCCTGATGTAGTAGTGCACACCTTTAATCCTAGCACTTGGGAAGCAGGGCCTGGTGGATCTGAACCACCTGGTTTGTATAGTGAGACCTTGTCTTCAACAAAGCAGATACAATGGTTTGTGCTCTATAATTGCTGTTAACCCCTACAGTATTCTCGTCAGCTGAAGTTCACTGTTAACAGATTTTTTTTTTTTAATACGGTGGCTCATGATGTAGGTCTGGCTGTCTTATGTTGATCTACTCAATGTAGATCAACCTGGCCTTGAACTTTCAGAGATCTGCCTGCTAAAATTAAAGGTGTGCACCACTAAATCCAGCCTGGGTGTCAGACACTTTTATCTGGATATCAATATCAGGCACACAGTGGCAACACACAGAGACCTTCCTCATGTTGAATCATACATGCAGGCTTTTCTACACAGACACTCAGATAATGTTCCTGGGCTTCCCTAGTCAACATGCAAGCAAAACACCAATGTGATGTTGGCTGCTCTTCTGTACACTGAGTATGTATTCCTAGCCAGCAGTCACCGAAGCCTTCTCAGGAACACTCAACTCAGGACTTACATCTGGGCCCTTCTCTTTCCTCTCTGCTTACAGGTGGCCACTCGGTGCTCTCCAACAGGATGTTACCATGTCCACAAACAACCACAGAGCTGTGCTATCCCCTCAGCACAGCTGGGAAAAGGAATTACCCAATGGTGTTGGTGTGAGGCTCTGACCTTCAGCTGCATTTAAAGGGCTCATCTTTTTTTTTTTTTTTCCTCATCACCCTACCCCCAGCTCCCCAAACCAAGATTAAGCTTTACAGGCAACAGAAATATGTCCCAGTTCATAGCTGTGTGCTAAATAGCAAACATTGAAATGACAAGTCTAGGCCATATGGTGATCCCAGCACTCAGGAAGCAGAGGCAAGTGAATCTTCAAATTTGAGGTCAGCTAGGTCTACAGAGCAAGTTCCAGGACAGCCATGGCTACACAAAACCCTATCTCGAAAAAACAAACAAATGGATTGAGGATGTGGCTTCATTTGGTAGAGTACTTGCCTAGAATACAAACGGCCCTGGACTGCATAAACCTGGGCAAGATATGCAGGCCTGTAACTCTAGCACTTGGTGGGAGGCAAGGGATCAGACATTCAAGATCATCACTGGCTAAGTATTGAATCTTAGGCCAGTCTGAGCTACATAAGATTCTGTCTGTCTTCAAAAACCAACATCTACAAGTCCAGCTGGGCCTAGTAGTATAATACCTATATCCCAGCACTTGAGAGGCAGCGGCAAGAAGATCTTGAACCTGAAGCCAGCATGGACTACATAAAACCCTACTTCAGAGAAAGAAACAAGCAAAAAGTGCCATACAAATAGGGAAAGATCCTGGGTCTAGTCCCCAGCTGGCACTTATAAAAACAATACCAATAAACTAAATTTTACATTTGATTCGGGCAAATTACAGCTGTATCAATTTCTCCAGTTACACAAAGAGCCAAACTAGTTAGCATTCAGGCACAGCAAACTCTCCCAACTTTCCAGACTTACTTCAGAACTTGACACCAAGAGTCATACTGTTCTCCCAGCCCTGTGTTTTGTTGGGTATCAAAGGATGAAACATGGGGTTTGCTGGTACTGATCCCTCTAATCAGGGAATGAAGTACAGTGTGAAGGGATGCTCAGAGCACGGTGCAGGAATAAAGGACACTCTCAGCTTGCCTAACACCATCTGCAGCCCTTTTCCTTGAAGATTGAATATAAGTATAGTAAATATAAACAAATTTAAAAGTTAAATATTACAGTCATTATTTTCTCTAGTCCTGTTACTGCTTTAGCTGAAGCCTCATTAGCCATCAGAACCTGGCTGAGGATGAATGCATGCCTCTCAAGTTCTCTAATTTTCCATTCAGCTTCTGAAAGATCCAAAACATAAAGCTCATCAGCCTTGTCTGTGTAAGATTCCTTAGTGGCTCCTTATGTTGGTAGCTAGGCAACTCTGGGCATCAAGATATATCAGGGTTCTGAATTAGGGTGTCCAAAGACAATGTGAACTTTTCCAAAAGTAGTTATGTGTGCAGTCTTTAGCATAAACTGCTGCAGTTCACCTTTACCACATAGCAAAGAAGGGCCCTGAGTTCAGCCTCCAGCAGCACAGAAAGGGACCTAACTGGCACATACCAGCAGTTCGAGCATGGAGTGGAGGTGGGAGGGTAAGAAAGTTGAAAGTCATCTCTGGCTTTACAGTGAGTTTCCAGCCAGCCTGGGCTACACAGTAAAACTTTGTTTTAAAAATAAACAGAGTTTGATCTCTGAGTTTGAGGCCAGCCTAGTCTACAAAGTGAGTTCCAGGACAGCCAGAGAAACCCTGTCTAGGAAAAACAAAACAAAACCCAGAACAAACAAAAAACCCATAGGGACACGATGATTATAAGCATAAGACTGCACAATATTGGCTACGTCCACATGAAGTCTTGGGTATGGAGGGCTCACAACACCACACCAATCTTTCTTTCCCTCTGGCCTTCTATTATGAAGACTATAAATGCTGCAAACGTTTGTTGGGAGAAAGACATTTTCTTTGATGATATAGCCCCATTAGTAAGGTGCCCGTGCCACTGTAAATTAACCCGAATTCAGCTCCTATTAGCAAAACTAATTAAACTGTGGTGGTGGTGGGGGAGACAATGGAAGGGGTATTGGTTGGAAAGGATTACATAGGATGTGGGGGAAGATGGGGAATATGGATGATCAAATACATTATATACAAATATTAAAATATAATGAAACCCATGGTTAGGTATAATTAATATATATCAAGGGGCTGGAGAGATGGCTGGGGTTAACAGTGCTTACTATTCTTGCAGATGATTGATTGGAGTTCATTCCCAGCATCCACATGGTGGCTCACAACCCCCTGGAACTCTAGATCCAAGGTGTCATAGTGCCAAATGCCATAACATTATGTAGGCTCACACACACACATAAAAAATACGAAATTAAGAAACTAAAAATTATACAAATACAGTTGGAATTATTAGCCCTACTAAAGCACAGGTACAGAAGTATTAGCCAGCTGGTGGCGCCACAGTCACCAAGGTTGAGCTGTTTATCCCTTCTTGTCTTCCAAGTCTCACTTCCACCTGTAAGTCTTCCATGCAGTCCCAGCCCTGTCTGGTTAAAGTCCTTTTGAGTGGGCAAGGCCCTGAGCCTCTAGCTTCGTGGCTCGGAAACACTGCTCTACCCACCTAGGGTCACACATGCCCCATGTATCTCCCAGTTCCATGAATCCTCAGAACAGTCTAGCAAATAAGGCATTATTGGTCTTCTTATGGTCTAGAGAAAACCGAGGTCAAGAAACCAGGAACCACAGCCTCTGAACTGTCAACATATCCCACGAAATTTGCGGCTTCGAGAGCGAAGGTGTCTACGATAACGTAAATTACCAACACACAGAGAATTTCCTGCAAACGACCTTAAGACTTCTGTCCTCTCACCGCGGCCCCAAGGCTGGGGCTCTCGCATGCTCTTGCATGCCCACCTGCTGGACCGCCTGACACCAGTGACCGCACCGTGGCAACTGGAGTGGAAGGGGTTACGGCCACAGCTCCCCCTCCCCGGCAGATCTCCTTCCCGACAGTCACGTGCTGCGGGGCTGGGGGCGCGGCAGCCGGAAGGGTCCAGGAGGGGGGAGAAGAGAGCACAGCCGGCTGGGGGAAGGGCTAGGCGCTGCGGCGTAACCATGACGACTGGGCCCGTGAAGTCATCGGGACAAGATTAGCCTAAGGCCACGTGAACGCGAGGCAGGGGCGGGGCCCCGCCGGAGCCCGCCCCTAACCTGGGCAGGCTTAACGGTGGAGGCTATGTTATCTGCCACCATTCAGGTATGGGCTCGCTGTTGCCCCCACCTGTGTCCCCTGAAGCTCACCTTCCTCCGACCCCCTCATGCACAGATACTTGGGTTGGGTATCTGGTGAAGGAAAAGTGAATGGGAGGGTGAGGACTCGTAGGGTTGCTTGGGGGAGCAGTACCACACAGAAGTTAAGAAATGGAGATGGGAGACAAGAAAGAACAGCCAAAAGAACTGGGTGAAGAGACTGACCAACAGCGTCAAACCTGGAGGGTGGCCTGAAAAGCTGGTTTTGAAAAACAGAACCCTGGGAAGATGGAGACGAAAAGGAGATAAATAACACAGACCACCTTTCCCTTTCTACGCTTGTTTCCTATCTAGAAGCCCAGTTTTAGGTATCAAACCATCAGGTTTTTAAAATGCTTTTGGCATCATCTGGGCTGCAACCAGGTACAGAGGATGTCATGTCATCCTCAGAATCAGTTTGCAATTCTGCCTCGCTGAGATCACACAGGCAGCCCCAGAGGGCCCTGTGGTATCCAGGGAGCTGGGGAGCCGAGAAGCCATTCCACCTGCTCACCTTTTAGGGCAGTGGGAACAGCTGGAGAAGCAAGAGATGAGACCCAAGGCATTTAGTCATGTTCTGGGTACCCTACCACCTCTCAGGCTAGTGACAGCTCTTCTAGATTGACCTGAAAGAAGACAGACTGGAGAGTTGAGGGACCCCAGGGAGCCATGGTAAACTGGAGATTTCTCTTTCCTAGCAAATATCCCCTTTCTGCTTCCTTTATTCCTGACCCACCAGCTGTGTTTCACTGCCCCCCAGCTGAGTCTGGCGCTGGGGATTTGGGGTGGCAGACTAGAAGCTCCAGGTCCAGGCATTTGGTCACTCTAGGGAAGGGGACCTGTCTCCCTGGCTATCAATTATGCAGTGCCTGGGGGGCACAGAGGAGGGATTAGTCACTCTAAACCACAGGACAAATGTGGACAGTGCCTGTGTGTCAGACTGTGAGGGCACAGAGTGGTCTACTATGGGAGATGTCTGGAGACAATACTCAGGGCCCCACAGGAAGGCTATAGAGTTGGGACCTGGAAGTCACCTTCGCCTCTCCTCATTCCTCTTAGGCTTTCCTGCCTGAGGAGACTGCAAGGCGGTAGCAGGTGAACTCTAGCTCCCTCCTGCTGTAACAGCAGGACCTGGTGGTCAGTCCTGAAGGCTCTGCTCAGAGGTGTGGCCATCTGCCTATCCCTTGAGTTCTCACACTGGACTCTCTTCCTTCCTGGACCTCATTTCCCTCTCAGTGACTGTGATGAGAATCCTGGTTCTCTACCACACATGCTTTGGGACCCTTAAAGGAAAGATGCTTCTGAGTGCAGGAGAGAGGGCAGCTGTGGCTGTGGCCTGCCTATGGTTTACTTTTCCTCTTTTTTTTTTTTTTTTTTTTTGGTTTTTTGAGACAGGGCTTTTCCATAGCTTTGGAGCCTGTCCTGGAACTAGCTCTTGTAGATCAGGCTGGCCTCGAACTCACAGAGTACTGCCTGCCTCTGCCTCCCGAGTGCTGGGATTAAAGGTGTGCACCACCACGGCCTGGCTACTTTTCCTCTTGACAGGACCCATGGTCTTACCCCAGAGCTCTTCCAAGCTGGAAAGGACTCCCACTCTCTTAGGGGCCTTGAAAAGGGAGTTGCCTTTTGAGAAGTGGGGGATCACAGAACCCTAGGTTCTTGCCACTGCAGATCCTGAGGCCCCCCTTTTATGACCCCTTTGCCAGTAAGGTGGATGATGAAGGGGCTGGGGCTCAGGACTGCTTAGGGAAAAAGCCAGCTATGGATTTGGAGGGAAAAAGCTGCTGCAGCAGCCTTGCCCTAGGCCCTTGAAGGCTGAGTCTCACACAGACTTCTACATGGCCTTCAGGGCTGAGGGGTAGGAAGAGGAGGTAGGAGTACAATGAGCCATGCCTGCCTCCTTCCTGTCTCTGCTCTGTTTTCCCACCTAGCTAGACACCAGATCTTTCTTTGTGAACTGCAGGGAGGCCAGCTCTACTCAGAAAAAAAGGAAGATTTGTCTCAGACCTTTTGCTCTCCTAGGATCAATGATAATTTCAGTGGTCACATGAGAGTAGGCAAGCTGGAGGCTCCAGATCTGCTGTCTTGCCTCTGCAAACTTGAGGGAAGGTCTGGAGCCCTGCACCTCATCCTTATTCCCTAGCTGGTTCCCTCAGGGGCCTGCTCAAGCAAGTAGCAATATCAGTGAGCCACTCTCCTGATCAGCCTTGCTCAGGAGGATAAGAGAAGCAGAGAGCAGGAACAGCATGGCATGGCCACAGGGTTTCCCCACAGTGAGTCAGGCCTGAAAGAAGCTGACTATAATGAATGCATAGCACCAGGACCGAATTCGCATTTTAAAATATCTGAAAGTAACCACATGAGCTAAGACATACCTGTAAACTCAGAGGCTGCGGCCAACCTAAGCCACACAGTGAAACCTTGTGTTAAAAAAGGTGACAGGTGAAATTATGGATATTTCAACTTTTTTCTTCTTTAAATAATACAAGGTCTCATACAGGCCAAGTTGGACATGAATACCTTCTGTTTCTCCTAAGTGCTGGGATTACAGGCATGCAGCAGCACACATAGTTATCATCTCTTCTTTAGGTTTATATTATTTCAGTAATAATTTTGAGCTTCCTTTAATATAAAATGTGTTTTTGTTTTGACATGTTTTTTAATTGCAGAAAAGAAATAAGACATGTGCAATACCCATCCATTCCTGTCCCTAGCCTAGGAATGGGGGACTGACTCACAGGCCTCAGCGCCAACAGAGGTCCTATAGGAATGCCGTCTCTGCTTCTCATCAGCTGGATGACCTGCAGTATGAGATCTGCTAACAAAACTGTCTCTGCATCTAAGGGGCAGTGGGTAAGAGCAAAGGCCAGTGGGACACGCCTGGCTTCAAGTTCTAGCTCTAGTCACATGATGACTGGTTTTTTGTTGTTTCTTGAGAGAGACAAGCTCTCACTGTGAAGCCCTGGCTAGCCTAGAACTCGGTGTATAGACCAGGCTATTCCTTACACTTTAAACCCTAGAGATCCGCCCGCCTGTGCACCCCGAGTCCTTCATGCTGTGCTACACCTTGCCTCTCTCACACTCTCATCTTTCTGGCATTATCGGTTATTTAGCTCATTGATTACTGAAATGTGCCACCAAGACTGGCTAACTGGTCTTGAACCTCTAACTCACTTCAGTCTCCTCGTCCCTAAAGCTCAGATGATGACAGTGTAACTTAATGTTACATGAACTACTGAGGTAACCAAAAGTTCTTGGCCCAGTACCTGGCACACAGGATGCTCTCTATAAACAACAGTTATGTTTCACACAAAGTAAAATAACTTTTTCTTATGTCACCCACGCCGGCCTTGAGCTTGCTATGTAGTGAATATGACCATGAGCTCCTGATCATCCCTCCTCTCCTGCCCGGTGCAGGATAAGGGAAGTAGACCACATCAAGCTTTATGCAGGGCTAGGGCTCAACCCCAGGACTTTGCTCATGGCTTTTTGGAGGCTACCAACTGAGCCACACCGCCAGATACAAAATTATTTTTTCTTTTTGGTTTTTTGACACAGCCTCTATCTGTAGCCTTGGCTGTCCTGAAACTTGCTAGGTAGACCAGGCCTTGAAGTCACAAAGGTCCACTTGCCTCCTCTGTGCTGAGATTAAAAGCAGGCATCGGCCACCATACTGACTTCTTGCTTCTTTTACCTCCTCAAAACAAGAGGTAACATCGAGGACACAGGAAGAAAGGTGGAAACAAGAGCTGAAAAAAAAAATAGCAAAGGAAAATGCAGCCTGCCAGGTTTCCTGGCACAGGCCTCAAAGGCCCAGTCATTTAGGAGGCAGAGGCAGGAGGATTCAAAGTTCAAGCCCTGACTGGGCAACTTAGTGGCACTGTGTCTCAAAATAAAATCTGTAATAATTATAAAATAAAAAGTAATTAAAAATAAAAAAATAAGTTGGTTATGTAGTTTGGTGGTAGAGAGCTTGCCCAGAATGTGTAAAGCCCTGGAATCAATTCCTAATGCCACAAATAAATAAACAAATAATACTAAAGGTCAGGGGCTCTATCCTGGAGCTCCTTATTCTCCAGAACGGTGTTGCCCCTCTCCCAATATGCACATGACCAGGCTTTTTGGGGGCAAGTGGACAAACTCTCCTGAAGTCACCATGTCCTCTGCTGGCACCCTTTCAACATTACTTGCACCCATACAAGGACAGAAAAGCTGCGCCCCAAATCTCTTATTCCTTAGACATGGACAACACGAGGCAGAAGTGGGTGCTAGAATTTAGGGTCTCTATCACCTTACCAACGCTTCTCCCCAGAGAACCCGAGCAGTAACTGCCTTTTAGAGGGTTTTTCTACTGTGACGAAACCTAGGAAATCTGGAATCACACCTTCTACCAATGATGGTGGACTTCATGAATGTTGGACCTTGGGGTCTTCCTGGGAGCCTACAGTTGGCTGGGGCTTAGCTTGAGCCTCAAGATGGGGCAGGGCTCTTGAACTTGGAAACTTCAGTGTCTGTACTGAAAGGCCCAGGGGGCACCTGGGCTCTTTCCTTCTCAAATGCTTGCTGCTGGTGTAAGCCTGGAATGAACCTCTGGCTGGAAACCAGGTCTCTCAGAGCCAAGGAAGGCAACCGGAGAACAGGAAGGGAAAGGAGGATGAGAGTGAGCACCCACCGTGGCTGCAGGGGTTTGGGGTGTGTGAGACCTCAGGTGCATGTTCTCTTGATTGAAGGCCAAAAGGGCAGCAAATAGAGTTGCAAGACTCCTCCCTCTATTCCCTACTACTGCTTACGGAGCCCACCCTCAGCCAAAGCCTTGGCTATCAACGTGGTGTGGTAAGCCAAGGAGTTTGATGAGTGTGTGAGAAAAGGGGGGATTTTGTAGTGTCTGACCTGGGAAGTGGGTTAGGGAAGCCAGAGGACAGCCGGCTGAGACCGAAAGCCACATACAAATGGGGGAAGGGTGCAACAGCTGGATGGTAGGGAATGCCACAGCTGGAAATTAGAAGCATTAGCATTACAGATGGAAGGGGAGAGAAACCCCGCCAGGGCACGCAGGAATAGGAGCAGCCTAATTTTCAGGTGGAGCCTGAAAGGTGCAGGTGTGGGGGAGGGGGACGGTGGGTACATTAGGCCTTGCCCTTCCTTCCCTTCCCTGGAGAGGGCCACAACTCTCTCTTCCCCTTCCCTCTCGGTCTTGAGGATGAGGAGAAAAGAGGACGTGCTCTTGCCCGCCGTTCTTTTAAGTCTTCCTCTAGCCATCTTCACCCCCTACATAATCCACTACAGCGTTGGAGGCTCCTGGTCTCAAAACTGGGCCACCGCATCCCTCAGCTTTGCCCAGCTCCTTGCTATCTCCAGGCGTCGGGTCCAGGTACCCAGTTCCTTCATCCCACAGTCTCAGCATCCTCAGTCACCTCCTCCCCCACCACGCCACAATTGTATCCCGACTCTTCCGCCACCCTAGGATCCCAAGACCCGAACCCATTTCTGCCCCCCACCCCCACGACTCGCCCAGGCTCTCACCTCGGGGGCTCCGCGGCCGCAGCACAAAAGGCGGCGCTGCTGCAGCTCGGCTCCGGATGCTGCTCCCGCCTCCTCCTCCTCCCCTCCTCCCCCCGTTGCCCTCCACCGGACCCGGGGTGCTGTCACTGGCGATGCTCGTGTAGAGCCCAGGTGCTTGGATATCAGCCCCAGCTTTTGGCCCCCACCCCCTAGTCTAAGCCCCGTCCTCACTCGACTTGAACTCCCGCTCCTTCCAAGGCCCCCGCCCCTGGCCCCCCGGGACGGACACGCCCTGAGCGGGGGATGCTGCGCTGGAGCCGCCGGCCTCTTAAAGGAGCCCGCGGCTGCCATCCGGCGCGCTCCAGGCTCGTTTCTGGCTCGCCTAGGCTCTGTGCCTCCTTCCTGGAGGTGCCCTACGGCAGTCCCACTTTGGGCCTCATGCGGATTCTGTAGGAACCCCTTGTGACCTGTCTTATAGACTTTTTCCTATACCGAAAGAGCAGCTCCTGAGCGTACAACGCTCTGGCTTTGCTCCCTTCTCATACCAACATCGCCAGCTGGTCTTCCCTAGTCACTGCTCCAATTTCACCCCACTGGAATCCACCCTGTCCTAAGTTCTTTCCCACTTCAGAGCTCCTGGATGATCCCTCATTATCATTCCGAGAATCTTCTACCTTCCCTTCTTAGCAAGACATCTCTTCCTAGAGCTATTCTTAAAGCACTCTTTGAATCACGATTTTCGTGGTATCTCTTTCTTCCTCTGTCCAAGGTCACAAGATTTCCCCTATATCCTTCACTCTGATGGTATCAAGACTTGGGGATCCAAAGTACTTTGCGCGTATTTTAGTTCGTTAATTACTCTCGTGCTCTTTCAGCTGAGACTAAAGAACACAACAGAAGATCCACCTAATGACTCTCGTGCCCTAGGTTACCGGACAGTTCAAGAAAGGTTCTCTAGGGCCTATCTAAAGAGTCGCAAACCCTGACAGGCTGCCTGCAGCTAATGAAGAGCGGCAAAGACACGCCACAGAAAAGCAGCAGATTTTTAACACGGAGGCCTGAGGCGCTAGGGACTTATACTGGTGCCTGGGTAGACAGGTTCTGAAAAAAACTTACGACAGCCCTAGAGCTCTGAGGTGGGGGCGGCCAGGTAAGGCCCATCCTCTGGGGCAGCAAAAGAACCACGCCAGCAGCCCCCTAGCCAATCACAACCCTTTCTCAAGAAGCAGGCCCTCTCTTTCCCCGTCCCGCCCTCTGGGCCAGGTGACCAATCGACAAGCGCCTAGAGGAAGTCGCTCTCAATACAGCCAATGAAGCCGCGAAGCCTACAGCGGCGACCGGATGACGCGCGGGCACCTGGGTTCTGTAGTTCTCTGAAGGCTGCATCCCTTACCGCCCCGCCCCCAGTCACCGCCACCTGCTAGTACGCATGCTCACAGTCTCGGCCTGGGAGGAGGCAGTGCGCAAGGAAGAAGGCGGGACGACACTAGAAAACAAAAGCCACTGGTAGGTTGGGAAACTTCCGTGGAGGATCCGCTCCTCCCAGAGGGCGGCGCAGACGCCGGGCGAGCCACGCGGAGAGTTGTGGGGCGGGTAGCTCGACTCCTGATGAAGACACAAGGAGCCGAATGGGCGGGGGACTCCAGATCCCAGCATGCCCCGCTGCGGGCCCTACCGGCCGCGACTCCGGGCTTGGCCCCGGCCCTAGCTCGTCGGTGTTGTACTGGGGCGCGTGGAGGCTGTAGTCACGGTGGCGCCCGCGGGCACGGAGGAGGGAATGAGTGAAGAGGAGCAGGGCTCCGGTACTACCACAGGCTGCGGGCTGCCCAGGTAAGCTGCCTATTTCGAGTCCTGCAGGACGAAAAGTGTGAGGATGTGCGGACGGGTAGCGGCGCAGCCCCAGCATGCACCTGGTCTGAGGGTTGTTCCCAGCAAGCACTGGGGTAGTGGGCAGAGGTTCCCAGCATGCACTGGGTCAGTGGCCATCGCCTCAAGCTCTAGTTTGGGGTTGGCTCGATTCCCAGACTGCTCTGGAGCCTTAGGCTTTATGACCCGATGTTCAGTGCGTTTGGTGGGTACTGGGTTTCCGAATTGCATTGTGCCAGGGGGAAAATGCACGTCCAACCAGCACTACGGCACAGGATCCCTCGCCCTGAGAACAATACTTTCTCCACTTGCCTTGGGGTAGAGGCTCTTGCTTTACCTCCTGCACCCTAACTTTTAGCCCAGTCAATGGATGCTATACTGCCTGGGATCCATGGACCCTAAAATGTGGCTATGTCTAATGTGATAATGCTTGGTCAGGTGGGTGCCGAAAGGGAAAGTGTGATAGTGGTTTGTGCCCATCTCTCCCAGTGTAGAGCAAATGCTGGCCGCCAACCCGGGCAAGACCCCGATCAGCCTTCTTCAGGAGTATGGGACCAGAATAGGAAAGACGCCCGTGTACGACCTTCTCAAAGCCGAGGGCCAAGCCCATCAGCCTAATTTCACCTTCCGGGTCACCGTTGGCGACACCAGCTGCACTGGTGAGGAAGGCTTGGGCAGCCTGGCTGGGGTGTGCATTCACAGGGCCCGTGGCTTAGTATCGTGTAACCGCTTCCCAGTCCTCTTCTTTAAGGCCAGGGAGGGATGGAGATTTCAAGGGGAAAGCTGATTTCTGGATGGGAAGAACAGGGCTGTCAGAAGTTGGATAGGACAGGAAATGTCAAAGGGATCTGCTACTTTTACTGCCGTAGAGGAAAAGTAGATGGAACACTGAACTCTGGCCTGGGTATTTGGGGGAGCAAGCTAACACTCTGCTAGCCTTCATGGAAGAGCTTAGTCTCAGAAATGAAATGACTGGCATATGATCACATGCCTAATAAGTGGCAGAGGAGAGCTTTTACTTCAGAACCGATCCTTTGTTGTTTCTATTGCCTA
Source organism: Dicrostonyx torquatus (assembly GCA_028555095.1). Lineage (NCBI taxonomy): Eukaryota > Metazoa > Chordata > Mammalia > Rodentia > Cricetidae > Dicrostonyx > Dicrostonyx torquatus. The sequence continues at coordinate 1,243,025 of JAQHUG010000380.1, read as the reverse complement.
TTTATTGAGGGAAAGAAAGTGCTTTGGTAGAGGAAAGGAAGACACTCCCCTCTCCCAGTGTTGGAGCTCAGAAGTCCTGCCTGGCATGGCTTAGTTATGGGAGCTAATTGAAAGATAAAGGCTGTTCTAGGTCCATTTACGTTGTTATGATGAAACACCTTAACTAAAAGCTGCTTAGGGGAAGAAAGGGTTGATGGGTTTATAGTCCTCATTGCGGGGAAAGTAGAAACTCATATCCACAGTCAACAGAAAGAGAATAAACTCATTCTGCTGCCTGCCTACTGTTCCACACACAGTATGTCTGGTCAAGGACCTCACTTCCCAGCCACAGCAGCACAGCAGGGGCAATGGCAGGTGCTTCCACTGTCAAGACCACCTGCCTAGGGATGGCACCACAATAGTGGGCTGGGCATTTCTACCTCAGTTTGCAATCAAGACAGTCCCCCCCAGACATGTCTACAGGTCAGTTAGATGCAGACAGAGCCTCAATAAGGCTCTCCTTTCAGATGATGCTAGGTTGTGCCAGGTTGGCAGTTCCAGCTAACTAGGACAAAGGCCTTTCCAACAGTCAGCAGAACCCTTCCAGTCCTGGCAGGGGGTTGCTCAGAGGGCCGTTGACTCCCTCTGGCTGTGGGGGCTGGTTTCTCTGCTGTCCGCTGGTGACCTCCAGTATTGCCCACACCCCTTTTCTTAGGTCAGGGCCCCAGCAAGAAGGCAGCCAAGCACAAGGCAGCTGAGGTGGCCCTCAAACACCTCAAAGGGGGGAGCATGCTGGAACCAGCCCTGGAGGAAAGCAGGTGAGGGAGGAACAGCCAAGGCACACTAGAAGCCCTGCTGAGAACCCAGGCCTCCTCACTACCTACTTCTCTCCCTAAGCCCGGCCTGGTGACTCATGGCCACTCTAACCTGGCCCCTTCCCGAGAATTTCCTCCAAAGCTGAACAGGATGTTTCTAGGGTGGCTCAGGGTAATAGCCCCTTTGATGGGTGGCGGCTGCTCTGGGGCTGGGGCAGGGCATGGGGGTGGAGACTGAGGCTGATAAGTTGGTCCCAACGTGCCCACTTTCTAGCAACATGACTTTCCCTCTTCCACATTTAGGTTGGAGCTTGTTGTTGGGTAGGAAGAGACTTTTCTGAGCCCCCCACCCCAACCTCAGTGCTTTTGAGCCTGTGTGGGTCAGCAGAGGATCCCTGGAGGAAGAGCTGTTGCTGAGGCTCTCTTTGAGTCTGGATCAGGGGGAAGGAATTCAATCAGGGGATGGAAAGGTCAGAAAGACCTCACACCCCCATTTCTTTCTACATGGGTGTGAATCCAAGGCTCCCTTCCCCTCGGGAAGTTCTTTTTCTCTTGTAGATTCTTCACTGCTTGAGGACGCGCCTGTCATTGCTGCAGAAGTTGCCGCCCCTGCTCCATCTGCTCTACTAACCAGGTATCTTGAGTTCCCTGACATCTCAGAGGGAGGGAAGTCCCTAGCCTCTTAGCCCTTGGACCCAGGCAGGTTAGGATGAAGCCTTTAAGTAAACACAGAATGGAATAATTGAAAATTTGTACCAGAGCTTGCTGGCAAGCTTGAGATAGATGCAATCTATGATGTTTAAATAGCCATGTGAAGATGTTAGATTATTCAAACATTTTACAGGCTCCATTTTCTGAGTTGGGCACAGTAGGTCCCATGTTTGAGGCCCAGAAGGTACTTCCAGAACTGGCTCCATCATAGGGAAACTGCTGACATATTTTCACATTGAAATTCTCCTGGGAACTAGCAGGGCTGGTGTGATGGGGGTTGGGAGGAGCAAGACTGGATGTTTGGACAGATAGCTCCCTGCCTGGTGAGAAATTAGGAGATGGTGGCAGTGGCTGGTACTTGAGGCCATGATCAGCTCAGAAGGAACCATTTTCCTCAGCAATGGCCTGGGCCCTTTCCCTTCAGGAGCCCTCCCATGGAGATGCAGCCCCCTGTCTCCCCGCAGCAGTCGGAGTGCAACCCTGTTGGTACTCTGCAGGTCTGTGCTGTCTTCTGAACTAGGGTTGTGAGGCAGGGGTCTATTACTGGGGGAGGGTGGTCATCCTCAGCCAAAGGCTGAGGCTCCTGGGAAAAAGGCCATGTGGCTAAGGAATCTCTCCTCACTTAGCCTTGGGCTCCTGTGTCTGTCTCCCTTTAAGGAGCTCGTGGTACAAAAAGGCTGGCGTTTGCCAGAGTATATGGTGACCCAGGAGTCTGGGCCTGCTCACCGTAAAGAATTTACCATGACCTGCCGGGTGGAACGCTTCGTTGAGATTGGTAACTGGGGAAAGGGGCCTCACTTGTCTTCTGTTTCTGTCACACTCTGGCCAGGAGCACAAGGTGGCCCTTTGCCTGGCTATGCTCTACCCCAGCTTTCTTTGCCCCTGCCCATCTTCCCCTCTCTGCTGGCCCACCAGCTCTCACAAGGACAGACTTTCAGTTCCCATGTGCAGTGACATCCCATTGAGGGACTTCAGTCCAGGTATAACCTGGAGGGAAAGCATTGGCCTCTCAGAAATCCCCACATCCATCAATCCCTTCCCCCACACTCAGGCAGTGGCACTTCCAAAAAACTGGCAAAACGTAATGCAGCTGCTAAAATGCTGCTTCGAGTGCACACGGTACCTCTGGACGCCCGGGATGGCAACGAGGCAGAACCTGATGATGATCATTTTTCCATTGTAAGTGGTTTATTTGGATTTGCCATGTGGTTCACAGTGCAGGACATGGTGGGGAATTGGGTTGGGTCTGTCTGTGATTTGGAAGTGAGTCTGGACCTGCTTCTCTTCCAGTTTTCTTACCAAACTGTAGGTCCTCTTGAACTTATGAGCGCAGCAGTCCCCTCAACCTGTGCTAGTCTGTGCTGCACTCACTGGGGAAAGCTCACTTAGGGCAGAGGCCCTGTAAGAAACTTTTACTGGGGTGAGGAAGGCTGCCTGGAACCAGATGAGGTTCCAGCAGATAGCATGCCAGAGCTTAGCTTTCTCCCTTTCACCTTATTAGGGCGTGAGCTCCCGCCTGGATGGACTTCGGAACCGGGGGCCAGGCTGTACCTGGGATTCCCTGCGCAATTCTGTGGGAGAAAAGATTCTGTCCCTTCGTAGCTGCTCTGTGGGCTCTCTAGGGACTCTGGGTTCTGCCTGCTGCAGTGTCCTCAACGAGCTCTCTGAGGAGCAGGCTTTCCATGTCAGCTACCTGGACATTGGTATGGCCAGCTAGGGGGCTGGGGGGCGGGCAGTGAAGGGGACAGGACCAGAGGAAGTATAAAGGAATTAGGAGATGAGTGATGTACACCATATTTGGTGCCATCTCTCCCCCATACTGCCTCCTTCCTCTTTCTTGGTTTCTAGAAGAACTGAGCTTGAGTGGGCTCTGCCAGTGCCTAGTGGAGCTGTCCACTCAGCCAGCCACTGTGTGTCATGGTTCTGCAACTACCAGGGAGGCAGCCCGAGGTGAGGCTGCTCGCCGCGCCCTCCAGTACCTCAGGATCATGGCGGGTAGCAAGTAGCACCCTGGCTGGAGTGATGGATGTGCACCTTTTACCTCTTGCTCCTCCTGACCCTGGCCCCATGCATCAACATAGCTCCGGAACCCTCCAGGGACACCACCTCTGCCTCTGACACAGACTGCCTGCCTTGAGACTGTGGAAGGCATAGGCAAGCAAGGAGCCATGATCCAGAGGGCCCCAGCCAGCACAGGATTTGCTCTCATTCTATGGGTGACAAATGAAAAGTAAATTGGAATTCTAATAGAGTCTAGAATAAATGCTGCTCGTTGGCTTCCTAAACCCTGCTTTCTTTGGCCGTGGGTCATAGGTTGTCAGAGGAATAAACATGGCGTGTTTATTCTTCTGCTGAACTCCCTGTTATCTTTTACTGCAGGAAGGAGGCTAGGTGCAGTTAGCTGGGGACCCTTTGAGCAGAATGGTGGGAATTTGAGTGGAGGTGAGGGGGCTATGCTTCTTGCCCTTGGAATCCACCGCCCACTCCCTGAAAGTCTTGTCCAAACACATGGATTCAGAAGACAGGCCATTTTATTTGGGGGCACATGTGGCACATGGGTGGTGATTTTGCATGCAGACACATCACAGAGATGATGCTGTTACTTCTTCCCAAAGCGCTGAGGGGCAGCCAGGCTCCAGAACTCTCTGGCCCGGGGACTTAGCTGCTCTTTGCTCCAGGACCTCCAGGTATTTCTGCCAAACCTTTGGAGAAATTCATCCTCAGTTGAAGCTCCTATCTTAGCTTCCTTCACCTCGTCCTTAGCCCTCCACCTTCCCAGCCTCTGTCTGCTGAAACTCACCTCTGAGGATTAAACAGGAAGGCTGGGCTTCTGCCAGGTCTCTCCATGGCCTGAAGCAGAAAACGCAAGAGGGGCCCAGGAGTCTGGGCATATTGTGGTGGGTGGGGTCCCTCATCTTCTTCCTGATAAGAGGGTGACAGGAAAAAAGGCAATATCCTCCTGGACATTGAAGACATGGAGGAAAAGCATGACTCTAGGGGCAACATGTATGGGCTTGAGCCATTTTCCTTAGAAGCCAGGCTTCATGAAGACCTTAGCAGCCTGGGAACATCAAAGCCTCTATCACAAGTTTCAGCTGAGGGAAAATAGTGCAGGGAAGGGTGTTCACTCACTGCAAAGACTTGGTCTCCATCCCGGCTCCCTGGTTCTTCAGAATGACCCGAGTCCAGCAGCAGCAGCAGCAATAGCAACAGCACAGCAACCTGCTTGGAATCCATGCTGCCATCCACCCCACCACTGGCACACCATCCTCTTATACCTGCTGTCCCCCACCCCCACCTCAGCAGCAGCCCGAGGGGAAATCTAGACAGGCAACAGAAATGCATGGCTCTATTAAGAGCCACCTGGGACCCCCCCCCTCTTATACCTCCAGGGGACTTTCTGCTCTCAGCTTCCTACCCCCGGCCTAAGCCTGGAGTTACAGACTTTATTAGATGCATAAATCCTGTCTCCAGAGCTCAGGAAGCATCATTAATTGCAGACGGTTTGTCAGAGCTAGGCCCTGGGGGAGCCTTATAAAAAACCCCAATTCTTCAACAGGTTAGAGAGCTTCAATTGATCAACTCTGGACTGAAGAAACTCCTGTCAGGATTGTTATTTCCTGGATGGGAAGGAACTAGGGTTAATAGTAGGCTGGGATGACCCACCTTGGTCCCTCCCCATGCCTGAGATGGGCAGTCAGGATTGCAGCCCATTCCAATCCCTGCTACTTCCGATGAGGTTAAACGTGGAATCCCTACTCCTATGACTTACCTATGGACAATAAAGTGAGATACAGGTGGGTTTTGGGGTCTTACTGAGTAGTGGTGGCTTGTAAATTTTGTGGATGGACCTGGCCCATCTTTGCTAGAGAACTGGGGAATGGAATTCCACGGCTGAAGCTCTGCTGCCACCGTGTGGCCACGACTCTGCTGTCAGGTACAACCATTGCCTTTCCCAGGCCTGTCTGGGAGGATTTAAGGACAGAGTTCTTTGCGGGATGGATTGTTGCGAATGTTCCACTTCCCTCTGGTGAGCCTCTGCCTGGCGCTGGGTTCTAAAATACTACTGGAACTGGCGACTAGGGTCCTGCTTCAGGGAAAGACAGAATCACTCTAGGTCAGGGAAATGCCCTTCAAAGGAGCCAGTTCTAGCTTTACCTGCCGTACAAGTGCCAGTGTGCCATGTCTCTAACCTAAACTCAAGAAGGACCACGTCAGGGTTCTGACTTAGCCATGAGCAAAGCAAGCTACCCACATTCTCAGCCTTCCTTTCCTTACATACAGGAACAATAAAATGGATTACTTCCTAGGAAAAGCATTATTTGGCTTTTGTAGCAAAGCACAGAGCTGATGTTTTCCAAATGTTTCCAAATGTGATTACCTTTGCCTTCCTCCCCCATGCCAGTCGTGAGGCTTTCTTTGGACACACTTCTCCCTGTGCTGCGCTGGCTTTAGCCTCTTGATGGCTCCCATCAGAGGTCTTAGCTTGTTCCATAGCGTCTCAACATTTCTCATCTCCTATGGAAAAGTCCTTTACACATTCCATTCATCCTGGTCTTTTTGCTGAAGGGGATAGTACTTTATTGTACCCTACTTACATTTAGGTTTGTGGATAAGAGTTTTGTTGTTTTGTTTGTTTATTTTGTTTTTTTGGGATAAGGTTTCTCTATGTAACGGTCCTGGCTGTCCTGGAGGAACTCACTCTGTAGACCAGGATGGCCTCAAACTCAGAGATCCTGCTTCTGCCTCCTGAGTGCTGGGATTAAAGGTGTGTGCCACCATGCTCAGCTTGCTTGTGATTTTCTAATATTGGACTCTGTGTAGCTCAGAATATGCTGGTCTCTGTTCTCAACCTCCCAAGCGCTGGGTTACAGATGTGCACCACTAACACCCACCTGGCAGGAGTTCAGGTTTTCTGTTTGTTTACAGGTTCTCACTGGTAGCCTTGGCTGTCTTGGAACTCACTATGTAGAACAGGCTGGCCTTGAATTTACAGAGATCGCGTGCCTCTGCCTCCCCAGAGCTAGGATTAAAAATATACACAGCCCAATAGGAATTCAATTTTTTTCTCTTTGTTCTTGAATTCACTCTGTGGCTTCTGTAAACTTTAGTTCATCCTCAACTCATGATGGAGACCTTGAGTACAATCTCCAGCACCCAAACAATGACAAACCTACCCGCTCCTGTCCTCGCGAGGCTGTTGTGGGTGATAAACGGAGTGAGTGCATGGCAACCCTACTGGACTACAAACAGTGCAGGCACTCTGTCCATCACACTCTCAAGTACCAGGGTCAGGAAGATGTTAGCTGGCTTCTCACTATGGAGCAGGCAGCTCCACCACAGTATAAGTTAATCCAGCTAACCTGTTACACTGTCTTGCCTTAGGATTCCCAATTCCCAAACTTCTGTCTGTCTGCCTGTCTATCTACAGGGTCTCAGCAGGGTATTGGTGGCACATGCCTTCTGTCCCAGCACTGGGGAGACAGAGTCAGGCGGATCTCTGAATTTGAGGCCAGCCTGGTCTACAGAGTGAGTTCCCTGACAGCCAGGGCTGCACAGAAACCCTGTCTGGAAAAACCAACCAACAATCAAACAAATATAGGGTCTCACTTTGTAGTTCTGGCCTGGAACTCAATCTGTAGACCAGACTGCCCTATGACCTTTTTTTTTTTTCTTTTTTCTTTTTTCCAGACAGGATTTCTTTGTAGCTTTGGAGCCTGTCCTGGAACTAGCTCTTGTAGACCAGGCTAGCCTTGAACTTACAGAGATCCACTTTCCTCTACCTCCCGAGTGCTGGGATTAAAGGCGTGTACCACCACCGCCCTGCCAGTTTATCTTTAGTTGTGTGGATGTCTGCACTAAGTATGTGAGCGCAGGTACCTGGGGAGGCCAGTCCAGAATCAGATCCTCTGGAGTTGTGAGCCTGCGTCCTCTGGGAGAGCAGCACGTAATCACTGAGCCACCTCTCCAGCCCCTCTTCCAAATGTCCCTTCTTCTTGAACCCCTACATGCTCCTTCCCCTTTTTTCCATTTATTCATTTACCTGGGGAGGGTGAGACACATGCCTCACAGAGCATATGTGGAGCTAAGAGAGCACCTTACCGTTGTCAGCTCAGGCCTCTAGGCTTGGCGGTAAGGATTTCACTGCTGAGCCATCTTGCTAGCCCTACACAGTGAGGGCCAACAATAGTGCTTCCACTTTCCAAAGAGGGCTCCAAGTCTCTCTCGAATCTGTCCTACCACGAACCTCAGAGATTCCTACTGTCTTTGTCAAGTTCTTCAGTCCGTATCACTGTTCTCACTTTCAGTGACAAAGTCTGCCTCATGTTTCCAGGCTTTTTCCTCTTTTTCATTTTTTTCTTTTATTTTTGATAATGTGTGTGTGTTGGGGAAAGGCATTGTGCAGGTGGGTGCAGTACTGGTGGAGGCCAGAAGAGGGCATCAGATCACCTGGAGCTGGAGTTGTAGGTATCTGTGAGCCAACCAACATCACTGAGCCACCTCTCCAGCCTCTTCTCCCCTCTATAAGAAAGCTTGACTTTGTCTCCATGAACACTCCCCAGTCTCTTTCGAGACAGGGTTTCTCTAGCTCTGGAGCCTGTCCTGGAACTAGCTCTTGTAGACCAGGCTGGCCTTGAACTCACAGAGATCCACCTGTCTCTGCCTGGGAGTGCTGGGATTAAAGGCATGCGCCACCACTGCCCAACTCTTTTCTTTTGATTGTTGGATGAGGCTGAGGACAAAATACTGAAAGAGAAGAGGCTCCTGTTCTGAAGGCAGTCCCATTTCCCATTTACATGAAGCACACATTAAGTTCTCCAGTCAATATTCTGGTGATGCCGTGTCTCTGAGGCAGTTCAAAGATCTGAACTCTGTGCTTTTTGTAACACCATGTTACTTACGTAAAGCAGAGATAAGAATTCTGCTCTTTCTGCCCTAAGAAACTGAAGGGAGAGGATAATCAGACACGAAAGCCCCGTGAGTCTCCAGGAGTAGGCAGCGGGCCTCATGGGCTTGAGTAGGAAGCACCAAAACACACTATTGACTCTCTTGATAGTTTAATGTATTTGCAGCATAAATAAGGCACAGTATATGTCAGGGCGAAGGACGGAGGGAGAAGGCAAGATTGGGTGATAACTACTACATGGCTTGGGGGAAGTAGGACTGGACAGTTAGGGAGGTGAGCTCAAAGCCCCTGCCTCAGCCCCGCCCCAGGAGATTGTGAGAGCCTGCTCACAGGGGTCATGCTGAACTGGGTGGAAGGAAAGGAGAAAAGACAGTTTTGTAACAAAACAGCCGTAGCACTGGACCCTCCCACCTGTGAGACCTACCACTGGAGCCTGGGGGACCCGGACTGGGTTGAGCTCCTTCAGGATGGACAGGTATGCTACATGTCAAAAATATATAGGTGAACAGAGATATATTCATAGATACACATGTCTTCTCAAGAGATACTCTATCAGGATATAGCAGGCTCCACTGTACGAGTGGAGGCTAATATCCCTGCCTGCAAGAGGGGTGTGTGTGTGTGTGTGTGTGTGAAATTGGACAACTATGGCTCCTGCTGATTTTGTTGTCTATTTTGAGACAGGGTCTCACTGTGTACTCTGGTTGGCTTTGAACTGTCTATGTAGACCAGACAAACTCACAAAACTCTGAACTCACAAAACTCTGCCTGCCTCTGCCTCCCAAGTGCTGGGATCAAAGGCTGCACCACTCCTGGCTTTCCTGCTGGTTCTTAATGTAACCGAAAATGCAGAGTGAGAAGCCTGCAAGGAAATACGGATAAGTCCTGCCAAGAACAAAGTAGGAAAAGGTTTTAGAGCTAATACTAGAAGAAAGCAAGCCTAGAAGTGGGATGAGAGATGTAGTGGTGGCTATTTTAATGGGAGTGGAAGGGGGACTTAGGAGAAATAAAAAGTCAATGCTAAGGCAGAGGATGCATTTAAAGTAATCATTGTCATTCCAGAGCTAAAATGCTCCCAGCCTGTTCCCAAGGGACTCATGCATTAGTGTGTACTAGAAGCACAAAGTGCTTGTTGAAGTCACCCTCAGAGTGTTCAGCTCAGGAGGTTGGGATGGCCAAGAGTGTGCATTTCTAGAAAGCTTCAGATGATGGTGCTGCTGACACTGCTCTCGGACCCCTGCCCTAAGGTAAAGCCAGTGAGAGTAGAGCTCACAGCCATTTAACAGCTAAAGCCTTACTCACCAGTAGTTGGGGTATAACCTACCAGCTCACATTAAAAAACAAAACAAAACCCAAAGAAAACACCTACTAGCTAAAATAGAAACTTGTACCTACAAGGACACAGCCTGCCCTCACCAGCCTTTCTTCATTCTGGGGTAGGGTTTTACTCAAAGTGACAGTGGAAATGTTGGCCAGCAGCACTGTGCTCATTCATGTGGGGTTGCTACGCTGGCCAGAGTAGGAGGATTTGTCTATGCACATCCATGTATACAGAGACAAAGAGAATTTTTTAAGAATGTCTAGCTGGACTATAGTGGGATGGGGTCTTCTAGCAGGCCTTAGGTTTCTCCATACCTCTCACTCTGGACAGACATGGCTAAACAAAGTCAGAAGAGGTAATCAACAAAAAGCACGTTGACACAGCAGGAAGACCAGAGTGTAAACAGACTGACTATAATGTATTTCTTTTTTGTGGACATAATAGATAATATTAATGGAAATGTGATCTGGGGATGGAAAGAAAGTTATGAAAGGGACAAACTGGGGAGAGTAATCTCAGGAGTTAGCACCTTAAGGAGCCTCTCTCAGAAGCCAGAGGAAAAATCTTGTGTGTGTGTCTTTTGGTGGTTCAGGCTGTGAAGCACTCAGTCTCTTAAGGATGATGGTGCTAAAGGGCAGGCCGCTGAGGAGATGGGAGAAATGAATAAAGAAAAGGAGTGAATCAAGAAAAGCTACAGAATGGGAGAGGGAAGGCAGGTGGCAAGGCGAGGTTCACCAGCACAGCTCCCTTTAGTATGTGGTTTGGGGCTTACAGCCTTGGACAGGAGGGGAGGAAGGAGGCAGGCAGATTTAGGGTCTTCAGTCAACAGGAGAGAAGGAAGGAGCCATGCCCTTTCTAGTTCTCCTTGGGTGCTTGCTGGGAGGCTTCTCAGCCTTCCCAACTCTGAACAAGCTTTATTATGTAGGAGTGGGGTAGCAAGGGCACAGGGCAGGTCTGTGGTCGCTCAGAAGAGTCCTCAGATATCACATTCTCAGCTCCTTCCTGAAAGGTTCTTAAGAAGGGCTCGGTGGACTTATGCAAAACAAAATGGAGTTGGAAAAAGATGAGTTAAAACTGGAGGATATATCCATCTCGACTGATGCATAAAACACCACAAAGAAACAAAAAGATCATGAGACAACAACCCACCAGGACACACTCCAAAGCTTTCCTTAATGGAAACTCAAAGTCCTGAGATGGCTGAAATGTCAGAGAAAGAATTCAGAGTTTCATTTTAAAAAAGGATGAATGACTGTATAGAAGTCTCAAATACACATGAATGGACTAAGGAATTGTATACAAAACCTCCAAAGTGAACAAAATAGTGGGTAAGCTGGAGGAGAAAGTCAGAAACATGGAGGGAAATTTTAGTGAGGGCATTCAAACATGGAAAAGGAACCACACAAAAACCAACGTGAAAGAAACAATCAACTGAAAAACCTAGCCAGAAAGCATCACCAAGAGATAAGATCAAAGAGTTCGGGAATGCAGGACAGAGTTGGGACAACAGTATACTCAGTCAGTCAGACTCACACACACATGTGTATAAAATTAACATAAGCAGCATTTTCAGAAAGCGTGGGACATATTCAAAAGATCAAACAAACCTCAGAACCCATGGGGTAGAAGGAGGACCTGAGATAAATTCAAAAGGATCAGTCAAATTATTTAATGAAATTATAGCACAAAATATCCAAAATAACCTAAAGATGGAAATTGATATCCAAATACAAGAAGCATACAGAACTCCAAATAGCCATGACCAAAGACTCTTCTATGACACATCATAGGATGTCAAGAAGGGTGTATGATAGCAGGTTCTGGGTCAAGGTAGTGACCACCGGCAGCAACAATGTAGGTGACAACCCCTTGACTATAAGAGAAGCTTCATTGTAAGCAGCTGCTCTGCTTTCTTAGAGTAACACTGAGAACCAACTACAGAGGTATCTGGGGTTGTCCTGCCCCTAATTTCAGTGCTGCTTCCCTACTACAGTTCTGTGGGGCCCTAATGCTGACTTCCTGCTATGAAAACAACTTGAGAGTAAAGAAAGTAACAAAGAACCTTCTTATATACTAGATATCCACACAGGGGCAAACTAGACTGGCAGGGTATGGATGAAGTGACACCAATTCATAACTTTAAAAATCCTTGACTGAGCCGGGCGGTGGTGGTTCATGCCTTTAATCCCAGCACTTGCGAGGCAGAGGCAGACAGATCTTTGTGAGTTTGAAGCCAGCCTGGTCTACAGAGCGAGTGCCAGGAGGGCTCCAAAGTTACACAGACAAACCCTGTCTTGAAAATCCAAAAGGAAAAAAAAAATCCTTGACTGATGGGGTAAGAAAAACAGCCAAGTCTATGAAGGCTCCTTGGGAGCCATAAACTCAGACATGCTTTAGTGCAAGGCTGCTAGTGGGAAGACAGGAAGGAAAAAAAAAAGATGCTTGGCAATGGTGGTGCACACCTTTAATCCCAGCACTTGGAAGCAGAGGCAGGTGGATCTCTGTGAGTTTGAGGCCGGCCTGGTATACAAGAGCTAGTTCCAGCATAGCCAGGACTGTTACACAGAGAAACCCTGTCTCGAAAAAACAAAAACAAAAAAGAAACAAAATTTATAAACAGGAAAAACAAATACCAGGAAGCAGTCATCTAAAGAAGTCCTGAACACAAACATGGCTGTGAGTTTCTAAAGCCAAGTGAAATCCCTGGAGACAGTAACCTGCCCCTGACCATCTGGTGGCATTTGCTAGCCTTGTCACCTCAGGGGCTGTTCCTGTTGAGTCCCTGGTGGTAGAGGATGAGAAAGCCATCTCATCTTCCCCCACCCCCGCCTCACTGGGTGTGGCTTGTTCAGCAGTGACTCTAAAGAGGAGGAGGGAAAACTTAGATACAATGCAGCAGAACATGTTACAGGATGGGCTCACTAATCTAAACTCTGAGGAAATAATCATATAAGGTAGAACATTTTCTCTTTCCTCCATGTCAATAAATTTTGGGATCTAAAATAAAAAAGGAAGCAAGCAGTTATTCTGTACATAAGATGGAGGCAGAAAAGAAGACTCTTGGCTTGAGCAGATGGCAGAAGGTGGCTCTGGTACAACTGGGAGGGTTTCTTCTCAAAAGCTATTAAAGCTGACCTATCTATCCACAGGGCTCTGGCTCTGAAAGAGACTGCACAGTTCAGAGCCAAGGAAAGATAAGAAAGAGGAGGGGTGTATTTCTCTCCCTGGAGCCCACCAAATAACGGTAGCCAATAGCCACACTCACCAATCTCCCAGACAGACAATCCGTGTCCTGAGCACTCTGTTGAGGTTACACATTTTCCTCTTCTCTCTACACTCACTCTTATACTCAAAAGCCACTCAGGACCTTGACCACAATGTTTCAGAGCCCTGGAGCCTGTGCCTCGGACAAGCACTACATTTGAAGGACAGAGAACAAAAAACGAGTTCAAAGAAATTTTAGGACTAGAGACACCTAGTGGGTAGGCCAGGAACTTGCTGAGAAAGAAGGTAGGGGAAGCCAAGGGTGATGGACACTTGAGGACACGAGCCATATCTTAGAAAAGAAGGGACGTTGAGAGCTGTGGGAGGAATGAGGAACACAGAGCGAAAGCAGCTCCTGTCTGATGACCTCCAGGAGGCTGATCTAAAGGAGTTATGGTGGGAAAAGGCAGTGATGTGGGCAGGGGAACAAAGAGGAGAGGAAAGAGCCCACAGATGACCAAAGATGACAATATGCAGATGTTAGGCAGTAAGCTATTATAAAACATACAAGAATTAATTAATCCAGTAACCTGATGGAACGAGTTTTAAGTTACACTGTTCCTGTCTGCCCTGATGATTAGAATGGGAAGGTAGGGAAGGAGACAGGGAAGCCCTGTTAGATCCCAGGCTTTCTCCCTTTTCATTGCCACTAACAATAAGGCCACAAGATGAGGTTCCCAAGGCATAGTGGGGAAGTAGGAAAAACCCCACCATTCAACCAAGGAAAGTCAAGAGACAAAATGAGGTACCCAATAGATTTGGAAATGAAAAATGATTCAAACTTTCAGAGTTTTGCTTTTTTTGTGTGTGTGTTCATTTTTTTGGTAGCAGATAGGAATAAGGAATAGAGCACATGGAAGAGGTGGAAATACTGCTACTTCATACATTCTCAATAAGTGTATGTTTCACTGCAATTTAGGGGGGGAGAGATAAATAAGCAGCTATTGGGAAACAAAGTCCTGAGTGCATGGGGGTAGTTGGGGTTGGGATAGCAAGTAACATGCCATCAAATCTAGTCTCCCTCTATCTGGCAGGAAGTGGCATGCTAGTAAGGAGTAAGAAGATAACAGCCACAGTTCAATGGGAAGAGAGGACACTGAGACACCCCAAACCTACAAGTGCAAGGGTTAGTGTTAAGAGACAGGTACACATGCATCAGGGCCGGGGATGATTGCTCAGACCATTTGGAAAGGCCTTTGGCTGTAGGTACATAAGAAACCCCACCCTTGGGGGATGATCTATGTGGCTTTGGGGCTAGAAGCCCCTAGTACAGGTGTCAAGCGTACATGTTCATGTGGCTAAAGAGAAAAGCCCCACATCTGTCCATACTCACAACACACAATTTCTTCCTCTCCCATACTGCCACATCTAAGGCATATGGGAGGGGTAAGTTGATCTCTCTCTTGGCTCAGGCGGGCGAGCTCTGGCTGGGGATTTCTCCATCATGGGAGGCATCATCTGCCCGCAGACTGTGACTGTGGGGTCATGATCACATGTGACTGTATGGGCATGCTCAGTTCTGTCCTTTGGCTGGCCATCTGAGTGAGGACTGAGGTGGCCACAGCTTCAGCTGCAGATCGAACACTAAGGCCATTGCTAGGGGCTGTTGCAGAACTGTGCTGAATCACTGGGGCTGGAGAACCCGTTGGCTCTGAGCTTTCCTTGGGACTCTCTGCCAAGAAGGAGGGCAAACAGTAGAGAGCAAGTGGTCAGAAAACAGGACAGGGAAACAGAAAGCATAATTACAAAGAATCTTTTTGTAATTTTTTTGTCATATTACAAAGAATACAAAGGAAAATGAATCTCATATTTCTTTTTGGAGAAGACTCCAGAATCCTGACCTCAAGCATGAAATGACCTAGAGAACAAAAGATACAAGAACTGGGGCTAGAGAGATGGCTCAGAGGTTAAGAGCACTGACTGTTCTTCCGGAGGTCCTGAGTTCAATTCCCAGCGACCCACATGGTGGCTCACAACCATCTGTAATGAGATCTGGCGCCCTCTTCTGGCCTGCAGGCATACATGGAGGCTGAACACTGTGTACATAATAAATAAATCTTAAAAAAAAAAAAAAGAAGAAGCAAGAACTGAGCCAAAGCTGGGCATAGCATCACATTTAAAGCTCTGTGATGAAGGAAGCTCTTGTATTTTCATTCCTAGGTGGATAAAAGCTCTTTTCTTTTTCTTTTTTTAAAGATTTATTTATTATGTATACACACCATGTGTGCCTGCAGGCCAGAAGAGGGCGCGAGATCTCATTACAAATGGTGTGAGCCACCATGTGGTTGCTGGGAATTGAATTCAGGACCTCTGGAAGAGGAGTCAGTGCTCTTAACCTCTGAGCCATCTCTCCAGCCACTAAAAGCGCTTTCCTAAAGCCTGTCCTTATCTATTGCCAAAGTGAAAGCCACTTGTTTCCTCAAAAAAAAAAAAAACTTTTTAAAATATATATAAAATCGTATTTATTGAGCTATACATTTTTTCTCTGTTTCCCTCCCTTTCTCCTCCTCCCCTTTTACTGTCTCCTGTAACCCTCATGTTCCCAATTTACTCAGGAGATCTTGTCTTTTTCTCCTTCCTATGTAGCTCTATGTGTGTCTCTCTTAGGGTCCTCTTTGCTGTCTAGGTCTCTGGGGTTGTGGACTGCAGGTTGGTTTTCTTTGCTTTATGTCTACAAGCCACTCATGAATGAGCACATGTGATATTTGTCTTTCTGGGTCTGGGTTACCTCACTCAGTATGGTTTTTTCTAGATCCATCCATTTGCCTGCAAATTTTAAGTTTCAAGAAAAACTAAAGGGATGTGGGTCCACTGGTACAGAAATCAACAAATTACTTTTCCCCCCCTCCTGAGACAGAGTTTCTCTGTGTAGCCCTAGCTGACCTGGAAATCTTTCTGTAGACCAGGTTGACCTCAAACTAGGAGACTCACCAGCTTCTACCTCCCAAATGCTGGGATTAAAAGTGTATACCACCACTGCCAGGCTAACAAATCATGTTTAGTGAGGAGAAACTAGAAGTATTCTGAATTATCTGAAATTATCTTTGAACTTGTTCTGTTTATAGAAGAAAATGAATCTCTCTTCCATTTCTTTTTAAAATTTTACACTTATCTTGTGTATATACATGTTCATTATAAGTATGGTCACACACATCAAAGCATGCATGTGGAGGTCTTTTAGGAGTCTGTTCTCTCCTTCCACCATGTGGACTTTTGAGACTGAACTCAGGTCGTCAGGCCAGGCATCAAATGCCTTTACCTGCATTTAATAGATCCCTTAATCTGCTGTCACTAATTCTCAAAAGAATTAAATCATTCCATTTTTTATGAATGATTTAAACTTTTGTGTCGAGGGCTGACTCTCAATAGATAGGGAGCTGCTCTGCTATGCACAAAACCCCGACCTAGAAGCAGGTCGTCTACACATGGTTTAATCATTCCATTTTTAAAAAATCGTTCCTGTAGCATGTAGTTGGCACTACACCTAAGCCTGATAAATACCAATTTACAGTTAAGTGATGGTGTGAATAGCCGAGATTCAGTTAACATGTAAAGCACAAATGTCTGTCAGTCTCCTATCAATCAGCACACACTGATGTAAAATATCTGTGTAGGCTGTACTATCCCACCTACACTGACAGTGCACATAACATCTGAGCTGCATACAGAGTATAGTAACTGGTCAAGGGGTTTTATTAAATGTTAGTTTTTAAAAAAATAATATTTATTTATTTATTATGTATACAATATTCTGTCTGTGTGTATGTCTGCAGGCCAGAAGAGGGCACCAGATCTCATTACAGATGGTTGTGAGCCACCATGTGGTTGCCAGGAATTGAACTCAGAACCTTTGGAAGAGCAGGCAATGCTTTTAACCACTGAGCCATCTCTCCAGCCCTTTTAAAAAATGTTTTCTTTATTGTTTATTATGTATACAGTATTCTGCCTGCATGTACACCTGCAGATCAGAGGAGGGCATCAGATTTCATTACAGATTATTGTGAGCCACCATGTGGTTGCTGGGAATTGAACTCAGGACCTTTGGAAGAGCAGTCAGTGATTTTAACCTCTGAGCCAACTCTCTAGCCCCTAAATGTTAGTCTTTATAGCTGCCTAAACAGATATAAGAAATTATGGAAAATTTCCAGTAAGTGAATTTTTGTTTTGTTTTTTGGTGACATTGTCTCATATAGCCTAAGCAGGCCTCAAACTCTCAATCTTGCCTCTGCCTTCCAAGAGTTCTAATTATAGCTGTGTACCACCATGTCTGGGTTTGGGGTGTCTCTGACTTCTTGATGAATGCCTGAGTCATTGTTCAAATGGAATCAAGAGAAGTAAAATACTGCTTCCTCTGTAAACATTTCCTTATTACCCCAGGAAACTGTCTGTGCTCTGTGCTTTCAGAGCACACATTCATTCAGTCATCAGGCATTTACTGAGCATCATTCAGTATACAGCAGGAGCTCCCAGTCCAGGGGCCCATTTACTATGATATCTGTCCTTACCTCATCCACAGGTCTCTGCAAAAGTAGGAGCAATGCCTTATCTTATGTCAAGTACCTATATAATGTGGATGCCACAAAGTAGTAATTAAACACATCTTTGTTGTAATAAATAAGTAGTTTAGTGTACTAACTACTCATCAGTTACTGCAGGGTTGACTGCATACTGAAGAATACTCAATCCTTATCTCTCCAGCCCATGAACATCTGACAGCTGGCCTAGGTAGACTGCCTGTGCACCCTGATGCTTCTAGCAGAGCATCAGACTCTTATTGTTGCACCTTCACTGTCTGCAACATAAAAGCTGAAGCCCTTGTTATAACCAAGACTGCTCTCCATCTCATTCCAATGACATTGTCCCCTCCAGCCACACTAGTCTCTTTGTATTTAAGGCAGGTCTCACTATGCATCTCTGGCTGACCTGGAACTCCCAGAGTAGATCAGGTTGGCCTTGAACTTGCAGTAGTCCTTCCACCTCTGCCTCCTGAGTCTTGGAACTACAGGTGTGGACCACAGTGCCTGACCCTTCCCTCCCTTCTTTCTTTGTGTTTTTGAGACAAGGTATAGCTTCCTGTATAGCTCAGGATGGCCTTGAATTTATAATCTTCCTGTCCCAGCCTCCTTGGTAGTGGGATTACATTCCTGTAGTACCATTTCCAGCTATATTATTATTGTTGTTAGTATTTTAAGACTTATGCCAGGTATAGTTGTGTTGCTTTTAATCCCAACACTTTGGAGGCAGAGTCAGGCAGATCTCTGAGTTCAAGGCCAGCCTGGTCTACATAGAGAGTTCAAAGGCAGCTAAAGCTACATGTATGTCCATAAACCATGTATATGCTTGGTGCCTGAGACATCCAAAAGAAGGCATCAGATCAACTGGAACTGGAATTACAAGCAGTTACGAGCTGCCACATGAGTGTTGGAAACTGAACCCAGGTCTTCTGCAAGAACAGTAAATGGTCTTATCCACTGAACAATCTCTCTAGTCCCCAGCTGTATTATTTTTTGTTTTTATATTTACTATATACCACATTTTCACTTATTTCTTTTAATTATATTACCTCCTAAAATACATGCTTTTAAGGACAGGGATCTAACCTGATCTATTTGGTTCCTGTTATTTCCAGTATGTGCTTGGCCCAGAACAGGAACTCAGTCAGTACCTGCTTAACAAGTCAATGCACCCTGAACTACACATTAAATTTTAAATAAATAATTCAATAAAGATTCTTAAAATTTTTCTCAGAATACATTTCTGAAATGATAAAGACAACTAGTGGAAAAACTACCTGCTATATCCAATATTTCTATGCATTTATTTAATCTGTAAAGGAAAATTAGCAGTTTTTAATTTTTATTATCCATAACAAACTATTCATTGTAATATTTACTTTCTAGTAGTGCTAATGCTGAATACAATTCTATGTACATCTCTGATTACAAACTGAAACCAAGGTCATTATAAAGATGAAATCCGCCCTGAAGCCCTAGTCTTCAATCCCCAGGTGCTATCAGCGGTTCATCTTTTCTCCAGACAAGGGCTGTGTCTGGGATCAGAAGACCTCTACCACTTTCCTACTGTGTGCGACTTCTGGTAAAAGGTCTGAGTTTTCTTACTTACAAGTGGAATGGCGGTTTCATGGGAGAACTGTGAAGATGGCAGGGCACTTAGATAAAACGGGCCCCAAAAATATTGCTACTCCTTCTCTCCAAACTATTATAGATAATTAGGATAACTTAGCATTATACTCAAAGCTTGATTTTTTTTTTTTATTTGTTTACTTGAAGGAAAATTTCATGTAGCTCAGGCTTGCCTAACCCTTCGGCTATAATTGAGGACCTTGAACTGACCCTCTTGCTTGTTAGGATTATAGATAAGGAAAAAAAAAATCTATCAATCAATTTTCTATTTACCAATCTATTTTTGGGCAGGACTGATATGCTGTAAAAAATGGTGTTATAAGCAACCAGGACACTCAATTCCTGTGGTTATCAACTAACTGGTTTTGCTTAGGTTGTGAACCACTCACCTAGATAGCCTTGAGTTTTTTTCTGTAGTGCAGTGACAGGGCAGTCTTTATGAGCTAACAGAAGCTGCTTCAACTGAGCCACCTCATTTCGTAGTAATGTGACTTCATTCTGAAGTGGGAGGGAAGAAAAGAGTATTAGGAAAATTCATCTTGCCAGGCAGTAGTGACACACACCTTTAATCTTTTTTTTTTTTATTTTTATTTTTTGGTTTTTCGAGACAGGGTTTCTCTGTGGCTTTGGAGCCTGCTCTGGAACTAGCTCTTGTAGACCAGGCTGGTCTCGAACTCACAAAGATCCGCCTGCCTCTGCTTCCCGAGTGCTGGGATTAAAGGTATGCGCCACCACCGCCCAGCTCACACACCTTTAATCTTAACA
>JAQHUG010000380.1:1183067-1197754 GCA_028555095.1 Dicrostonyx torquatus | reverse complement strand
AATAAATAAATATTTTTTAAAAATTATGTATAGACATATCCATAGTGTTTATTTGGAGACTAGGGCAGGAGGACTGAGTTCAAGTCCAGTGTATCAAAAAGAGAGAGAAGAAATGAAAGGAGGAAAGATATTCGTTCCTTTGAGTCCAATCAACCCTTTTCCACTTATTTATGGCTTTTCGAGACAGGGTTTCTCTGTGTTGCTTTAGAGATCTGCCTGCCTCTGCCACCCAAGTGTGGTGCCTCCACTGCCCACTAACCCTTTTCCATTTATGAATACCATGTATGAATCAAAACTAATATTTGGGATGACTTCTGGGAGAGAATTTTACCTTCTCCTTCAGTGGTGGGGAACAGGGGCTAGAGGCAGGACTGTCGGGGGGCGATGAGTCTACCTCCACTGGCTCCTCTTCTTTGATTTTGATGTCTGGTGTAGAAGGCAGAGACATGTCAAGAGGCCCAGGAGCACCCTGTTGGGGAAACAGTAAATGGAGTTCAGTTTCATGATGCTTGTAATGAGATAAGGGCATTTGCTTCACCAAGTTCAGCTCTTGGTCAAAACACTGAGCTGCCAAGTGCCAGAGAAATATGGATTCAGGCTTTATGTAGACTCTGGCCAAGTCACTGTATTTTCTTGGGGCTTCTGTTCCCTAACTACAAAATGAAGATAACATCAGTTAAAAGCAAGTACTTATAATGCCTAAAAACATGTAAAATAAATGTCACTTAAATACATGCAAATACTACATTTATAATATTTTCCCCCAGCAAAGTAAAAGAACTTCTGAATCAATTACCTATCAATTCCCAACCAGCTTTGCTGGTCACTGGAGAACTGTGAACACTTTCTCTGCCAACCAGAATGCCTTGGTTATTAACCAGTTACTAAAAGCAACAGAAGACAAACTAGCCATTAAAGTGCTACAAAAAAAGGTAGAAAATATCTTTTCTGGGGAACCTGCCATGTTAAGACGGTGATCACAATCTGTTTAGGGCAGGAGGCTAGAAACTTCACACAGGGTTTGGGGATAAACAAAGAAAGGAAAGGCTGGTCTCATCGCATCAATGAAAAAAATGGGTCTTAGAGACAGTACCAGAGAAACCAGAAAGTAAATAACTTTCTGGGCAGAGGTGCCACTACCTGACTTAATTGGCAGCTGTAAATGGCTTTGCAGGGAATAGTAAACTACTGAGATAAGAACCCTGATGCTGTACCAGCTTCATGTCAAAGTGGATCCTTTGTTCTCTTCTTCCTATATCCTAGGCTTCTTGGTGAAAGGGTAATTTGTTCCTACCACTTTCTTTGCGACTTTCCCAACCCCAGACATGGTCTCAGCTCTGTAGCTTAGGCTGGCCTTGAACTCTTGAACTTATTATCTTTCCACTTCCACGTCCCAAGTGCTAGGATGACAGATGTACACCATCACTTGCTACCTTCACCTCTGGAAGTCTGAGCAGCAAACTAATTCAGTGTACTGTACTAAAGAGGTAGCAGTGATTCTTCTCTATCTCATAGGGTGAGGAACTCCAAAGGATTTTATTTCTGCTTTACTTTTTCTACATTCCTAAATATCAGAGCCAATTTAGCTCATTCTGAGACACACTGATGGGAAGAGAAGCCTCTAAGAAAAAAACAACTTCCCTTTAGAATTTCCAAGAACCATCTCCTATAAAGATTGTGGTTTGGGAAAGTTTCAGGATCATTAAATACCCCTGGAGATAAGACTCCACCACATCTGTGCTTCTCATTGAGGGGAAGAAAAGGCCACCCCTGGACAGAGAGAAAGAGAGAGAGAGAATCACCAAAGGAAAATATTAAGTGAGCTAAAAAATGGCAGCAGAAAAGATAAAGCAATGAGCAGGAAACTTAAAAACTTTAAAATTCTATTTCTTTCTTTGTCTTTTTATTTAATGTGTGTACATGTTTGGGATGAAGTGAGTGCTATGGTGTACATGTGGAAGTTGGAGGACAACTTTTGAGAGCCAGTTCTCTCCTTTGTTCCTTATTTTAAAATTTTATTTTACATGTATGGATGTTTTGCCTGCATGAATGTTTGTGTACTACTTGTGTGCCACACTGACATCCAAAGGGGTTGCACTCCCACCAGCAATGCAGAAGTGTTCCCTTTTCCCCACAACCTTTCCAGCATAAGTTGTCATCAGTGTTTTAGATCTCGGCCATTCTTACAGGTGTAAGATGGAATCTCAGAGTTGTTTTGATTTGCATTTCTCTGATGACTAAGGATGTTGAACATTTCCTTAAATGTTTTCAGCCATTTTAGATTCCTCTGTTGAGAGTTCTCTGTTTAGGTCTTTACTCCATTTTTTAAAATTGGATTATGTGATCTTTTGGTGTCCAGTTTCTTGAGTTCTTTGTATATTTTGGAGATCAGCCCTCTGTCTGATGTGGGGTTAGTGAAGATCTTTTCCCATTCTGTAGGCTGTTGTTTTGTCTTGTTGACTGTGTCCTTTGCTTTACAGAAGATTTTTTGTTTCAGGAGGTCCCATTTATTAATTGTTTCTCTCAGTGTCTGTGCTGCTGGGGTTCTATTTTAGAAGTGGTTCCCTGTGCTAATGCGTGTAAGTGTATTTCCCACTTTCTCTTCTATAAGGTTCAGTGTGGCTGGCTTTATGTTGAGGTCTTTGATCCATTTGTACTTGAGATATTTTATCTTATATTTTCACAATTTAAGGTGGTAGCATCAGTTATAAATATGCTGTTCTTGTGGAAACTTTTTCTAATTTGTTGAGTCCTCATTTATACCACACAACAATGAAGTGCATGCATTATTAAAATACACATCTTGATATACATGTATTGGAATCTTTTCTGAAGTATGATATAATCACAGACCTGATTTTAAAGATTTATTATTATTTTTAATTATATTTACATATGTGTCTCTTTGTGGGCATGTGCACATATATATGGGTGCCTATGGAGGCTAGAGGCGTTATATCTCTTAGAGCTGGAGTTACAGATGGCTGTAAGATGCCCAACATGGATTCTGGGGACTGGACTTGAAGTCTTACATCCTTGAATTCTAGAGTAAACTGATCATTCTTCTCCCCTGACTACTTTGGACAGGGTCTTGCTGTGTAGTCCAGACTGGCCTACAACATGTGTCTTTTTTTGGAGACAAGATTTCTCTGTGTAGCCCTGGCTGTCCTGGAACTCACTCTGTAGACCAGGCTGACCTCAAATTCACATGGATCTGCCTGCCTCTGCCTCCCAAGTGCTGGGATTAAAAGCGTGTGCCACCACCACTGGTGTGACTTGTGACCCTCTTGCTACAGGGATTACCACACCTAACTTGATCTTTCCATATTTCTTTCCCCTACAAGCTCCTTATTTCATTGAGATCTCTTTCTTTTGATTTTGATTTTTCAAAATCTTCTAAATGAAGAGATTCTCTGGGAATCTAGTACATACAAAAAACCAGTATCATAGTATCTTAGAATCCGAAGGAATCAAACCTTAACCACAGTATTTTTTTTTTTTTACTAAGTATGTTCATGTATCTGAACATTATGGTATCTTCTACATAGTTCTTCTGCTTCAATCTTTGGGCCACAAAATATAATTTTAGTGGCTAGGATGTAATATATAAAATAAGAATAAAAAGGAAAAAATAAATTTAATGCTTTTTTCTTCCTCCTCCTTCTTTTTACACGTGTATATGTGCCTAAGTGTATATATGTACTACGTAGGCGCAGGAACCTAAGGAATATAGAAGAGGTCCTGGATCCCATGGAAATGGAGTTACAGGCAGTTGTGGATGCTGGGAAACAAACCTGGGTCCTCTGCAAGTGCAGAAAGAGCTCTTAACCATGGAGCCATCTCTCCAGCTCTCCATATTGAACACTTTTGTTTTGAGACAGAGTCTCATATAGCCCAGGTTAGCCTTGAATTTGGTATATAGTTGAGGATAACTTTTAACCTGTTCCTCTTGCCTCTATCTTCTGGTTGCTGGGACTGCAGGTGTGTGTCACCTAGGCCAGTTCATCATGTAGGTACTAAGGACATGTATGTGCTAAGTGAGCACTTTACCAACTGAGCTAGCCTCTAAATATATATATATATATAAACAGTGTCTTTTTCCCCCGAGACAGGGTTTCTCTGTGTGTCCTGGAACTGTAGTTCAAGCTGACCTCAAAATCACAGAGATCTGCCTGCCTTGTCACTGCCTCCTGAATGCTAAGAATAAACGCGTGTGCCACCACTGCTCAGCTTGAAACACAGTTTCACCATGTACCCTAGAACTTGTTATGCAGCCAAACTTAAGATATTCCTGTTTCAGCTTGCTGAATGCTGTAATATTACAACTGTGTACAACCATGCCTGGCATGCAATCCATCTTTTATACAAGAATCTTTGAAGTCTTTCAAGACTATACTTGTTCATTTTTAGTGATCACCTTTGCAAGATCATAAGAGAACAAACTTATTTTAGTTTCAGACAGAGTCTCAAACTTGTGATCCTTCTCCCTCGGCCTCTTAAGTGTGCCAAATGCAGATGTGTGCCATTACATTCAGCTAAAAACATATTTCTCTAATGCTCTAGGGTCAGCGGTTCTCAGCCTGTGGGGATTGAACAACCCTTTCACAGGGGTTGCAGATTAGATATACTACATATCAGATATTCACATCACAATTCATAACAGTAGTAAAATTACAGTTCTGAAGTAGCAATGAAAATAATTTTATGGTTGGGGTCAGCACAACATGAGGAAGTGAACTAAAGGGTTGCAGCAGAAGGAAGGTTGAGCAGCACTGTACTAGGTATTATCAAGTAGTGCTAGGAAGCTACTTGAATGCAACACTGTACATACAGAAACAAAAAAGAGGAAATTCAACACATTTGTTGGCTGGAAAATTGAATAAAAATAACAAGTGAGTCGGTAATTCCAGCACTCAGGAGACAGAGATAGACAGATGTCTAGGAATTTGAGGCCAGTCAGGGCTATATATCAGTGAGACCCTAAATAAATAAATAAATTACCCAAACAATCAGTTTATAGACAGTGGTGCCTGTTCCCTTATACTGGTGGTGGGAGTGGAGGAGTTCAGGCCCTTGAATGTTAGCACTCTACCACTGAGCCCTATCTCTAGCCACTCCCCACCCCTGACAAAGATAATTGGTAGAAAAAAAATATATCTAATAAAATCTGAGTAACTCATACTTTTGTTTGGTTGCCTTAGTCAGTGTCTCTGTAGTTGAAGCTGACCTGGAATTTACTGTATAGCATGGTCTGACCTTGAATGTTCTGTAATCCTCTACCTCAACCTCCCAATTCATATTTTTTAAAACTTTTATTATTGTTTATTGTTCAATATGTGTATACTCATTCCACAGGAAGCCATAAGTGTGTGTCAAATCTCCAGCATGGGTGTTGAGAACTGAACTTGGGTCCTCTGTAAGACCAACAAGCACTTTTAACCACTGAGCCATCTTTCTAGCCCACTGTCATATTCTTTTAATATTTTACACATATTTACACGGGAAACAAACAGATTACTAAGGGGACTGTCAGAAAAGTAACTATGATCTTAGTTAAGACCCCAGAACCCAAAGCTAGACCGCCACTTGCTACTAGATGTCAGATATGCGTATCAGCCCAGGCCTTAATACAATGAAGCAAGAGGGTCCCAAGAGCTTGAGGTCATCCTGGATTATAAAGTGACATAGAAGCTATCCCCAGTTACACAGCGAGACCCATCTTACCCTTGCTTCTAAAAGATCTGGATGAATGGCTAGGATTACTAAGTATTGTCTAATTTTATAGAACTAACCCCATGATTCCAGATTTTAACCAGTCAAGCAAACTATTTCAAGGCGCAATGAAAATAGCCTAAGTCTAACCACTACCGGCTTTTCTTTTCAGCCACACTTACCTTTTTTTCATCTTCATCTGTCGCTTTCTTAAATTCATGTTCAAAGGAACTAGCTAGTTCATTGAAAAGCCCCACCTCCTCACAGTTCTTTAGGAATCTAGTCGGAGTAGGCGTTTGATCTGTAGACATAAAAAGAAAAGGAAATGTGTTTTAGTTTTAATATAATATTAAAACGAGAGTGCACAGGGATTCTATTTGGAAAAGAAGAGTCTATGTTAGAGTAAATGAGCTCTTTTAGAGTTTTAGTAGGTGAATGGTGGTTCTAAGCTACCAGAGGGTGTTTGTGTTGTGTTGTCTCAGGGCCAGCAGGGGGAAGACAGGACAATGTTCTCTGTGACTAACCACATACCCACCTTCTCTCAATTCACCCCCAATAAAACAACCCAATAAACAAACCATTCATGAAAGTAAAGATTCATGAAACCTCTAGATTTGAAGATTAAAGTGTTTCCCTTCTAAACAAACATCCTGCCAGGTCTGCAGTGAGTAGATAGAAACAGATGGGTGTTAAAATCTGACAGAGAGAACAAACTGAGGACCAGATTGCTGTTTGCTCACTAAAGCTACCTAATAAGGAATGGGGCCTGCCTTTCACTGAGGTCTGTTCCTTTCTGAACCCCATTCTAAGCAAATGTAGGGACTGGGGAACAAGACAGTAATATCAGGAGTTACAAAAGGAAATTACAAACAATAGAGACATGGGCCCAGAGCAAATTCCGGAAACCAGGGTTTTTGGTTTAGACTTGCTGGTCAAAATATCCCCATAGGGGCTATGCAAAACTTTTTCTCAACATACTGCCTCTGTTTTTTCTTTTCTTTTTTTGGAGAAAAGCCCAGGTTATCCCGGAATTTACAGTTTTTTTGCCTTTACCTCCCAAGTTCTGGGATTACAGGAATGTGCCACAAGACTGGCTTCATTGCTTTTAAGGAGGTGAAACCTCTTCATAAATTACAGGAACTTTTGTAGTAACTCAAACTTCAGATCTTAGCTTGTCTTTCTCTCCCCTGCTTTCCTAAAGTTGAATCTTGTTCCCAGGGCTCCTGATTCTATAATGATGGTTTTCTTTGATGTGCTTATCACCTCAAGGATTCATCTTCTACTCGAAACTAGACTGATTGATAGAATAATGTTTCAATTATATATATGTTTTTCGAGACAGGGTTTCTCTGTGGCTTTAGAGCCTGCACTGGAACTAGCTCTTGTAGACCAGGCTAGTCTCAAACTCACAAAAATCCGCCTGCCTCTGCCTCCCGAGTGCTGGGATTAAAGGCGTGTGCCACCACCGCCCGGCTTTTTTTTTTTTTTTTTTTAAATTATGCACACAGCATTCTGCCTGCATGAACACCTGCAAGCCAGAAGAGGGCACCAGATCTCATAGATGGTTGTGAGCCATCACATGGTTGCTGGGACTTGAACTCAGGACCTCTGCTCTCTCCAGCCCTTCAAATATATTTTAAGGAAAGACCTAGGGGTTGAAATTTTTCCTTGTAGCATGATTAATTGGAAATAGTCCAGTGTGGTTTCCATGGAAACATTTTTCTTTTTAAAAACTTAAATACCCTTCTGATTCAGAATGTTTAGAAAAATCACCACTACCTCCTAAAATAGCTCTAAAAGGGCCTCTGGCTACTTTGGGTTGCTACAGATAAAGCCACTCTCCACATTCAGTGAGGGTACACAGATCACAACCCGAGTGGAACACAAGGGGCAACTAAAGGTTCAGTGGTGACGAAGAACAACTCTGAGACTTCAGTTTGAGTCAAACAAGCTCCTCTTACATACTGCTGCCTGTGCTCATTTCCTGATTTAATTTTAAAATCTCCCCTGGCTGGGTGGTGGTGGTGCACGCCTTTAATCCCAGCACTTGGGAGGCAGAAGCAGGCGGATCTCTGTGAGTTTGTGGCCAGCTTGGTCTATATAGTGAGTTCCAGGACAGTAAAAGCTACATAGAGAAATTCCATCTTGAAAAACAAAAACAAAAGCAGAGAGAGAAAGAAAAAAAAGTAAGAAAGAAATCTCCCCTGTACTATTTCCTCATCTTCCAGGTGAGTTCTAACGTTCAGCTTCTGGTTTCTAAATAAACAATCTGCAAATATATAAACAAACTTAGTCTGCTATCAAATTCCTGTTTATTGAATCCTTCTGAATGTTTTAGTGTTACATCCATAAACTTGGATGCATACGTGGAGAGAATATAAGAGTATAGGCCAGTTGGGCGGTGGTCGCACACGCCTTTAATCCCAGCACTCGGGAGGCAGAGGCAGGCAGATCTTTGTGACTTCGAGAACAGCCTGGTCTACAAGAGCTAGTTCCAGCGCAGGCTCCAAAGCCACAGAAAAACCCTGTCTCGAAAAAACAAAAAAAAAAACAAACAAACAAAAAAAAAGAGTATAGGCCAAACATAAGATAAGTCTTTCTCTAAAGAGAGAGAGAGAGAGAGAGAATCAAGAAAATTCTTTTTAGGTAAGGAAATAAAACTAACATATGTAGATAGCACTACACTGCAAAAATAAGTGCTATTTGAGGTACAGAATAAAATTACTATAAAAATAAGTACACAAGCTGGGCGGTGGTGGTGCATGCCTTTAATTCCAGCACTCGGGAGGCAGAGGCAGGTGGATTTTTTTTTTTTCGAGACAGGGTTTCTCTGTGGCTTTGGAGCCTGCGCTGGAACTAGCTCTTGTAGACCAGGCTGGTCTCGAACTCACAAAGATCCGCCTGCCTCTGCCTCCCAAGTGCTGGGATTAAAGGCGTGCACCACCACCGCCCAGCAAGGCAGGCGGATCTTTGTGAGTTTGAGACCAGCCTGCTACAAGAGCTAGTTCCAGTGCAGGCTCCAAAGCCACAGAGAAACCCTGTCTTGAAAAAACAAAAAAAACAAAAAAACAAAAAAAAAGCACATTAATTACTAGGGCTGTTAGGAAAGATTTCAAGCAGGACTTGAGATAAGCCTTGGAAAATGGTTTTGGAACTGTCGAGAGAGGAGAAATTTTAACAGCTAAGAGAATAATGCTGGTGAAGGCATAAAGGCAGGGAATGGTCATCACACATGGATTAGGAGAAAATATGTTTAGGTGAAAACATTGTCACTTTGTGCATGTAACTTGCACATAAAATTGGGTAAGTACCATGTGGATAAGTTATGGAAAGTTTGAAAAGCCAGGTCTAAGTGAACCTTAAGAGAAAACATAATGATTGTGGGCATAAGAACAGAATGTAAAGACTAGCTATTTAAAAGAAGGAGAAGAATGAGAGCATTAAGGCCCCTGAGGCAGCATCAGAGGAGACAAACGCAATGGGAGTGGGGGCAATAAGAAGGCTACATGGTTTGTGTGCTGCCCGAGTCTCCATGCATGAAATGCTGGCTCCCAGGACCTGTAAGAGCTAAAACCCAATGGAAATTTTAGGTTTTTAGGAGCATTTCCTTGAAGGGAACTGTGGGCTTTTGCTCTCTTTCTCTTTGGTGTCCTAGCCAGGAGAGTAGCATTTTCTTCTACACACTCACCACTGTAATGTGCCAACTGTCCAAAGACAGAAGCCTCCAGAACTGAGCCAAAATAATCTGCCATTTCTCTGTCTCTCGTTTTCTTTCTCTCTCTCTCCTTATTGAGATAGTGTGATATAGCCCAGGCTAGCTTTTAACTTGCTATATAGCTGAGTATGGTCTTGAACTTTAGCTTTTCTTGCTTCTACTTCCCAAGTGCTAAGATTACAGGTGTGCACCATCACACCCTGCTCAAACTTTTTCTACTTACAAGTTGATTTTTTTCTCAAATTCTGTTCAGTGATAGAATGCTGGCTGATAAATGGAAGGACTAGAACAGAGAAGATTTGGAGAAAAAAATAAAACAACTCAAGACTGAGAACACTGGTACCAGTGAGTAACAGGGAGGAGGGTGTTTTAGGAGACATGTTCAGTCACTGCAGTGAAGACCTGAGTTACACCCCACTCAAGGGTCCAATGAGAGCTTGGGATATATATACGGCATACCATACTGTCTTAACAGGGGACACAATCATTTGCCTACACAGGAAAGTTAAAGTCCCATGCATTGGTTTGAGCACTCCAGAACTGAATGCAGAGTAAAACACATTTTCTCTGTCAAACACAGTGTCTTACACTTATAATCCCAGCTTCCAGAAGTAAATGAAAGACAATTAAAAAAAAAAAGATTTATTTATTTATTAATTTATTTATTTATTATGTATATAGTGTTCTGGCACCAAATCTCATTGTGAGCTAGCATGTGGGTGCTGGGAACTGAACTCAGGACCCCTGGAAGAGCAGCCAGTGCTCTTAACCCCTGAGCCATCTCTCCAGACCCTGAAAAACAATTTCAAACTCA
This sequence comes from Dicrostonyx torquatus, assembly GCA_028555095.1. Lineage (NCBI taxonomy): Eukaryota > Metazoa > Chordata > Mammalia > Rodentia > Cricetidae > Dicrostonyx > Dicrostonyx torquatus. The sequence continues at coordinate 1,187,513 of JAQHUG010000380.1, read as the reverse complement.
AGGTATATCTGGGCTACACAGTGAGATCCAGTCTAAAAAGGGGTGGATGGCAAGGTGACTCAGTAGTTAAGAGTGCATGCATACTGCTCTTGAAAAAGACCCTAGTTTGAGGGCTGGGGATTTAGCTCAGTGGTAGAGCGTTTGCCTAGCAAGCGCAAGACCCTGGGTTCGGTCCTCAGCTTCAGAAAAACAAACAAACAAACAAACAAAAAACCAAAATAACAAAAAAGACAAAAACAAACAAACAAACAAACAAGGTAACTGGCACACAAAAAGACCCTAGTTTGGTTCCCTATACCAACAGCAGGACGTTCACAACCAACTGTAACTCCAGCTTCAGGGGATCTGATTCCCTCTCTGGTACCTGCACTCACATGTACTCCCCTCCCTCATAATATAAAATAAACACAGCAAGGTGTGGTGAAGCAGGCCTTTAATTCTGGCACTCAAGAGGCAGAGATAGGTGGTTCTCTCTGAGTTCCAGGCTAACCTGGTCTACATATTGAATTCCAGGCTAGGGAAAGCAATGAGATCCTGCCTTTAAAAAAAAAAAAAAAAAAAAAAAAAGCATTAATACTGTCCCTGCTCATATCCTTTTCCCAGGGATTACAAATCATAAAATCTATAAGCTCCTAGAAAAGTAACTAGCCCACAGAGTAGATCAATAAGTATTCAATACGTGCTGAATTAATAAGAAGTAGGAAATATAGAAGGGCAAGTCTTTTTCATCATATGCATTAATAGAGAGGTTCTGTCTCCTTTTTCATGTCTAAGGTAACATTTTTACAAGTAGTAAGTAATTAAAATTATAATTTAACTAGTTTATTAATTGATGTAATAACCATCAATGAAATACACTACTGATTAAAAATATTAAGTTAAATCTTTTTGGCATAGGTGAAATTAGAAGCTCTTATAGTATCAAAAGAAAAAAACCCACTCTGCTTTGCACATCTATCTAGCTGCAAACTGCATAAAAGAACTACTGCAGGGCTTGGAAACAAGCACTAAGAATGCTCCCTTGTGTATGGTGCAAACAATATCTGCAGCTGGTAAGAGGTTCCAGATCACCCAAATTGGTTTAGGAAAGTCACAGTGACTTAATGTCTTATTTGTGTTTTGGAAATGTGCCCTCAACAGTGTCTGAGTTCACAAGAGAAGTTGATTTCTGAACTGATAATCTCCAGTGGGGAAGTGACCAGGCTAAAGGGCCTTTTTGCCTTCTTTTGTTCAGCTCTTCCACTGTGGGTAAGGAGAAATGTCAGTGGTGTCTGTCTGTAGTGCTTCCAAAATCCTGATAAATCAAAGGCAAGGAAAGAACAGACTAAAAAAAGAAAAGATAAAATTTCAAATCAACTACTCTTGCAAGCCACAGAACACAAGTGTACTATTAAAAATAGAATAGAAGGTGCAGCAGGAACCAGCGATCTGTTAGTGCTACCTATTCTTGATTAAATGCAGATCACAAAAGGGGTCTTGATGGGAGAAAGGGAGTGCAGCTCCTAGGACATTTGGGTCCTGGAATTAATCTTAACTGTTTGGTGACAGCAAAGCATGTGACTTTTGGGGGCAGCAAATACCTGCAATGATGACTGAGTCAGTTCGGGCTGGGCCAAATTTCAATGTCATCTCATGCTTGTGCTTATGAACTGCCAGGTGGTCCTCGTTTGTAAATCTCTGAAATGAAACAGAAATGGAGATATGAGAAAAGGAGGGGGGAAAACAACACCAAACCAAACCAACCCCTCCGTCATTCAGTGCTCTTTTAAAAGGGTAACATGTTGCAGTGACACTGGTCCCTGTTAAAGGGGAATGGAAAAAGAACAGAAAGAGGAAAAATGATGGAAATGATTGAGGAGATGAAAAATAATGGCACTGAAAGCAGGGAAGAGAGGAGAGAGATCACAGCACCAACCACTTTGTATCATCATTACAAACAAGGCGAGTTGACAGATTGTTGCTGAGGTATTGTCTAAGCATGAAAAAAACATTAAGGTAAACTTGTAAACAAAAGCAAAATGGTTTTTAATAATAACAATAAAGAGAGAAGAAAAGACTGGGAACTCAGTGGTCATCACAAAAACAGGAAATTTCAGAACGAAGCTCTTTGTAGTGGGGCTGAACTAGAGAATTTTATGAGGGACTAACAGGGAGATAAATTATGCAGGATTAGGTGAATCATTTAACTTCCTGGCCCCCACAGTGCTGCAGCAGGCGCCTTTGCGGCTATTTGGCTCACAGTTTTAATGAGCCAGGACGGAACTGTAGATGACAGAGGCCCAATGGCCAGCAATAATGGCACACACCAGCCCCATTGGCCAAATGCTGTCTTCCTTCATCAGGCAGTCTGCCTGGGCTCCAACAGTCATAAAGGGGCCAGTACAATGCTGCTGGCTGTATAAAGACAAACTAAAAGTGCAAGCAAAAAAGAAAAAAATTAAGGGTAGAGAGAAGCCTGTAGGCAGGATGAGAGAAAAGGAGACGTTACAGATTTTTGGGTAGAGGTTTCAGTGGAAGAACAGTGAAGAGGTAAGGCAGTCTACCCCAGTTTATGACTAACACAAGTTACTGGACAATAATTTACATTGCTATTCTTTTAAAAGGAGGAGGTGAAAGGAATAGATGAAAAGCAGTAATTCGAAGGTGCTTTGAGGCCACTGACCCTGTTCTTTCATTACAACATCCGTGCCACAGTAATGGCCTGGATGGTGCAGGTTTCCAAACATGGTTCTAATTTGTCTTGTGTCTAAAAATAGTGACTGTTTACTCATGCTTTTACTTTTTCATTAGATATGTAACTTACCACTCAATAGCACACCTATAGCCCTCCTCCCACAGCCCTTTACAAAGCAAACACACAGCTCCCATATGGTCCCGTATGGTCAGATAACAACATCAAACTGGTCTTGTCTCCCTCATTTTACCCAAATTTTAAAGCTTTTTAAAATTTTATTTTATGAAAAAAAAAAAGAAGAAGAAGAAGGCTAGCTGGGCGGTGGTAGCACACTCCTTTGATTCCCGTACTTAGGAGGCAGAAGCAGGTGAATCTCTGAGTTCAAGGCCAGTCTGGTCTACAAAGAGAGTTCCAGGACAGTCAGAGCTGTTACACAGAGAAACCCTGTCTTGAAAAACCAAAACAAACAAACAAGCAAGTAAATAAATAAAATTATTTTTTGTTTTTCATACAGGTCTGTGATCATGTGTATATGGTGTCCACAGAGGTCAGAAGAGGGTGAAGTGGGCATTGAGGGTGTCAGACCTTCTGAAACTGGAGTTACAGACAGTTGTGAACTGCCATGGGAGTGCTGAGAATTAATCTAGGGTCCTCTGGGAAAATAGCCAGTGCTCTTAATTGCTGAGCCTGCCTCTTTACCCAGTTTATACCTAAATTATCAGTAACAATGAAGATCCTTTTCAGGTAAAGCATACAGGCCTGAGGAGCATGGTTCAAGCAAAAGAGATCTAGGACAAAATGGACACAGAAAGTTCCCTAAAGAAGCCCTCTGTACCAGCTTTTTTAATTATAGATTTGCCCCTAAGGGATAGGGTGGGAGAGAAATAGCCTGTTAACTGGGTTAAAAAAGTTACTGTAAGGATCTGGGCCTGTCGTGTATTTGAAAAAGGAAATCAGTTGAATCTAGTTGGCAATGGAGAAAATAGCATTCTTTTATGGTGGTTATAAAGAATAACATTAAATAGGCTTAATTAAATAGGAATATTATACTATTCTGTCTTTAAAAAAAAAAGAAAGCATCTCTAGAGGCATTTAAGGAAATTTCATGTGGCTGCTCGAAAAAAAAAAGCAGTGCTCTAGAACCTGGAGAAGTGACTTCTAATCAAGAAGGCCTCTTCCATTAGAAATCCTCCTCCTCAGGACCCGGAGGGTAAGTGGGTCCCAGCACAGCTGCCTAGGTGTCTGGCTCCAGAGGGGACTAAGGACACCCGCCCATCCCCCAAACCTTCGGGCCATTAAGGGAGCTTCCCCCACCTATTGGCTTTTCTGCTTAGTACACAGCAGCTTACATCCAAGCATCTGTCCCCATCAGTGGCAGGGTCCTTGGTTCCCAAAAGGAACTCAGCCTGTTCCTGGGCTGAGGTCTTGAGGGAAAAGGGGGCATGAACAAGCCACAGGGCTTTGTGGAGCAGAGAAGCCCGCCCTTTTGACTGTGGCAGGCCCCAAGCCAGGAGTTCCTCCAACAACCTGAAAAGCAACACGACAATGCCAGAATCCAGCAATTACACAACAAGAAGACCTGAGCAACGTAATCCAGAAGAAGTAGAAGAAATCGACTTTAAACGTAACTTCATGAAAGTGATAGAGACCATTAAAGAAGAGGTGAAAAACTCCTTCAAAGAACGGGATGAGAAGACTAACAAAAAGTTAGAAGAAATGAATAAATACCTCAAAAATACCCTAGAAAGCCAAGAAAAAGCAATCAAACAGGT
>JAQHUG010000380.1:1145103-1164838 GCA_028555095.1 Dicrostonyx torquatus | reverse complement strand
ATTATGTATACAACATTCCTTCCATGTATGCTTGCATGCCAGAAGAGGGCACCAGATCTCATTACAGATGGTTGTGAGCCACCATGTGGTTGCTGGGAATTGAACTCAGGACCTTTGGAAGAGCAGTCAGTGCTCCCAACCTCTGAGTCATTTCTCCAGCCCCAGGAAGTAGTTCTTAAGCTACATTCCTAGCCCTCATTTTACTTTTCTCTGGCTTGTTTTTAAAGAATTCCGTCTGTAATCCAGACTAAAACTGGGAAAACTGGCAATCCTCCTGCCTCTGCCTTTAGAATAGATGGGGTTATATCCTGAAACGCCAGGCCTACACTCTGCCTTATTTTAGAAGAGTAGACTGAGGAAGAAGACAACCACAACTCTTTAGTAATTAGGAGATGAGCCCTGAGTACATAAACCATCAAGGGATACTGCAGTGAACTGAGTTTACATTTGTAATTATCTGTAAAGTCACTGTACTAAAATCTAACTACCTCTTTCTCTAAAGTTCCTGGGTCTGGTGGTACTAAAAGGACAGAATAGCTCTGTTTTGCAAATGGCCTTATTTTGGTAAAAGAAAGTAGTAAGAAAAGCTATGGAAACCCTAAGAAACTGGAGAGCAAGTATTGAGTAAGCAGCAGAAAGCACACTGCTCTTTTGGAGAACATAATTTTGACAGGGCTTTTCCCCTTGAAGTGCTTCATTCCCCAGTGCACACTGGCAGTTTGTGAAAGTGTGGAAGAAAGGGAAGGGACTGAATACACACATACAGACACCATGAAGCCAGAACGGCTTTTATTTTCACCTCAGTCACTCTGAGGTGCCTGCTTTCTCCCTCAAGATGCTGCTGTTTGCAAAGTGAGTCACACATCCTGCTCTGAATGCTTCAAGACTTTTGAATGAATCATTTCAAAAGACAGGACTGTTCAACAAATAAACACAACCACAGCAGCAGCTGTTCATATGTGGCTTTGTGAGCAAGGTAATTTATAGAGGAAAAATAAGGACAGGAAACTCCTTCCCAAAATATCCAAAGAGAAAATGGCGTCAGAGAAATGAAGGAGAAAAAACTGTACCTATGGTAAATTCGTTTGTCTATGGGTGGAGGCACTTTCTGTTTGAGGTAACATGAAAATAAGGAGCAAAAGGCTTTGACAGCTAAGAAAACCTTTGCTTTGGTGCTTGAGCATTGGTTTTCTGTGGTTGTTATTGATGGTGCTTTTTTTTTTTAAGATAAGGTTTCTCTATGCACTAGGATCAAGGATCAAACCACACCTGGCTCTACACTTTCTTTTTAATAACATTGCTATATTTTCCAGTAAAACCTAAGCTATGTGCCCACTGAAAAGATTACTGTCAAACAATGCCTTGTATAAGTGGATTTCTTGGGGGTATGGCAGAGTGAGACAACAGGTTCGAGAAAAATATAATTGGTCTCTCGACCCCTTCTGAACCTTCTTTCATGTTTGCTTCTTGGGAAAGGTTGAAAAGCTAGACAGTCACTTTCCCAGTCACACACACAACTTCGTGGGGGTGGAATGGAAGATAGTATTTCTGGGCAAGACATTGTCTCCCTCATATAAAGGGAGTCCTGGGACTACACTTTCTTTCTCATTCTCTGACAGTGAAGCAATAAGTGTGAGTATTAACAAGTAAAAAATAGAAATGATTCAGCAGAGAGGAGGAAGGATGGAAACGTTAGAGACTTGCTTATGTGCTCAAACTCCGATTTCTGGAATTATTGTGTTATAACACTTCCAAGATTTTAAGCTATGGTTAAGTACTTAGAGGTAAAAATAATCCCAAACTAATACAAGGTCATTCTCAGGATATATAGAGTCTTCTTCAGTTTCTATTTAAGGAACTTGGAAATTAGGTGTGCCAGAAAGTATATTATTTTACATCTTCACGAGTATCAACTTTATATTAAAGGAAATTACATTTTTACATCTGTATAACATTCCAAAGACACCTTATTTATCACTTAAGACCCTGAGGGTCTTTAGAAACAATGGCTATAAACGGTTTAGACTTTGGGGAAGAACAAAACAGTAAAGAGAGAGAGAGAAACACCTGATGCTGCTACTCCTGAAACTGAGTATGTTACAGACCACACTTCACGAAAGATGTAGTTTAAACCAGAGCTCCATCTTTTCTTTGCTTGGCTATTCTTTTTCCCTTAATATCTAATATCTGTTTTGTTTTGTTTCTCTTCTTTCTTCCTACTCTTAGAACTCTGAAGTCCAGGCTGGCCTTGAACTGGAAAGTCTTCCTGAGACAGCCTCCCAAGGGCTAGGATTACAAGCATTAACTACAACATCTGGCGGTGTCTTTTATGTTCTATATTAAGCTCCAGAGCCTTCTTGGGAATTATGCTTAAGAATTAATAAAGACAAGCCGGGCAGTGGTGGTGCACACCTTTAATCCCAGCACTCTGGAGGCACAGGCAAGCAAATCTCTGTGAGTTTGAGGCCAGCCTGGTCTACAGAGCGAGTTCCAGGACAGGCTCCAAAGCTACAGAGAAACTGTGTTTCAAAAAACCAAAACAAGCCAGGCGGTGGTGGTGCATGCCTTTAATCCCAGCACTCGGGAGGCAGAGGCAGGTGGATCTCTGTGAGTTCGAGATCAGCCTGGTCTACAAGAGCTAGTTCCAGGACAGGCTCCAAAGCTACAGAGAAACCTTGTCTCAAAAAACCAAAAAACAAAAACAAAAACAAAAAAAAAACCCAAAAAAACCAAAACAAACAAAAAGAATTAATAAGGACAGATCCATCATCTATTCCTAGATGGTAGTAGCATATATAGAGATGGATTAAATGCCCAACCACCTTTAAAGGATCAGTGCCTAGCAGCGGAGAAATCCCAGAAGTAATTCAGTAGGGCTGGTCCTGTGTCAGTTACAGGGTTAATTGTACTCTCTACAGTTATGTCTTATGACAGACCTTTCAGTGTTCTACTTTCCAGATGTAGTCACTTAGTTGGGATATCAGAGTCCCCAAAAGGATAGTATTAGTTCTTAACAAGGCAAAGAAACTTTTATTTATTTATTTTGGAATCAAAATGATTATACAGTAATATATATATTATATAAAAGTTCTTACTGGCATTATTCATACTCTTTTTCTTTCTTTCTTTTCTTTTATTTTTCTTTTCTTTTTGGTTTTTCGAGACAGGGTTTCTCTGCAGCTTTGGAACCAGTCCTGGAACTAGCTCTTGTAGACCAGGCTACTCTCGAACTCACAGAGAACCGCCTGCCTCTGCCTCCCAAGTGCTAGGATCAAATGTGTGCACCACCACCACCCGGCATTCACACTATTTTCAATTTTATCTAATCTCAAAATTTTATTAGGATGTTATGAGGTTCACAGTCTTTGGAAGGCCCTTCAAGTATTTTATTTTATTTTAATTTATCATACAGTGTGTGCTATAATTCCTGTACCTCACAAATGGACAGATAGGACAAAGATAAAGTGCTATTTTAACATTAAAGCTTGGAAAATCTAGTACACTGTGCTTCGCGTAAGCTGATGAAAGCCTTCCTATGGAAAAACAATACTGTTAACACTTCTTCAAAATATAGGAGCTTGCTATACGCTGAACAGAAAACCAAGTCAGTAGAAAGCCAACAATAATCAGAACTGCCTGATCTTTGAGTGTTCACACAATTGACTGAATGAATAAATGAATAAACAGATAGATAGATACTAGGAAAAGGAGAGAAATATTGTGGTGGTTTGAATGTGACTGCTCCCCACAGGCTCATATGCTTGAATATATGGCCCCACTGATGGTGCTGTTTGGGAAGGATTAAGAGGTGTAGCTTTGTAAGAAGAGGTATGTCACTGGGGCCCACACTAGTCCCATTCCATTTGTGTTCTCTCTCTGCCTCCTGCTTATGAAGATCAAGGTGTGGCACTCAGCTGTTCCTGTTGCTATGTTTTCATTCCATCATTAAGGATTCTAACTCTCTGAAACAATAAACCCAAAAACTTTCTTTCTTTCTTTCTTTCTTTTTTGTCAAGGGCACACACTTTTATTTCAAAGATGTTCCAGCTCGTTTCTGCTGTGTGACCTTTGGCACACTAGTTAGCCACTCAGCCCTCGGTTTCCTCTAGGGGTTAATAATCCCACCCTCCAGAGGTTTCAGCAAGTTTAAGTGAGACTATCTGAGTACAACAGTCAGCGAGCCAGCACGCAGCCCAAAAACTTTCTTTTATAAGTGGCCTTGATCAAGGTGTTTTATCATAGCAATTGAAAAGTAATTAAGGCAGAGATTTTACTCTCTAAAGTTAGTCTTTAGATGGCTTTCTCAAGCTTACAAAGACTCTCCCAACTCCCTCTACACACAAAATCAGTCTCTCATTTCCAAATACAGTATTTTTAATTATTATTTTTTTATTTTATGTGCATTGGTGTTTTGCCTGTGTGTATGTCTGTGTGAGGGTGTTGGGTTCCCTCACAGACAATTGTGAGCTGCCATATGGATACTGAGAATTGAACCTGGGCCCTCTCTGACTCTGCCTCCTTTCTCCTAGCATTCAGTTTAGTTTTCCCTGCCTACCTAAGTTCTGTCCTATCAACAGGCCAAGGCAGTTTCTCCTCCACCTTTTTTTTTTTTTTAAGATTTGTCCATGTCATTCACAACTTGGGGTCTATCTTTTAGTTCCCACCCTGAGTCAACCACAGAGTCATCTCTCCAGTCCTGCAGCAATTTTTAAATGTATCTTAATTGCTAGAACATGTGCCTATCATTTAAAGTCCTGAATTCAATCCCCAGCACCACTTAAACAGGTGTAGTAGGTGGTTTATTTCTCTAATCCCAGGACTCAGGAAGATGGAGAAAGAGGACAGAAATTGAAGGCCTACTAACTGCTAAGCAAACTATGCCACTGGTTTAGCAGTGGTGTGACTACTAGGGGGATAACCAGTCATTTCTGATTGGATCTGAAGCTTATTCTACAAAAGGGAATTTATGCTTGCTACTGTAAACCTGGTCAAAATCTGGGGAGGTCTTAAGTCCTAGAGGGTAGCCTACTTCTTGCTTTGTTAAATGGACATAAAAGCAAACTGTTTTCTAAATATTTATGTTTATATTCCTAGATTAATGTTGCTCTCAACCTTCCTTGGAGAAGCTTCTGTCTGTACTAAGCAGCAGTAATACAGAATCATAACTGGTTAATGTGCTGAGAATAAGCAACTGCTGGGTAGTCAGCCCTAAATGGGATATTTATAAAACACACACACAATGTTGGGTAGTCAGCACAAAATGGACTATTATAAAACACACACACACCTACCAAGACTAAGAGAAAGTCAAAGAAGACAGGGCAGAAAGGATGTAACAGTCAGAGAATGAGGAGGAGCACTAGAAATGTCTTCTGGATTGGACATATCCATTATTCTCATGAACTCATAGCAGCTGTGGTTTATCTGTACAATATTGAGTTCCTCAACATTCCAGCATGGATGGGAGAGGAAGTCATGAGGCCCTAGCTGTAGCTCCTGGCAGGTAATGCCTGCTGAAGGAAGGGAAGTCATTTTTCTTCAGGTGCCACTGGTAAACTGCCCATGCTCAAGTAAATAATCTCACATTCATGCAAGCAACCCTAATTAGACTCAGAGGGTTATTAGAAAGCAAATATGGAAGTAGGGGGCACTTCCTGAAAAGAAAGGACTCAGAAGGAGTAGAAGTAAAAGAAAGTAATAGGGTATGTATGAATATAAAAATATATATAAAATGTATGACACTGTCAAAGAAAAAATTATTTTTTAAAATTTTATTTTTGAGCTGGGCAGTGGTGGCATATGGCTTTAATCCCAGCACTCGGGAGGCAGAGGTGGGCGGATCTCTGTGAGTTCGAGGTCAATCTGGTCTACAGAGCTAGTTCCAGGACAGGCTCCAAAGCTACAGAGAAACCCTGTCTCAAAAACCAAAACCAAACAAACAAACAAAAAGCCCAACAAAATTTTATTTTTATGTATGTCTGTACACCATTTGAGCTTCCTGCCACTGGAGTTACAAATGGTTGTGAGCCACCAAATGGGTGGTGAGCACTGGATTAGGGTCCTAGAAGAACAGTCAGGGTTCTTAACTGCTGAGCCATCTGTCCAATCCAAAGAGACTTCGTGCCGGGCGGTGGTGGTGCACGCCTTTAATCCCAGCACTCGGGAGGCAGAGGCAGGCGGATCTTTGTGAGTTCGAGACCAGCCTGGTCTACAAGAGCTAGTTCCAGCGCAGGCTCCAAAGCCACAAAGAAACCCTGTCTCAACCCCCCCCCCAAAAAAAAACAAAACAAAACAAAACAAAAACCAAAGAGACTTCGTCAGATAGACAGACAGACAGTCAGTCAGACAGACAAACAGTTTAAGTGCCCAGAGGTTTTCAAATAAACCACAAGTATGGTGTATTATTCTCCTTTGCCACTTCAAATACATGGAAAAAAATGTTGCTCTGATTTACTGACCTAATCATCTGATTATTTTTGTGTCTAACCCAGGAAGGTTTTTTTTTTTAATTAAAAAAAATTTTTTTTGTTTCTGTTTTTTTGAGACAGGGTTTCTCTGTAGCTTTGGAGCATGTCCTGAAACTAGCTCTTGTAGACCAGGCTAGCTCAAACTCACAGAGATCCACCTGCCTCTGCCTCCCAAATGCTGGGATTAAAGGTGTGTGCCACCACCGCCCGGCTTTATTTTATTTTATATTTTTGAGATGGGGTCTTTCTGTGTAGCTCTGGCTGTCCTAGAACTCTCTATATAGACCAGGCTAGCCTGGAACTCACAGAGACCTACCTGTCTCTACCTTCCAAGTGCTAGGATCAAAGCCATGTACCACTATACTGACATAATAAGGCTTTTGTTTTGCTTTTGAGATTGTCTTCATCTACAGACCAGGCTGTCCAGGATCTCACAGCAATCCTTCCTCAGCCTCCCAAATGCTGGGATTACAGGTGAAGAGCCTCCACACCTGGCATAACCTAGAAGTTTGGATAAGCTACATTTTTATAAAACCAGACAAAAGAGAAACTTTTCAAATTTTAGTTTTTGGTGTGGATTTGTTTGCTTTTTGAGATAGGGTTTTTCTTTGTAACCATCCTGGCTGTCCTGGAACTCTCCCTGTAGACTAAACTGGCCTTGAACTCAGAGATCCACCTGCCTCTGTCTCCCTAGTGCTGGATTAAAGTTGTGCGCTGCCACCACCATGGCCACCACCTCCCAGCTTCAAACTTCTTCTTAAAATTATTTTTATTTTGTTTTATGTGTATGAGTGTTTTGCCTGCAATCATGTCTATATATTACTTGAGTACCAGGTGCTGGTAGAGACTAGAAGAGGGCACTGGATGCCCTGGAACTGGAGTTGCACAGTTGTAAGCGACAATGTGAATGCTGGGAGTCAAACTTGGGTCCTCTGGAAGGCAGGGAATGCTTGCTAAGCCATCTCTCCAGCCATGAACAGATAATTCTTTTTTTTTTCCCCTGTTGTTTTAATATGAACCCTTGGCTAGCCTGAGACTCTCTATGTAGACTAGACCAGCCTTAAACTCATAGAGATCTGTTAGCTTTTGCTTCCTGATTGCTGAAATTAAAGGCCATTGCCATCACACTAGGCTCAAATTTTCTATTTATCTTTCAAAAGTAGCATTTTGTCCATGAATTTTTCCCTGATATCTTCCAGATCTCTTAGGACTTGCAAATATATTTTGCAATATATTTATCATATTATGATGCAATTACAGTATGGGTCTGACTATCCTGAGAGAGTAAATAAGTTGGTATTTTATACACCTTTCTATCTCTACTGCCTACCATAGTGTTTGGCACACCGTACATATTCAAACTTTAACACTACACAAAACCAAACAAGGTGGTTATCCCTGTAAGCAAGAAGATTAAAAGTTTAAGGTTATCCTTGGGTATATAGCGAGTTTAAGGCCAGCCTGGGCTGCATGAAAATTTTGTCTTAAGGAAAAAAAAAACAAGAGAGAAAATTTATCTATGAATCAGTTTCAGGAAGTTTATACCCAGGTTTCTTCAAGTTTATAGAGATATCTAAAAGAATGCATTGGTCTTTGTGTACGGTAAGCCTCTCTTTTGACAGAGATATTTGCCAAAAACCTACATTCAATTTGAATTTTTTTTTTAAAATTAGGCCAGGCATGGTGGCTCACGCCTTTAATCCCAGCACTCTGAAGGCAGAGGCAGATGAATCTCTGAGTTTGAGACCAGTTTGGTCTACTGATCAAGTTCCAGGACAGTCAGGGCAACATGGAGAGACTCTGTCTCAAAAACAAATTTTTAAAATTATGTTATGGGGGAAAGGCATGTGCATGTGAGTGCACTGCCCTTGGAAACCAAAAGTGTTGGATCTCCCTGGAGGTTGAGTTATAGGCAGTTTTAAGCTGCCAGAAGGGTGGGCTGGGAACCAAACTTGGTTCTTCTGAAAGAATTGGATGTGCTCTTAACTTATGAGCCAATATATTTTCCCCCTGAGACAGGGTTTCTCTGTGTAGCAGTCTTCAGTCTTAGCTGTCCTGGAACTAGTTCTTGTAGACCAGGCTGGCCTTGAACTCACAGAGATCCACCTGTCTCTGCCTTCTGAGTGCTGGGATTCTTTTTTTTTTTTAAATCTATTTATTTATTATGTATACAGTAGTCTCAGGCCTGCAGGCCAGAAGAGGTCACCAGATCTCATTACAGATGGTTGTGAGCCACCATGTGGTTGCTAGGAACTGAACTCAGGACCTTTGGAAGGACAGGCAGTGCTCTTAACCACTGAGCCATCTCTCCAGCCCTGAGTGCTGGGATTCTTAGATGCATGTGCTACTACTGCCTGGCTATGAGCCAATTTTTTCAGTTCATTTCCAAACTCAACAAAAAAACTTTTTGAATATTTATGTTTTATGTATATGCATGTTTTACCTGCATGTATATCTATGCACCCTGTGCATGCCTGATGACCAATGAGGTCAGAACAAGGCATTGGATCCTTTGAAACTGGAGTTACAGGTATTTATTAGCTGCCATGTAGGTACTAGGAATCGAACCCAGGTTCTCTGGAAAAACAGCTAGTGCTCTTAATCACTGAGTCCCCCCAACCCCATATTCAAGTTTTGACTGTGGTCTAAAATAATAATAAATTGTTTCAATTATGTAGAACTTCTCTTCCTATCATACTGGAATACAGACGAACCAGGAGTGCATCCTATTAACCTTTATATTACACTTCCAGAGCCTTATCTGTTGGGGGAAGAAAGAAGAGAAAGTATAAATACTAACGTCATAAAACACACTGTTGAGGGGGCTGGAGAGATGGCTCAGAGGTTAAGAGAAGAGACTGCTGTTCCGGAGGCCCTGAGTTCAATTCCCAGCAACCACATGGTGGCTCACACCCATCTATAATGAGATCTGGTGTCCAGAACACTATATACGTAATAAATAAATTAAAAAAAAAAACAAAAAAAACCACACTGTTGAGAATCAAAACTAAAAGGTTTGGAATTCCCAGTCATTGCTTCTTGCAGATTTCACCTGTACTGTGGCAGGCTGATAAAAGTTCTTGTTTGTTTGCTGGAGTTGCCCTCACAAAGTAACATAACCTGGGTGGTTTAAACAACAGTTTTTTTTTTGTTGTTGTTGTTTTGTTTTTGTTTTTGCTTTTTAGAGACAGGGTTTCTTTGCTGCTTTGGAGTCAGTCCTGGAACTAGCTCTTGTAGACCAGGCTGGTCTCAAACTCACAGAGATCCGCCTGCCTCTGCCTCCCGAGTGCTGGGATTAAAGGTGTGCGCCACCACCGCCCGGCTAAACAACAGTTTTATTATATCACAGTCCTAGAGACAAGAAGTCTAAAATTAAAGTGTGTTAAAAAAGGTTGCTCATTTCTAGTTTTGTTGTTGTTTTTCTTTGTTGTGTTGAGACAGGTCTTATTCTTTTTTTTTCAAGATTTATTAATTATTATTTATACTGTGTTCTGTCCACCTGCAGGCCAGAAGAGGGCACCAGATCTCATTACAGATGGTTGTGAGCCACCATATGGTTACTGAGAATTGAATTCAGGACCTCTGGAAGAAGAGCCAGAGCTCGTAATCTCTCCAGACCCAGGGTTTCATTCTTAGTTCCGGCTTACTTCAATTGATAGCAATCCTTTTGCTTCAGTCCCCTAAGTGCTGGGTTATGGGCATGTGCCACCATACCCAGCTGGTCACTCCCTTCCAAAGGATGGCTCAGTGGTTAAGAGCTCTTCAGCTCCTTGTAGAGGACTTGAGTTCACTTCCCAGAACTTGTAACTCCAGCTCCAAGGGATTCCATGCCACCTTCTGGAATCCATACATGTATCAATGTAATTTTAAAAAATGTTTAAGGATGTCAGGAATATTTTCCAAGCTTCTCTTGCTGGGTTTCTTGTGGTTTGCTGGCAATGTGACTGATACTCCTTAGATAGTGGCAGCATAAACTCAACCTTCCCATGGTGTTTTCCCTGAGTGTACCTTTGTGTCCAATTTTCTCTTTCATGTGGGTACCAATCATACTGGATTTGAAGCCAAGCCTACTCTAATAGGACCTTATATTAATCATATCTACAATGAGGATGCTCTTGAGCTTATGGTCTTCCTGCCTCCACCTCCCTGAGTGCTGTGATTATAAGCATGCGCAATCACACCCAGTTTATGAAGTATTTGGAAATGAACCTAAAATTTCATACATACTAGGTAAGCATTGTTTTATTTTTACAGATTTATTTATTTTATGTGCATTGGTGTTTTGACTGCATGTATGTCTGTGTGAGGGTGTCAGATCTGGAATTGGAGTTACAGACAGCTATGAACTGCCATATGGGTGCTGGGAATTGAACCCAGGTCCTCTATTCTTTCAGAGGAAGAATAGCCAGTGCTCTTTTCCACTGAGTCATCTCTCCAGACCTCTAAGTAAGCATTCTAACAACTGAGCTACATCATCAGCCCTGACTTATTGTCTTTTTGAGATGAAGTCTTGTTATGCTGCCCAAGCTGGTCTGGAAATGGTAAAATCTAGTCATCCCGATGATCCAGTCTTCTACTATCTGGGATTACAGGCATGTGCTAGTACACTAGGTCTAAACTGTATTTCTTCATTCATGAACCAAAAGGACTGAAATTTCTGGTTTGTAATCTAGCATCTAAGGAGTTCAGATCATCATTCTATCCTAACAAGTAAAAAGTCAAACAAGTGAAAAACCAAACAATTCTTAGGTCTATCAGAGAAGTAGAATCTATCAGGCAAACTGCTATCCTTTCCCTCCCCGTCAAGGCTGGTAAACACAGACAAACACAACTTAAATAGTAACCTATAAATCAAAACCTACCTGTTGAATAGTAGAAACCTATCAGCTGAAAGCCCCTGAGAATCATTGCCAGGGTAGGAAAACCTGAGCTATAACTGATGAATCTGGGGGCTCAGTATGAACAAGTGATCCCAGTGGGACCCAGTAACAGGAGGGAGGTCTATTAGGCTCTTTCAGTGAGCACCAGAGAATAATGACCAGTTTCTGACAAGTTGGATGAGGGTAAAGTAGTAGTCTATACTTCTTCATTTTCTTTAATAAAAGACTTCTCATTTTATCTATACAAGTGTTTTGCCTACATGTATGTATGAGCACAACATAGATGTCTAGTGTCCTAGAGGCCAAATTGGACATCAGATATCCTGGAACTAGAGTTACAAATGGTTGTAAGCTGCCACAAGGGTCCTGGGAACCAAATTAGGATCTGCTGCAAGAGCAATGGCTGAGCCATCTCTCCAGCCCATGCACTTAATTTTTAAATTACATTTATTTATTGCATAGGTGTACACATGGCACATCGTGCATGTAGATGTCAAGGACAATTTGTGGGAGTCTGTTCTTTTCTTTCATCATGGCATCCTCAGGGATTAAACACAAATTGTCAGGCTTGGCTGAACCATCTCTTGGGAGAAGGGTAATACTTAACTCCAGCCCTTTAGAATCCATTCTGTCCCAGCTAATGTGGCAAACAAACAAAACAAAACAGAGTACTAGTAACATTAAGCCTGGGCAGTCTGGGTTCATTCAAAGATGGACATCTAATCACAGTGTTGCAGAACACCCCCACCCCTCATTGTATTTCTAAAGGCATATTTGGTTACAGCGCCTTTATTTAAAACAATATATCTACTTTTTGCTTTAAAAATTACTTACTTATGACTGGAGAGACAGCTCAGTGGTTAAGAGTACTGACTGCTCTTCCTGAAGACTTGGGTTCAATTCCTACCACCCACATGGCAGCTAACAACTGGATATAATTCCAAGATCTGACACCCTCACACAGACATACAAGCAGACAAAAACATCAATGCACATAAAAATAAACTATTTAAAGAAATTATTTACTTGGGGTGTGTTTATGTGTGGGTGTATGTATGTGTGTGTATGTGCGCACACGTATAGCCTTCATGAGGAGGTCTGAGACCAGCTTGTGGAGTTCTCTCCTATTATGCGATTCTGGGTATCAAACTCAGGTTATTAGGCTTGGTGATGAGTGCCTTTAACCATTAAACCATCCTGTAAGCCTATGTCTACCCTTCCGTAAAATCACAAAGCATACTAAAAGGCAAAAACAAAACAAACAAAACACTTTAAAACTATGATTAGAGCCAAAAAGACAGTTCAGGGGGACAAAGCATTGCTGTCTAAGCCTAAGTTCAATTCTCAGAAACCAGTTGCATTGATGTTTTGCCTAATGTATGCCTGTATAAGGGTGTCAAATTTTGGAGTTACAGATAGTTGTGAGCTGCCATGTGGGTGTTGGGAATTGAATCTGGGTCTCTAGAAGAGCACTCAGTGTATTCTTAACCACTGGGTCATCCTTCCAGCTGAGAACTTACTCTTTATTTATTTATTTTGGTTTTTGAGACAGGGTTTCTCTGTAGCTTTTGCAGACTGTCCTGGCACTTGCTCTGGCCTCAAACTGCCTATCTCTGCCTCCCCAAGTGCTGGGATTTAAGGCATGTGCCACCACTGTCTGGTAAGAGCTAACTCTTGAAAACTGTTCTCTGACCTTCACATACATGCTATGGCACGAGTGCCCACATCCACAGATGACATATACACACTATTAAAAAACCAAAACAACTTACCAAGATCTTAAACAAAATAGACAAAATTAATAATTAAAAAGAGAAAACAGACATTCTAAGAATCAAAAAGAAATGCTTAACTATCTGTAGTGGTTTAGGCCTACAATACCAGCACTTGGGAAGTAGGAGGAGGAACAAAAGTTCAAGGTCAGCCTCCGCTATGTAGCAAATTTGAGGCCACTATAAAGCTCAATTTAAAAATCCCTGGGCTGCAAATTGAAAGGGGAAAAGACAGGGGCTGGAGAGATGGCTCAGTGGTTAAGAGCACTCAATTCCCAGCACCCACATGGCAGCTCACAACTGTCTGAAGATCCAGTTGCAGGGGATCCGACACCTTCACACCAATGCACATAAAGAATAAAGCTTAGCTGGGCGGTGGTGGCGCACACCTTTAATCCCAGCACGCGGGAGGCAGAGGCAGGTGGATCTTTGTGAGTTCGAGACCAGCCTAGTCTACAAGAGCTAGTTCCAGTGCAGGCTCCAAAGCTACAGAGAAACCCTGTCTCAACCCCCCCCCCCAAAAAGAATAAAGCTTAAAAAACAATGAAAAAAAGAAAGGGGAAAAGAATACTTAAGAGAAATTACCAGTATGGGAAAGGAAGAACCTTCTTCACTGATGAGGGAGTGTAAACTGATCCAGGCACTATCAAGATCAGTATGGAGGTATCCTACTTTCATGTTTGTTCCCATAATAAAATATCCTGACAAAATTAATTTAGGGGAGAAAGGGATTATTTTTGCTTACAATTCTAGGATATATCACCTCACTGTGGGAAATCACAGTAGCTGGGGACTGACCCAAATAGTCACATCCCATCCAAACTCAAAAAGCAGAGAAAAACAGGTGCATGTAGGCTTAGTACTCAGCCAAGTCTCTCTCTACTCTTACACAGTTAAGGACCCAGAACCTAGGAATGGTGCTGTATGCTCGCAGGTTGGGTCTTGCATGATACGAGTAATTGAGACAATACCCACAGACATGCCCACAGGCCAGTTGATACTCCCTGCCCAGTGATTCTAAACTGTGTCAAGTTGACATTTAAAACTAACCACCATAGCAATAATGTTCTAATGTATGACCTTGCTATACCATTCCTGGGCATACTCTCTAAGGAGTGTAGGTCCTACCACAAAGATATCTGCATAACTTTTAATGTATTATTTTATATTTTATGTGTATTGGTGTTTTGCTTACATGAATATATGTGCATCATATGTATGCCTGAAGCTGTGGAGGCCAGAAGATATTGGATCCCTCAGGACAGATGACTGTGAGATGCAAACCTGGGTCTTCTGGAAGAGCAGCCAATGCTGTTTACCACTGAGCCATCTCTCCAGTCCCAGTGAAAACCCTTGTTTACTGCTGCTCTGAATAAAAAAGCAAGGAAATGGGATCAGTGGTCAGCCTAGATGGCCATCAACCAATGAATGGATAATGAAAACACTGTACATATACACAACGAGATTTCACTGTCATAAAGACAAATGAAATGTGCATGAAAGTGGACATATCTGGAAATTATTTTATTAAGTGAGTATGATGGTTGATATTGTCAATTTGATGAGGCTTACAATCACCATTGAGGTAAAAAAAAAAAAAACTCAAGCCATGCTTGTAAGGGATTATCTAGATTAGGTTAATTGAAGTGGAACAATCCACTGTAAATATGGTTGATACAGTTCATAGGCTGAGATCCTGGACTGAAATAAAAAGAGGTCAGCTGAGCAACAGTATTGATTAGCTCTGCTTCCAGACTATGATACAATGTGATCAGTCTCCATGACTCACTCCTGCTATCATAGGCTCTAGAACTGTAATCCAAAATAAATTCTTCCTTCATTAAATTGCTTTCGTTAAGGAATTTGCCACAACATCAAGACAAGCAACTAATATATTGAGGTAACCTAGACTTGAGAAGATAAATACTGTATGTTCTCTTTCATATATATAAAATCTTGCCGGGCGGTGGTGGCGCACGCCTTTAATCCCAGCACTCGGGAGGCAGAGGCAGGCGGATCTTTGTGAGTTCGAGGCCAGCCTGGTTTACAAGAGCTAGTTCCAGCGCAGGCTCCAAAGCCACAGAGAAACCCTGTCTTGAAAAACCAAAAAAAAATAAAAAAATAAAAAAAATAAAATCTCCTAACTTTTAATTTATATATTTATATGTATATATGTATTCATGACATGTGGGTACATGTCATAAAACTAGAAAAGGGACCAGAAAACAGAAGAAAATTTTTGAGGAAAAGGAGGAAGGCAACAGAACATTAAAGTAGAACTATTGGGTATAAAAAGGCTATAAGAGAAGGGAATGGAATGGGGGAAAGAGGTAGGAAGAAGGATCAACAAAAATTACATATGAAAATTACATAAGGAAACATTACTTTGTATGATAACTTACAAAATAAAAAAGATATGAACAAATGCACACCTCAAGAAATCACTGGAAAAGTTAGAAAGTATTTTGAGGGCCGGTGAGGCAGCTAAGTAGTAGAGATGTTTTGCCACCAAGCTTGATTATCCAAGTTTAATTTCTGAGCTACGGCTTGAGTTCAGCTGACAAAGTGCTCACCATGCAAGGGTGACAACTTGACTTTGAATCCCCAGCACCCATGTAAAAACCAGGTGTGGCAGCACCTGCCTGTAATCTCAAAGCTTGGGAGGCAGTTACAGGTAGATCACTGGAACTTGCAGGCCAGTAAGTCTAGCCAAATGAATGAGATCCAAATTGCGTGAGAGATGGTCTCAGGTATTATTAATTCCATAGAGCCCTTCCCACTCTCAGGAGTTTTTCTTATATTTCCTTAATAAATATGTTTGAGGACAGAGGAAGGGAGGAAGAAAGTCTCAAGTACAACTCAAAAATAAGGTGAAGTACAACAAAGGAAGAAACCTGATGTCAACCTCTGGCTTCTATGTATACACATGAACACATGTAAACACACAGAGATACCACATATGCACACATATATACACAAAAAGGATAATAAAGAAACAGTATAAGTATATTCACAAATTTGATCATATAAGTAAAACAGACCAATTAATTTTTTGAGAGCTACAATATGATAAAACTCACAAGAAAAAATGGACAACATGACATTAAACAGTTAATTTTCCAAAGCAGAAAGTACTAGGCCCACAGCTAAACTCCACTAAATGCTGAAGGAAGAAATCATAATAGTTTTTTTTACAACATCTTCCAGAATATAGAAACAAAAGAAATGCTTCTTAACTTATTCCATGGCACCAGAATTGTCCTAACACCAAAATTAGACAAAACCATTGCAAAAAAACTATAGACCAATATCCCTCATGAACAAAAATTTAAGAGGCCACAAAATTATTAGTAAGTTGAATTCAGTAACTCATAAAAAATCATGCACATGACTAAATGGAATTTATCCCAAGAATACAAGGTTGACCCAACACTTGAAGAATCAATATAATCTAGCATACTAATAATTTAAGGAAGAAAATTCATATCATATCAAGAAATGCAGAAAAAGTATTTGATCAATGCTTTTTTTTTTTTTTGGTTTTTCAAGACAGGGTTTCTCTGTGGCTTTGGAGCCTGTGCTGGAACTAGCTCTTGTAGACCAGGCTGTTCTCGAACTCACAAAGATCTGCCTGCCTCTGTCTCCCAAGTGCTGGGATTAAAGGCGTGCGCCACCACCGCCCGGCTGATCAATGCCTTTTAATAATAAAAAACATTCTTAGTACACTATGGCTAAGGATGCAGGTTTGATGTGGAGTATATGCTTAGCATATACTTAGCTCTAAGCTTTGTATCTGACACATATGCACATGATTAACACACATGTACACACACAGATACAAACTACTAAAAAAATGGAACTTCCTTAATTTTTAAAAGATCTATTTAGCTAGACATAATGAAGCACGCCTGTAATCCCTATATATAGGAGTTTGAGACAGGAGGATCACAAGTTCAATACTAGTCTGAGCTATATAGTTCAAGAACAACCAGAGTAATATAATAAGACCCTCTCAAAACAAAACCATAAGTAAATTAAAAAAAATCTATCCCACCCTATAATAAACACCATACAGCGTATTAAGCAACTTGAAGCTTCTACGAAGATTGAGAAAAGTAGACAGCAACTGAGAAATGACATCAAAGGCTGTCCTCTGGCCTCTACATATATGCACACATATACACACTAAATACACAATAAGCTCAGGAATAAATCTCACAAAATAGAACAATATCTATATGAAGAAAACTATAAAACTAACAAAGTACATTAAAAAAAAATGAACAGAGAGACAGTCTGCTCACAGGAAGACTCAATACGGTTACACTAGTCCTGCCTAATTCGATCCACAGGTTCAACAGTTATTCAAAATCTCAGGAAATCATTTAGTGACTGTAGGTGAACTGAGCCTGAAATTTAGAATGACCTTATCAGATAGCTATCTAAAGAAAATAAGTATATAAAAAGACTTCTACATTCCCAGCACTTTGGAGGTAATTATCTCAAAAACTGTAAGGGGCTAGAGAGCTGGTTTAGGGAGCTCTTGCAAGGACCTTGAGTTCAGTTCCTAGCACCCATGTTGGGGGTTTACAACTGCCTGTAACTTCCACTTTATGAGATCACACACCTCTGGTCTCTGCAGGCACCTGAACTTACACATAAACACACACACACACATACTCACGCACGCACACACACATGCATACACTTAAAAATAAACAACAACAAAAAAAAACAGAAAAAGGATTGTATATAACACATGCCTTTAAACCCAGCATTCTTGAGATAGAGGTAGGCAGATCTGTGAGTTCAATGTCAGCCTGGTCTACATATTGAGTTTTAGGCTAGCCAGGAATATATAATGAGACTTTGTCTCAAAAACAGCAACAAAAGGAAGGAAGGAAAAAAGTGGGGGGTGGGGAAGAAAAAAGATGTCCAACATTGTATACTATCAGTGAACTTTCACTAAAAACAGGGGCTTCAGAGATGGTTCAGTGGTTAAGAGTACTGGCTGCTCTTCCAAAGGACTTGGGTTCAATTCCCAGTACCTCTCAACAGTTCACAACTGTCTATAACTCCAGTTCCAGGGGATCTGACATCCTCACACAGACATACATGCAGTAAAACTGCCAATGCACATAAATAAAAATAAGCAAATCATTAAAAAAAAAGAAAGTTAAAAGCAATAATGAAATACTAATAAATACACCTTGGATGGGCTAAAAATCCAAAACTCTTGACAACAGCAAATTCTGACAAAGTTGAGCATTGGAAACTCTCACCTTTTGCAGGTGGGATTGCAATATGGTACTTTTAGGACAGTTGTTAGGCTTGGAATAAAGCACCTTTACATGCTTAAGTCTTCTTGAAGGCTCCAGTTTGGCTATTTCTCAGAAATCTAAACATACATTTTCCAAATGATCACATGATTGTGCTCTTGAGTATTTACCTAAATGAATTAAAAAATCATAATTACACAAACCTGGAAGCAACCAAGATGTCCTTTGTTAAGTGAATGGATAAATAAGTGGTGATATCCCCAAACTGGGATACTACTCAGTACTACAAAGAAAGGAGCTACCGAAGGCAAGAATTGCTATAGAAGAAACAAACGTATATTGATTGGTAAGTAAAAGAAACTAATCTGACTCCAAGTATATGATGTTCTGGACAAGATAAAATCATGAAGATAATAAAGAACAGTGGAAGTTAGCAGGAGGAGGATGAACAAGCATAGCACAGAGGATTTTTAGAACAGTGAAATGAAACTATAACATGTGATATGACAATGACATAAACAAGTCATTATACATTTGTTAAAACCTATAGGATGTGCAATATCAAGAGTGAACTCTAATGAAAAGTCAGTGAAGGTTAATCAAATGTACCAGATGTAACAGTGCTTCAGTGTGCTAACAGTGAGGAAAGTTATACATTGTGCCGATAGGGGGTATATGAGGACTCTATTTCCTACTTAATTTTGTATGAACCTAAAATTGTCTTTAAATTTTTTATTAATAGGACTGAAGATTTAGCTCAACTGGTACCAGTGTTGGCTTAGTATGCAGGAAGCCCTTTGTTCAATTTCTAGAAGAGCATAGATAAAGCACAAATTACTCACACCTGTAATTTTTTGAGCCAGGGTTTCTGTTTAGTGCTGGCTGTCCTGGAACTCACTCTGTAAACTAGACAGGCTTTGAACTCAGAGATCAGCCTACCTCCACCTTCCAGTGCAGGGATTAAGGGCATGCAACACATGCCTGGCTAGCACACCTATAATCCTAAGTAGAGGTAGGAGAATCAGAAGTTCAAAGTCAGCCTGGGCTACAGGAGACCCTGTCTCAAAGTGTCTAAATAAATAAATAAGAAAAAAACCATGTACAAACAAATACACAAAACAAAAAACCTAATCCAAGTTAACATAAATACAGAAAAAGATTAAAAACTACCAAATAAGGCCATACTCTTTTTTTGAGTATTTTTTTCTTTATTGATATTTATTGAGCTCTACATTTTTCTCTGCGCCCCTCCCTGCTTCTCCCCTGCCCCCTTCAACCCTCCTCCAAGGTCCCCATGTTCCCAATTTACTCAGGAGATCTTGTCTTTTTATACTTTC
>JAQHUG010000380.1:1094309-1139030 GCA_028555095.1 Dicrostonyx torquatus | reverse complement strand
GGACACTAAGAGAGACTTACATAGACCTAATATACATGGGAAAGTATAAAAAGACAAGATCTCCTGAGTAAAATGGGAGCATAGGGACATTGGGGGAGGGTTGAAGGGGGGAGGGGAGAGACAGGGGGCGCAGAGAAAAATGTAGAGCTCAATAAATATCAATAAAGAAAAGAAAAATAAATAAATAAAAATGATCAATAGACAGAAAATACATCTCAGTGCATTGTTAAATACTTTTTGTTTGTTTGTATGTTTTCTCTGTGTAGCTTTGGACCCATCCTGGAACTCGCTATGTAGACCAGGCTGGCCTCAAACTCACAGAGATCCACCTGCCTCTGCCTCCCGAGTGCAGGGATTAAGGCATGCACCACCACTGCCTGGCCTGTTAAATACAGCTTGGCAGTCTTCAGAATAAAAACTCTGTCATTACATAGTACTACACAAAGGCAAGTAATCAGACACCTTCTTTTGCTTTTGGGAGCATACAGATGTAGAGAATATTATTTTCAGGTGTGTGACTTTTTTTTACGCTTCATTTGTTTAACTCTGTGAAGCTGTGTTACTGTGCCTGTCTAAAACGCCTGATGGTCCTAATAAAGAGCTGAATGGCTAATAGCGAGGCAGAACGCAAGGATAGGCGGGGCTGAAAGACAGAGTGCATAAACAGAAGGAGGACTGAGGAGCAAGAGAGAACAAGGAGGAAATCAGTTGCCAGCCACCCAAACACCCAGTCAGCCGCGGAGTAAGAGTGAAAAAGCAAGACATACAGGAGTAAGAGAACAGTAAAAGCCCAGAGGCAAAAGGTAGACAGGTTAATTTAAGAAAAGTTGGCAAGAAAAAAGCCACTCTAAGACTGGGCATTCAGAAGTAAGAATAAGTCTCCATGTGTGATTTATTTGGGAGCTGGGTGGTGGCCCCCAAAAGAGTAAATATATATATAAAACATACAGGTTTAAAAATCAAGGTAAAAAAGAAGAGAAGATGAATAAGGAAGTAACCAGACCTAGTGTTCACAAAGGTGGCACTACAATATTTCTTTGGTCCTACTGACAAAGGATGGTGAAGTCATGACTTTTAGAGTCTAGTTTTCTAGTTCTGTCTTCATTTCTAGTTATTAAGAACCTCCCCCTTTTTTGAAATAGGGACGCATTATATAGTCATGGATGTCTTGGAACTCCATATGTGGGCAAGGCTGGTTCCACATTATAAGCCACTACCTCCTTCCCCATGTGTGTACATAATGAACATGTGTGGATGAATGTGTGGAGGCCAATGGATAACCTTGGGTATCACTCCTTAGACGTGATGCCTTTTATTCCCCTTTGTTACAGAGTATTCCATTGGTCCAGAATTCACCAACCAGGGTATACTGGCTGGCTAGTAAGACTACAAATCTGTCTGACTCCACTTCCCTAATATTGGGATTGGAATACAAGTGCATACTATCAAACCAGGCATTTTACATGGATTCTGGGAATCTAACTCAGTGCATACAGACACACACATGCAGGACAAAGAAATGAAAAAAAATGACTGGTTATGAGGGCTAAAGGAGGAGGGAAAGGGAGAATGGTAAAAAAAGGGATGGAAGGGGAGTAGGGGATGAATTCATGGAACACAGGGATATTTTTAGGGCAGTGAAACTATCGGTATGATATTGTAATGAAAGAGAAATATCCTTATACATCTGTCAAAATCCACAGAAGGTACACACAAAGAATGAACCGTAATAAAATCCATGAACTTTAGTCAGTAACAATATACAAATATTTTCTAACCAGTTATCACAAATGTGACATATTAATTAAAAATGCTAACAAGGGAAACTGTGGGGTAAAGGAAAAAGATATATGGGAATTCTGTGAATACAATATTTCTTCACATGTAGAAATGCCCTAAAAAATAAAATCTATTGATTTTAAAAAAAGAAAACACTGGTAATAATGTCCACCCAGTACAGGGCTAATAAGAACGAAGACAAGAGGACGCAAAAAAGAAAAACTATAGCTGGTTCTCAACCCAGAAAGGACAGCAATCAAAGAGAAGGAACGAAGCCTGAAGGAAGGAGTGCAAGAGGAACACCTCTCACAAAGACATCTTACAGTGATTAATGGGGAACATCGAAAATTTATTTCTCTCCAAGGAAGAAAAAGAAAACGAAAAAGCCAAGAGGCTTACAAGGAAGACTGAGATACTCAGCAGAAAAATCACCACCATTAAGCCTCTGGTGTCATCCTGCTGCCGCTCCATGTGGCTAAGAAATCAGCTTGTCATTGTAATGTGCTGGTGCCAATCTCTACGGCAGATTGAGCTATTTTTCAGGAAAATCAAGGGATAATTGCTTAGTATCAAAAGATCTGGCCCTTGAGAGGATAAGGAGCAGTTCCTTTTGCCATACTACGATTTTTCCTAGAATAATATAAATGACTCTTCAAGACATCATGTCTTTCATAACCAGAGCGGCAATTCTGACCGTCAATCTGCTGAATGCCGAATGGAGGACTCAGCTTTCAACAATAACTCAAAGGACAAAGCAAGGCTAGATTTATTCTGCAGTTTTCAAAGGCAAAAAGGCAAAACTCCTTCCCTATAATCCAGGAAATTATAAATTCTGTCTGGGAACTAAAGACAGCTATGCTTGCTGAAAATCTGGCATCATGGATGTGAACAAGATTTAAAAGCTGGAATGATGGCTGGCAATTTGAACATTTAGAACAGAAGTTGGTTCAGCACTTCAATCTGCCAGCAGTGTCAACAGCCACACAAAACACATGGAGATGCCAGACAGCGAGGGAGCTAATTTCACAAAACTCATTTTCATCTCTCTGTACTTCATACAACTACCACAAGCAATCCAGATTCTTATCCAAGCATAATCTTAGATAGCAAATTTTGTTGTACAAAGGAAATGAAAGTCAAAACATAATGCTCTCAATTTTTTCCTTATGATAATTCCCTTCTTAAAATCTTATCCTTAAATACAAAAATTTTGTTTGAGAAAAGCAAAATCTCACTAGAATAAGGTATTAACATTTTCCCTAATGATTTCTATCATCTCTTCAGGATGAGAATTCAAGAAAAATAAAAGATTTCTTTCAAACATCCTAACTAGAAAATAATAGCCATGTGCTACAAAGTAAAGGACAGTACACCTCTCTGGTTAAACAGAGCCAACTATCAAAAGAGAAAAGTAAGGGAGGCTTGAAAGGGAAGATGGTCAATTTTTGATTAAAAATATTTTGATTATAATATACAAACACAGAAAAAGGGAACCATTAATGTAGTAAAATTGAAGTCCATTTTTTGTTTGTAAATGTGCATTACTGTGCTGAACAACTATTTTCTAACAGGCATAGAAGAAAAGGGTAACAGTAATAATGAAACACTACACAGAAAAGCAGGACAAGATTCCCCTAACAAAATACAAAACCTTTCCATAAAATTAACAGAAAGAGGACAAAAATAAAGATGCTTTGTTTAATAAATAATATTAGCAAAACAATGCATGTTTTCAGTTTAAAGCCTGAAACTGAGCTAAATCTCCACTGTAATTCTTTCAAAATGATTTGTCATTTGCTGATGAAACCTCAATTAAGATCAAAAACAGGATCTGACCAAACTCCTGAAAGCATTAAAAAGTTAAAAACAAAGCAAAACAAAACAACATAGTGTGTTATTGAAAGTACTGGCTAAAAAGCTTAAGTCAGCTGGATGACATTCTGTGAGCAGAACGTTGACATTTTCTTTCTTCTTTTAAGAAAGACCTTTCAGAAAGCACCTCTTATATTTGTTCATAATGCATAGTTTATCGACATTTCTTTTCCTCTCTAAATGGCTGGGAAGGAAGAAGAGCTCCACAGTCACTGTGTGTAGTTAGTAATGGCACTTTTCCTTGTCATTGTACAAAGCCTGTTAAATATTTACAACACAGACAGCAATATCTAGCCCTAAACACCCAGTTGTGAGTTTGAATTTTTTTAGAAATAAATCTATGACAAGTTTTCGCCAGCAAAATGCTAGAAGATTTTACTAACAGCTTCAAGAGACCCAGTGGGTCCAGAGGAGCAGTTTCAGGCCATCTGGTGATTACTTATTATTATTTATACAGCACAGTTGATGTACACACAGATGTGTTATGAATCCACATACTGAGAAGCCCTAACAAGGACTGCTGATAGGATGTGACTACTGAGCAAGTCAATATGCATTAAAGAAATGCATTAACCAGAAAGAGAGAGAACAGCAGCTTTATTTTTAATATGAAAAGGTGGAAGATTATTTGATTAAAGAATGGTGAGTTCTATACAGAGACAGTATCCTACCAGTCAAAAATCTAGCTATATGTGGTTTTGCAATGGGGAAGGAAGAGACTACCAGATCCAGAAGGCACTTTATAAACTTCTCAGTTTATTTATAAAGTAATAAATAAATAGTACAATAAATGAGTGTGGTGAGGAGTTTAGGCTTGAGAAGAACTATCGAGATAGGAAGATACAGTATTTTATTTTATTTTATTCTACTAGGAATGCGCTGAGAACAATTTCAACACTCCCCATTTTGTAATACTCAGTTGTACGCAGGAAAACCAAAAGTGAATAAATGAAAGTTTTCACTTCAATTTCCTGACTATAGCTCCAATTAGATTCATTAGCATCTTTTGGTTTTTGTCTATTTGGTGGAGGGAACAGGCTAAAGCAAGGATACTTGGATATATTCTTTTAATAACAGCATAATAAATCACAACAAAGAGCTAAAATGAACCAATCACAAGTGTTTAAGGCAAGTGTCAAGAGATCAGATCTGACATTTAGAAACCTGAGTTGATTCCTTGCTCTTAATACCTCTGGACACTTTAAAAATCCTAGTTCATATATATATCACATAACTGTACCCTAGTTCCACTAGTTCCACCATAGTTGACATAAAACCACAGAATTCTCAAAGTGGACGGGAAGTTATTGCAAAATCAACATTTTAAAAAAAATAAGATTAACATTTGGACGAATAGTGCATAATGCAGTATATTTTCAGCTGCCTGACAGCATGCAGTCACTCTTCCCAGATGGGAACTAGATGAATTATTAAATGAAATATGAATTATTAAATGAAAATATGAGTTTTTAAAAAACTCTTAGTAGGGGGTAAGGAAGAAATGCTTATTTGTTTGCCTGAAATGGCCTTCACCTGTCATAGCATGTAAACATAGCATATACCCCTGCAAAGGCATTTGCCTACCTGATCCATTTCTTTCCTGGTTATTTTTCAATTCTTGATGTTCCCCTGACATAAAACATGAGTAATCAACATCAAGTCATTCTTCTTTGTTTTTCTTCTGTGCTCACACCAGTTAATAGGGAAACTTGCCAAAGGAATATAGGATGAAAGACCCAGAGTCTCATAATACCAGTATGGCCCTTTTAATGGGAAAGCTAGAATAACAGAAATAATCTCTGTAGATTTGTGTTATATAGACAATAAAACATACACCTTTGTAACATGCCAGCATTTAACCAATTGTAGGAGCTATTTGTTGCCTCATCTATAACAGAGCAATAGAGATTTAAGGGATAATGCTCATGGAGGCAAAGGATACAGCTTTGGAGGTTGGTTAAATGCCAAGTGAAGCCAGGACTACAACACCATAAACATCATTCCTACCATGACAAGATATTGAGGTATAAGAAGCTGCCCTCAATCCCACTACAATGGGATGCCACTGTTTTGTTTTGTTTTTGTTTTTCAAGATGAGGTCTCATTTAACCCAGGCTGATCTCAAACTTTCTATACAACTGAGGTACTGGAGGTCTGTGTACTCTAGGAAAAAAAGAAGATATTGAAAGTAAGATGCCTGGGGCCAACACTGCACAGAGAATAATCATTTCTCTTAAGGACAGGACTGATAAGCACAGTTACAATAGAAACTTTCCTCAGTGGTTGACAATTAAATACTGTCCTCAGAGGCAATGTCTTGTTCTTTAGAAACAACCTACACAATAAACAGATATGATGAAGACTTGATGATGATATCCAGAAATTCTATTTATATCTGCATAATTTGTTCTGCAAACGAGCATATGTTTCAGAGAGGATGACACAGCAGTACAGAATCTGTTAGTTCCTTGGTAATAAGAGCTGGGGAGACAGCTCCAGTGGTAAAGTGCTTGCCATGATGGCTCTCCCTTGTAATTCCAGAGCTGAGAAGCCAGAGAAATGCAGATTCCTAGGGTTTTCTCGTCAGCTACCTAGTCTAGCCTAATCAGCAAGCTCCAGGTCCCAGTGAGACACACAAACTCAAAGTGATTGTAACTGCATGCTCAAGATTTGCACAGGATCAAGCCACCTAAAGTTCCAGCATGGATAGGGAAGGGCTCATAAAGTTCTACCCCTAGCAGAGGAGTTATCAACAACTGAGAGCTATCAGGGTGGAGAGAATCAGTATTCTTA
This sequence comes from Dicrostonyx torquatus, assembly GCA_028555095.1. NCBI lineage: Eukaryota > Metazoa > Chordata > Mammalia > Rodentia > Cricetidae > Dicrostonyx > Dicrostonyx torquatus. Next base: position 1,132,586 of record JAQHUG010000380.1, on the reverse strand, counting down.
GGAATGTGGCCCTGAAAGGCTGCCCGTGCTCTAGTAGATGGTCCTACACCAAGAATATAGAGTAGTAAGTAGATTCAGTGGATTTAAGGGGGAAGGAAGAACACTTGAAGCTAGGAGGGAAAAGGAAGAGAAGGAAATGGAGGAAAGGGAAATGAAGGACAGATTTGATCAAAACACATTACATGTATTATGAAATTATCAATAAAAAATAACAAGATGGATGATGGATCCTGATGAATGACACCAAAGGCTGATCTCTTGCCTCCACAAGCACATATGCACACATAAATACACACACACACACACACACATATACATACACACACACACACACACACACATATCCCCCAAATGGGCAGAAGTAACCCAAACAAAGTTATTTATCTGCACATGAAATAACGTCTTAAATTTAGGATTTCTGATAATGACATAGTATGTACACTTGTTTTCATCCTATTGCCTTTATTACAGACTTCAAAGTAAAAGTGGCACTTCAAAATACTGAAAATTTACAGGACTCAGCAGGGTGTGATAGTATATAAATGTACTCCCAGCTATTTAGGAGGCTGAGGCAAGAGGATCACTTGAGCCCAAGAGTTTTAGATTAACCTGGGCAATACAATGAAGACCCATCTTTAAAAGTCTCTTTTCTTACAAGATTTTCTAGATTCAGCACCAAATTATATCTCTTATTATTTTAAAAAAGACAAAAAGGCAAGTCCATTTATAATTACAGTGCTTTTGTTTGTTTGGTTTTCCAAGACAGGGTTTCTCTGTGTAGCCCTGTCTGTCCTGGGCTCTGTAGACCAGTCAGGCCTTGAACTCAGAGAGAGCCACCTGCCTCCTGAGTGCTGGGGCATGCACCAGTATCACCTGGCTAATTACAGTGTTTTTAAACAGAAGTTTTCTTTTCTTTTCTTTTTTTCAGTGTTGGGATTGAATCAGGGTCTTATTTTTCTGCTGTATTTTTTAAGATTTAATCAGGTGGTGATGGTGCATGCCTTTAATCCCAGCACTCAGGAGGCAGAGATAGGCGGATCTCTGAGTTCAAGGCCAGCCTGGTCTATAGAGTGAGTTCCAGGACAGCCAGGGTTGTACAGAGAAACCTTGAAACAAACAAACAAACAAAAAGATTTAGTTTTAATTTACATGTGTATATGAATATATTAGATCCTCCAGAGTTGGAGTTACAGGTGCTTGTGAACCACCATGTGATGGGAATCCAACTCAAGTCCTCCGTAAGAGAAGTACATACTCTTAACTCCTGAACCATCTCTCCAGCCCCTTAACGAGGGTCTCAAGAATGCTAGGCAAGCACTGAGACACAGAGCTATATCTCAGGGCTTTTATTTTTGGGACAGGTTCTCAGAAAGTTGCTTAGGTTGTCTTGAACTTGTGATCATCTTTCCTTAGTTTACCAGATGGCTGGGATTACAGGTACATTTAAGTGTACAGGGCTCTTAAATAGATGTTATCTCATAATTGTTTCAAAAGCCCACACAACTCCATTCAGCTGGGCCTCTGTCAAAGGAGTGTCAGGGGGACTATTGCCTTAACAACACTAACTCATTCTCAGGAGGTAGTTCAGCTCTACTAATGACTGCTTGTACCACATTCCATAGAGAGGTTTTAGCAAGAATATTGTTTTCCCCAAGTTCTTCATGAGGGTGATGAGGCCTCAGGAGAAACAGTCTCAATACGCCAATAGGAATAAGGGGACTGAAAAGTGTGTCATCTGTCTTTTTGCACAGGAATGCAGACAGCACAATCTTAAGTAGCCGTTTTTTTTTTAAAAAGTACATGTAGTGGATTTAGAATCCAGCTGTGTCACATCAGACTGTTGGGAAGCAGGTCATGAACACAGTCCAAAAATAACAGCCATTAAAAACCTAGCAACCAAAACATGTTTATGTATCAATTGAAAGCCTGCTGGTTTTGATTATATAGTGAAGGGTATAATCTACTAGTCTATTTTAGGTAAATTTTCCTTTCACCTTCCTTTAATATTAAAATGCATAGTGATTTCTGAGTTTAAAGATGCAAATCGTAGAGTCTGCATGAAAAGTAGGCACAGAACAAAGTAGAATGCCAATAGTTCTCTTTGATTGCTTCTCTTTCCCCTAGAGCTGAAGACTGAACCCAGAGTTTTGCACAAATTCATGCACATTTAGCTTTACCAAGCTAAATTTCCAACCCCACAATAAAAAAGGTTTTTTTTGTTTGTTTTTTATCTTATAAGTATGAATGTTTCATCTGCATGTATGCTTGCACTCTGTGTGAATGCAGTTCCCATGGAGGTCAGAAGAGGGTGCTGATCCCCTGCAATTGGAGTTACACATTGTTCGTGAGCTGTCACATAGGTACTCAGAATCAAACCTGGGTCCTCTGCAAGATCAACAGTGCTCTTAACTTCTGAGCCAACCCTTTCTCTTTACCACTGTTTTGAGACTTCTCTAATGATAGGTCCTATATCATGTTGTCCAAAGATTATCACAGTTTCTTCCTGGGATTTACATAGCCTTTTTTGTTTGGAACAAATATTTTGAGTCAATAAAAAGTAGATTACAAGTAACTTTAAGGTCTCTGGGCAGTACCTAAGCAAAGCTGTTCTCAAGATTTAAGGACGTTCAATGGCACGCCAAATTGTAATTGGCTTTACTGAATTTGCATCTTCTGCCACATTTTCTCTATTTCACATAGCATGAGGTGATCACATGTATCTGCCGATCACAAGTATTCCTACTCCAGAGCTATATGTTACCACTTTGCAGGAGAAATCTAAAGAAAGGACTAAATATAACTGGGGAACTACAATCTTACCCAGATGAACAGTTTCTGATATGCAAAGGGGTGAAAGGATGAGTCACACTGCCACCAAACTCTTAAGATGGAACTTCCTAACCTACTAAGAAAATGATGATGTCAGTCAGGCAGTGGTGGCACATGGATGATGTCAGGAGGCAGGTGGATTTCTGGGAGTTCGAGGTCAGCCTGTTCTACAGAGCAAGTTCCAGGATAGGCTTTTTTATAAAAAAAAAAAAAAAAAAAAAAAAAAAGGTGATGATGTTCTCAACTTCCAAGTTCTATATTTAACTTCCCACTAGGGGAACAAAGTTGTCCAAATATCACAGACACCAACACACAGTTCGGAAATGTGGGAAAGGCTCACAGAGAAACCAAAGTAAAAAACTCCATACTACTTTCCTTTTCTAGTACTAAATTTTAAAATTCTCTCTCTTTCTTTTTTTTGGAGACAGGATTTTCGTTGTGTAACTCTGTCTTGAAACTCCCTCTGTAAACCAGGCTAGCCTCGAACTCAGAGATCTGCCTGCCTCAGCCTCTCAAGTGCTGGGAATAAAGGAATGGCCATGATGCCAGGCATTTTAAAGCTTTATAAATTTTTAAATTTTATGTATTATATTGTATATATATATATATGCTATGTGTGTAAGTGCTGGTGCACACATGTCAGAGTGCACATGTGGAGGTCAGAGTCTACTCTCTCTTTTCACCCTTCCACTATGTGATCCAATATAAAATTCAGGTTGTCAGGCTTGTTCAGCAAGTACTTTTACCATTTCAACCATCTTGTCTCCATCCTGAAAAGATCACTATTTCTCTGTTTCTGGGTGTTGTTATTAAAAGTGTGCACCCTCATGTGTGGTTCATGGCATGGGTTGGCCAGGAATGGTGGCATATATCTTTAAAGTAGATCTTTGTGAATTTGAGGCCAGCCTGGTCTACATAGAAAGTCCCAAGGTAGCCGGGGCTACACAATGAGATCTTGTCTTTAAAAGAAAATAAAAGTCACATATTAGGAAAATAAACTCACCCAAAATTCAGATTTTTCAAACAGTACAGGGTACTACTATGTATCGCCTGTAGGAGTCACAACAAACAGCATTATGAAATTCACACACTCAAAATTGGAGGGGTCATTTTACATTTTCTACTTTAATAAAGCTATTTGAAAATGAAAACACACCTATATATGTTAAAAATTTTTTAACAAGAAAGAAAATACACTATAAGATACTTAATACTGCAGAATACAAAGGTTTGGTTCAAGTGTTTACCAGAAATTTTCAGCATTTATTGAAATCTGGAATCTTCTATTTCTTGCCCTATCACCATCTCAGCTACCTCTCAAATTCCAATTCCTAGAAATGTTTAGGACTTAGCTCTTTATTTAAAAAATATTTACAATGCATAATAGAATTAGTCTGCGGTCTCATATACCACCAGTGTCACTGGACAGTTACATGACATATTCCTAACAAAATATAGTTGAGAGTCTATAAAATAAATGCAAATAAAACGTTTATGCACTTTTTTCATCATTTGCAGCATTAGAAAAAGATCTAGGAAAAAGTTAATATGCAAAGTGGAAAACAAGGCAATTCCAACAGAATGACTTTATTAAAAAGTATATGAGACACATCTGACATATAATGCACACACATGTAAACAATTATGTGGGAGCTGATATATAGAAAAACACATGTCATGGTATCAGACAGGAGAAATGTCTATAGAATACTACTGGACGAATCTCAAGTGCTGTGTTGGGTTTGTCTGTACCTGACTGTGTAGTACCTGCATAAGCTGTTAACTCAATTTTTCTGAATCAACAATCAAAAGAAACACTGCTTTTTCATACGTGAGAAATCCACAGAGATTTGGAAATTGGAGGCTTACAATAACAGGAATATTCTTAGCTGACTCACTAAATATGTTAAGCAGACTTTTATATGCCTGAAGGTCAAGAAAATATTTCTAAACTTGCTTTGTGTTTAGATGGGCAGCTTTAGAAAGGAAGGGTGACTAACGTGCACTCTTTAACACTGTGTGTTGGAAAACAAACGTCAGTACACTAACAAGATGGAAGAAAGCAAGGCAGATTTCATTACGGTGGAGTGCCTACACTTCCTCATAACTTGGATTTACACACTGCAAATCCTCTGATCTGATTACCTCCAGTGATCACGTAAAATACCAGCTTTAAACTCTTTGCCTTAGTGATAAAACAGCCACTTTGATTCACAACAAGACATTCACAATAAAGTATATTGTAAACGTACCTGTCCACAGCCCGGGGCATTGCACACAAACGGTCTGTCGTCTCCCATATTTCATAAAGCAGAGCAGAGCTGAGGGGGCCAAGAAGTAAGGGGAAAAGTTATGTTAAATACGCTGGAGAAAAAAATGAGCTTCAAAAATATCAAGACTAGAAACAGGTGTCCCAAGAATGCCATCTATCAAAGCTGTAAACACAGGCTACTTTGGGGAGACTCATTAGACAGGTGGCATATGATCTACTGTGCCTCATTTGAAACTTTCAATTAGGAAAATTCAGACCTAAATAGTCCAGAATTTTAAGACTTGCTGGGTTTTCCTTCTTTCTGCTACAGTATGTAACACATTTCTCCAGTCTACTGAATTACAACCAGTGCAGCTCTCTATATCAATAAATTAACCCAACGCTCGATGCGAAAGCCATATTTCTGAACTGGAGAAGACCAAAATTTGTCATTTAATTAATTAAGGGATTATAGGAGGGGTGTTCCATTTTACAGGGCTATAATTTGGCTCCCCAGTGTATAAACTACGAAATTGTTGGCAAGGGTCGTTTATCCCAGATTATTGCCAAAGAAAACAAAGCACCCATCCTATTGCACTACATGGGAAATTATTTTCATTAATAAAAAAATAAAAATAAAAACTTCCCCTCCCCACTGGGAGCCTCCTCCTCCCCCCACCAATTGTCTGTGGCAAATGAAGAAATATCAGTGCCCTTCCCCCCTCTGATTCTATTTATGGCTAGGTTTTTTAAAAGCAGCAATAAAACAAATGTTGACTCTTTGGGGGTTTACTGGGTGAATATGTTCCGGCTGTTTGTGCTGCTCTCGGCCAGAGTCTTGGGCTGCTCCATTGCAGCCAACAGATGTGTGCTGCTGCAGGGTATCAAAGAAATGCACTTAAAGGCACTACCATCAATCCCCTCTATTTCTCTGAAGAATTTAACAGAATTTATATTGCTTTTTTAAATGACTAAAGCTAATCTCTTAAAATTTTTATCAAAATTCTTTGTCAAACAATAAATGCAATTTCAATATGCCAGGGAAATTTCTCATATTCCAACTAAGAACAAAAACCAGGCAGAGATGAATAATGACTATAAATGCAAATACAACAAAAATATCCCTAAAAGATAAACAATATTTTGGAAGAGTCAAAGAGAAAACTGGGAGGAAGAATAAAGGCAGTCTTATAGAATAAGGTTCTAAGGACAATTTTCACACAATTATTCACAACACAGAACAATACATAAAAGGATGTGAACAAGGGAAGATGAGTGAGAGACGATTGTTGAACTACGACTGGAAATAACTTCAGAACTGTAACCAAATCTCAAATTTCACTTTGGAGATAAACCAAAATGTCAGGTCAACCTCAGTCAGGCCTGCATTAAAATAAAATGCTAACATGCTACAATGAATGTAGTAACAGAAAACCAGGCTTAATATGGAGGGCAATGAGATACTATCTCTCCTATTCTCTTAGGATTTACTTTTGGGTTAGAAACCAGTATTTCTGGTTGTCTAATCAGTAATTCCACAACTAATCGGTGTTTAAAAGTGTGAGATGCCCCATAAAATAGAAGGGGCTGCTTGGTCATCTTTCAGTGTGACAGGAACATGGTTTAACTATGAAGGAAACTGATGTTTCAGTCCTGCTGGAATGGAACAGACTCTGTATATACATACGTATACACAGATTTATATCACATTTAGCCAGGATAAATTGCTTCAATAAATTCTGCTCCTAGGAGAGGCCAGCTCAAGCCGATGATTCGGTACTGGGAAATGAGAGCTTCATTCTTTCTCACATAGCCCTAGGACAACAAGGTTTTCTGGTTTGTTTGTTTGCTTGTTTTAAATACATTTTTAAAAAACAAATTATTTTTAGTACTTTCTGGAACTGTAACACAGAATCAAAAATAAGCAAATAAATATAGAAACTGTGGTCATTATGGCTGAAAACACAGATGATCTTTGGAAAGCAAATCACTCCTCTGTGGGAATCCTTACTGCTGTGCTGTACATAATTTCGCTCCTAGCAAGGTAGACTGGACAGAAGACTGAGACAACAGTCCTTACTTGTATATTGGTTCTGGCACTTGAGGCTAGATTGTCTCCTTTACTAACTATTAGAAGTAAGTGTTCTTTCTGGTAAGGAAGGGGAGTAGGAAGTGATTACATAAATTCTGGAACAATTTTCCTCAAGCCACAAATTTCAAACCTTCAAAAAAATGACGATGATTATAATTTGGAATCTTTACTATGAAAACAAAATTTTGCCTTGCTAAAAAAGAAAAAAAAAAGACCTTGGGAGAAAAAGCATTAAAATCTAACAGAAGTAAGCTTTTCTTTGGTCTTGAATATTAAACTGGCAGTTACTAATAGGATTTCCTGCTTCTGTCCTAATTTGTAAGCCTTTGTTTTACCATTTTTACCAAACAGAGATCACAATGGGAGGAAGAAGTCTTTCATCCCCTTATTCTCAGGTCCCTTGTCATTTTCATCATTTCTGCACTCAAGAAAATTTAAATATTTAACAATGATAAGAATAATATCTCTCCCATTTAAAAAAATCCCACTGACACCTTTTTAATTTTCTCTTTGTTCTCCACTATGACACACAGAGAGTGCTTCTGGTTATTTCTATGAACAAAAGGCAACACATTTCTGCCATATAAACAGATGGAGACAAAAAGAGAACTCTTCAATAATAATGCTGCCACTCAATGTGAACTTAACTCACAGCTCATTTGTAATTCTACTGCCTGACAAGCAGACCATGTGTCTAGGCATGACACTCACAGCATATTTATTGTCTCCTTCCTGATCTATTTTTTTAGGATGATATTTAAGAACTTCATAGGCCTAAACAATAAATGATGAGAGGAACATACAACTTGAAAGATACTACCAAGACTGAGTGAGATGCTTAGGACAAGAAAACAAAGATGCATTAAAAGGTTTTCCTTAGATGTCCAGGTCTACAGGGGAGAAGGTTCACATACTTGGAGCAACCAAAATGTGTAAATGATACAATTAGGATTTGCTTAAAAGTGAAACTCATCTGAATGCTGGTAGACTAGTCAAGAAAAATCAAGGTTTAGGGCCAGTGAGATGGTTCAGCAAGAGAAGCACTTGATCTGAACTCAATCCCTAAAACCCAAGGGAGAAGGACAGAATCAGCTCCTGAAAGTCATCCTCTGACCACCACACACACACCATGGACTCCATACTCAAATACAAATGCTAATACATTTTTTTAAAGTCAAGGTTTAGAGAATTAAATTTTTATAATATTTTATTTGCATGTGTGTGTGTGTGTATTTGCATGTTAGTACAGGTGTTCTCAGAGACCAGAAGTGCTACATCCACCTGCAGGTGGAGTGATGGACAGTAATGAGCTACCCAACATGGGTGCTGGGATCTTTACATACTAAAATGTTTGTCATAGTAATATTTATGACCAACAAAGAATAGGAATTAAGTGCAGAAGGAAAATAAATATAAATTAAGATATTACATTGCAACAGACAATAGACCATATTTAAGATGTTAAGAATAACATTTTGAAAACTATTAAATTATATAAGTAGTACTCATTAAATGTATTCTAGATTACTTTCTTCTTTGTACTATTAATATTCTCAAGTCTATAATGATCAGAAATTGCTTTTAATAAATCAAAAATGGGCTAGCAAATAAAGTGCTCCTGGAACCCATGTAAAGGTGAAAGGAGAAAACTAACTTCATAGAGTTGTTCTCAGACCTCCACATGTATACCAGGGCATATGGGTCCCCTGAACACATACCATATATACATATAATAATTACAAATGAAATAAAATTACAAATATATAATGTAATCTAATAATAAAAGAATGCTGATCTGCATTACTGAATAAAAAGTATGTCTTTGAGTTAAAAAGAAAAAAGCCTGTCACCTTTTAAACTATTCTACAGCACTGAAGAGTAAAGAGTCATATAAAGTTCTATAAAACATCTGTATCAACTGGAAAGATAAGTTCAAAAAGGACCATGAAAAAAGTCTAAAATTATAGACTACCAGTTTCCTACAGAAAACAGCAATCAGTTCCAGTCAGCTCTTCCCTTTATTACCCATTTTCAGAATCCCTGGCAAGAAATATTACTTATAGTAATAACTAATTAGAAATGATTAGAAACTGTCCCTAACATGCATCTCTAAGAGACTGAGGGGAGCTAAAACAAAGCCTAGCAGGTACTGTGCACCATTTAGTTTAGCTTTAAACAAGCTGGAAATTTTAAAACAGGCTCTAACTGCACTTCCATTTCTTTATGACATTAATACAAAAAAGTATATATGCAAACATTTCTCTGAAGAAATCACAACAGTATACTGCATTTCAGACAACAGAGGATTTTGCAGTTTGTAAACAAAGCACACAAACACTGACCAGTCTCCACAGTCTTTTTTAAATTACACACACATGCTGCAATGCATGTGTGGAGGTCAGAGGACAACTTTTTGGAGTAGGTTCCCTTTTTCTTCCATGTCGGTCCTGAGGACAGACTCAGATTGTAGGTTTGGTGGCAAGTGTCTCTACCCACTGAACCATCTTTCTAGCTCCAGTCTCAACAATTTATCCTCCAAAAGAACACTCATTGATGCTCTGGTCTACATGGTATCTAGAAAGCTGCACAAGGAAAAGATTCTAGTAAATATATATAAAATGTGAAATTGTAATGCAGGGTATGTGAACCTCAAAAAAAAAGTACACAAGTTTTACCAGGTAGTAGATTATTCAGGAGTTGGAATCTCAGCTTATAAATTCTGGGTTAATTTCCCATTGTATTATTTAGTGTCACCATTGTTCACCATACATGATCTCTCTAGTAGGTAAATCACCCAGAACGATGATGTAAAACCACAAATACTACTACAATCTTAAACAAACCATCCTTATTGTTTCATATCAAAGTTTTGTATTTGTATGTATGTGCGTGAGAGTTGTGTATGTATGTCTTCATGTGGGGTGTGTGCATGCATGCATGTGGAAACCAGACTTTGGTGCTAGTGAGAACCAGGAATCTACCAGTTCCCTCTGTTTGTACCCTCCCCCACACTCTCTCTCAGGTTACAGACATGTGCTGCTTTGCTTGGCATTTTACATAATTTTTGGGAATCCAATCTCAGGTCCTCATGCTTACATGGCCGGCACTTTACCAAATAAGACATCCATCTCCTCAGCCTCGCATCTGTTTTTCAATTGTTTGTCTGAGATACGATCTCCCCATTTATCCCTAAACTTGCAATCTGTCCTGTCTCTGCTTCCCATACTCTGGCATTACAGACTTGCACCATCACACCCTTCCTATATCATATATCAGGGTTTTGTGAAATTCTTCCCTAAGAGGCTTTGGGGCGGAATGGGGGGAGGGAGAGGAAGGTGGGGGAAAATTGGCGAATAAGGAACAAAAATGTTGAGGGTAGTATGAATTCTACTTATTTGTTCTCACATCCTCCAAACAAAAACAATGAAATCTTTTGTACCTTCTGAAAGTTATATGAAACGTACATGCTATACAACTACTTACAGTTGAATTGTGTATTCCTCCCTCCCTCCCTCCCTTCCTCCCTCCCTTCTTGAGACAGGGTTTCTCTGTAGCTTTGGAGCCTGTCCTGGAACTAGCTCTTGTAGACCAGGCTGGCCTCGAACTCACAGAGATCCGCCTGCCTCTGCCTCCCGAGTGCTGGGATTAAAGGCGTGCGCCACCACCGCCCAGCCTTCCACCTCCTTTCTTTTCTTTCTTTTTCTTTGACTGAATATCACTGGGTAGGTCAAGCTGGTCTGGACTTACTCTGAAGCCCAGGCTCAGCTTAAACTCTTGCAACTCCTGCTTCAGCCTCAAGTGCTAGAATAACAACCATGCCCCACTACCATCAAATGGCTTTGAAGTATGAAGGAAATTAAATACAACAGTTCTCCCTTATAGGGAAAGATTCCAAGACTCACAGTGGAGGACCTCAATTATTATAGCACCAAATGCTGCACACATTGCTTTTTCTGTATGTTCTGCAGCATGGTCAGAGAACCAGAGGCAGCCTTTGCTTCCGTTTTTATTGGGTTTCCTTTTTTTTTTTATTTTTGGGCACATGGGGTGGGGGTGGGGCATGTTTGGTTGTGGTAGTGGTTGTTTTTTGAGACAGGGTCTCATTACTGTCTTGGCTGGCCTGTAACTCACTATGTAGATCAGCCTGGTCTTGAATTCATATCTTCCTGACTCTTCCTTCTGAGTGCTGGGAATTAAAAGTTAAAGGTATGTACCACCACACCCAGCCTGTTTTTGTTTTGAGACAATGTCTCAAGTACCCCAGGCTAGCCTCAAACTTGCTATGTAGCCAAGGATAATTATGAACATCTCATCCTCCTGCTTCTACCTTCTGAGTACTTTTATGTGCTGTTGGGAATGGAAACCAGGACACACTAGACAAGTATTCTACCAACTGAGCTTCATCATCAGCCCACCATTCAATGGATAATGTCTTGGTGCGTCTTTTTCAAACCTCTTGGACTTTGAGACTATTATTAAGTAAAATAAGGCTGACAACTTATATTTACATTTATATTGCAATATCATGGCAATGTAAATACAATACAATATTTAAGGCTGACAAACAGGCAACATACAATATGGGTTTGAGGACAAGGCAACCAAAGGGATAATTCATATCCCAGGGTCCTAAACAGGAATGGAGTAGGACAGGCATAGATTTCCTTACACTATTAATAATAGCATGTGACTTAAAATTAATGAACTGTTTCTGGAATTTTTCTTAATATAGTCAAATCTCAGTTGATAGAGGTAACTTGAATAGTAAAAATCAAAATTATAAATAATGAAATAGATACTATGTTCCATTTTAAAATTAAGCATAATATTTTCTTGTAATTATTTTTAAATTCAAAATCTATCTGTAGTATATATATTAAATATCAGGAAACTTCAGCTCATGGACCAAATCTTTCAGCCTGCCACCTATCTTTGTATAGCCTGTAAGCCAAGAATAATTTTTAAATGGTTGAAAATCAAAAAGACTATTTTATGACACATTAAATTTATATGAAATTCAATTTTAGTGCCTATAAAAAAGTTATAGAACTGGGGACATATCTTAGTGGGAGAAAACTGCCCAGCCTACATAATGAAATACTCTATATTTGATCCCCAGGAGCCCCTCCCACAAATTATATTAGAACATACCCATGCTTATTCATCAATATATATCATCCATGTCTACTTTTGAGTTAGAAAACAGAGTTGAGTAAGTGTTACAGACGTCTACCATATTGATTGTCTGGTCTTTGTCCCCTAACCCCAAAATACATGGTTAAATAACATATTCTAACTAGGGAGAATATCAAAATTTATGTTAATTATTAATACGTAATTACTAAGTCATTTATAAGTATTATAAATTTATAATATTTATTTATCTAAGTATTAACTTCCTTTTGTTTAAATTTCACAAATTTATATAAATTTCATAAATTCATGTAAATTTTATAAATTATGTATTTGTTTGTTTTTTTTCTGTAAAGGTAAGGGCGATGGAATATGGCTCAGCAATTAAAAGCATCTGTTGCTCTTGCTGAGGTCCCAGGTTCAGTTCCCAGCGCCCACATGGTGGCTCACACATCTGTGACCCACACATCTGTGCCTCCAGTGCCAGAGGATCTGACACCATTTTCTGAACTCCATGGGCACTACACAGGCACATGATGCACATATATACATGCAGGAAAAATATTCACACTCAAAATAAATCTAAAAATAACTAACTAACTAAAGGTAGCACAGTAGTTTTTAAGCATTGCAGAGTTACTTGGGCATCTTGGAAAGAAATAAAGAATCCTAGGCTTCCTGAATTGTTCTTAGCACTGAGGCCCAAGAATTTACATGGTAATTCCAACATTTAGTAGGGAACCTGAGGCAGGAGAATTACAAGTCTGAGGCCAGCCTGGATTACAAAGTGAGACTTCAGGGCTCCAAAGCGTTTGCCAGGTATTCTGGTTAGTTTTAACTATGAACTGGATACAACTTAGAATAATCTGAAAGGATAGCCTAATTGAGGAATTGCCTGGATCAGAATGGCCTTTGGGTATCTGGGATGGGTGTTAATTGAATAGTCCATTGTGAGCTGTACCATCCCTAGGCAAGCAGTCCTGAACTATATAAGAAAATTAGCTGAGTATAAACTGGCCTGCAAGCCAGTTAGAAAGCACTGTTCTTCATGGTTCCTGTTACACTTCTCTGGTTGTGAAGTAAGTTTGGAGATAATGCTGTTTGAAATAGTGAACAGGCCTGCCTTCAAGTTCCTTCCTTGACTTACCTCAATGAGAAACTATGTTATCATCCCCTAAATTGCTTGTAGTCAAAGTATCTATCACAACATCAGAAATTAAACTAAAACACAGTAAGTTTGACAATCTAAATTCAATCCCAAGAACTCATACTAGAGAGAACCAACTCCCCAAAGTTGTCCATTGATTTTTATAAACACACTGTAGTATATTCATGTATATACACAGAATCATAATAAATATTACTTCAAAACCAAAACTAAAACTGAAGTGATTCTGTCTGTCTTACGTAGGAATACACACAGAGAATGGAGAGTAGAGTTGTTGAGAAATGTGACTCAGTTATAGAGTTCTTTCCTAGCACTTACAAGGTGCTGGATTCAATCACTAACATTATACAAATTAAAATTGTATATGAATTCGATGTGACTAATGAGGCCTAACTAGTATAGGCCCTCGCTCATTAAAGAATAAAATGAAACAGGGAGGGTCAATTGGCAAACAAAGTGCTTGGCTAGCATACCAAAAGCCCTGGGTTTGATCCCCATAAATCTACAAACCAGAAATGGTGGCACAACCCTGAGAGTTGGAGCCAGGAGGAACAGAAAGTTCAAGTTCATCCTTAACTACATATGGGGACTTAAAATGGCCTGGGACTACCTAAAAAATATTAATTAACTAGAATAAAAATAAAAAATACCTTGGGAAATTCTGATGACCACCGTTTGTGAATCATTAAGCTTCCAACTTCTCTATTGGGAAAGCAGCTGTATTCTCAAGTCTGTAAGTCAGCTATTCTCCATGTGGCTCCAGGTTCACTTATGGATCTCCAAGACCCTTTTAGAGAGCTCATGGCAGTTAAAAAATCATTTACAAGTATTGAAAAGATCTACTTAAAGACCAAAACATTTCAATGTAATAGTATTAGACGTTCACAGAAGTGATCTCAGGTCACACACTATAACTTTAAAGAAATTTAAGAAATCATTTTCTTGATTTTGGTACCATATCAATGGAGGCTACAGTTACCTAAGAGTCATCTTTCCTTTTTCTGTTATACATTTGTGGTCATATCATTCATATACTTAAAGGAAAACAACCTATCTTAACAGACTGAATGCAGAAGAGGGTATAAGAAACTAGACGTTTCTGTGAAGCAAGATATTACAGCAATGTGAAGCTTCTCTCTTGAGATTTTCCCTTTTGTGTATGGGTGTGAGGCATATGCATATATCACAACATGGACATGGCGGCTGGAGGATAATCTTCCACCATGTGGGTCCCAGGAATCAAACTCAGGGCATCAAGCTTCTGTGGCAGGCACCTTGACCATCTTCTGTCTCACCTCCCATTTTTGGAAACGGTTTCTCTATGTAACCCTGGTTGACCTGGAATTCCCTATGTAAATCAGGCTAGCCTTGAATTCACAGAAATCCACGTTTCTTTGCTTCTCGAGTGCTGGAATTAAAGATGTATGATACCATGTCCAACTTTTTCTTTTTTTGAGACAGAGTCTGTAGCCCAGGCTGGCACCTCCCAAGAACAGAGCTTACAGGTACATGCCACCAACTTGGTTTATGCAGTACTATGGAACTAACATGGGGCCTAGTGCATGACAGGAAAACACTTTACTGAGTTTCACCTCCAGCCTTATTTTTTTTCTGGCAATACAGATGCAATTATTTTTGTTATAATATAATGAGTTTCTTATTATTTTTGAAAATTATATTTTAATCTCTAATGAGGTGAATACCAATAGATATTAATTCAGATATGCAAAAAGTTTTTTAAAATCCTCAATAATTCTTTTTGGGGGAGGAGACAGGCATGGGGATGTGACTGAGATACAGTATCACTTTATAGCCCATTAGCCCATGATGGCTGGAACTTACTATATAGCCCATGCTAGCCTTCAGCTCTTTTTTTAAATTTTTTTTTTTGTTATTGTTGTTCTTCAAGATAGGGTTTCTCAGATGGATGGTAGTGGCGCATGCCTTTAATCCCAGCACTCGGGAGGCAGAGGCAGATGGGTCTCTGTGAGTTTGAGGCCAGCCTGGTCTACAAGAGCTAGTTCCAGGACTGGCTCCCAAAGCAACAGAGAAACCCTATCTTGAAAAAAAAAAACACACACAAAAAACAAAACAAAACAAAACGAATAAAAAAAAAGATAGAGTTTCTCTGTGTAGCACTGGCTGTCCTGGAACTCACTCTGTAGACCAGGCTGGCCTTGAACCTGGAGATTTGCCTGCCTCTGCCTCCCAAGTGCTAGGATTTAAGACATGGATCACCACTGCCAGCTTTAGTTCTTGATGCTTCTCTTGCCTTAGTCTCCCAAGTGCTGGCATTATAGGTGTATACCACAATGCCCAGGTGAAGAACCATTAGCAACTTTTGAATGCATAAAGAGATAGTACTGAGACAAAAACAAAACAAAACAAAAACTATAGATACACTGCCATAAGATATACAGAAGTCTCTCCAAGAAGGCTCGGCAGGAAAGTGGACTTGTTACAAAGCCTGACAATTGGAGTTCAACCCTCAGGACCCACATGGTGGAAGAGAACCAACTCCCCCGAGTTGTCCTTTGATCTCCACACTTGTGCCATGGCACAAACACACTCAATAAATTAAAATTTATTTTAAAAAAATACCCAGAACAGTAGTATAGTACTGAGACAGAATAATCAACAGAATGTTGAAGTTAATGTCTGCATTTGGTTTTTGGGCATGAAGGGACAGGTTTCAATAACAACCAGCTAAGTGGACCAAACAGTTCTGTAGCAACTGACAGAAAACAGATGCCAGTAAGAACCAAGCTGAACCAGAAGTTATGTGACTCATGGCCAGTGCTTGTAGCTGATCTGGAAGCAGGGTTATAAAGGTCAACAACCTGACTCTAGAGTTTTTAGGTTTTTGTTTTTTTTTTTTTTACATTTTCAAACAATCTTTAAAAACACATTAATTTTATGTATACAAGTATTTTGTCTGTGTGTATATGTTTGTGCACCATGTGTCTCTAGTATCTGCAAAGACCAGAAGAGGTCACTAGACTTCCTGGAACCAGAGTTACAGATGGTTTTGAACCAGTGTTCTTAACCACCAAGTCGTTTCACCAGCCCTAACTAGACATTTTAGAATATTCAAAGAAGTACTTTGAGCTATCCTCAGAAATGATGATGGGAGCCATAGCAATAGTAAGTTTCAAACCATCCAGGATTACAGAGTGAGACACTGTCTTAAAAATAGCAATAATAATAATAATAATTAATAAAATGACAGCAAGAAGCAAAAGTAGAAATAAACTGGATGTGGTGGCACACACCTTTAATTCCAGCATTTAGGAGGCAGAAAAAAGCAAATCTCTTTGAGTTAAAGGCCAGCTTTGTTTACATAGCAAGTTCCAGGCCAGTCAAGGTTTCCTGGTGAGACTCCATCTAAAAAAATAAAGATAAATTAAAAAAAAAGAGGGAGAGGGCAAAGAACATTGACATATCATTGACTTAAATGCATATTTTAGTGTTTTCCCCCCCTGTGGTTTGACTTCTTTTTTAATGTGTATAGGTATTTTGCTTGTATGTACACTTAGTTCACAATATACATGTCTGGTGCTGACAGAAGCCAGAAGAGAGAGTATCAGATCCCGTGGACATGCAGTTACAGATGGTTGCAGTGCTGGAAATCAAATCCAGGTCCACCAGAAGAGCAATTAGTGCTCTTAACCAGCAAAC
This sequence comes from Dicrostonyx torquatus, assembly GCA_028555095.1. Lineage (NCBI taxonomy): Eukaryota > Metazoa > Chordata > Mammalia > Rodentia > Cricetidae > Dicrostonyx > Dicrostonyx torquatus. The sequence continues at coordinate 1,115,435 of JAQHUG010000380.1, read as the reverse complement.
CATCTCTGCAGTCCCTAGTTTTAATTTTTAATTTTTTTCAGTGCTAAAGTGCAAACCCAGGGTCTCAATCATATTTAGTAAGTGTTCACTGTTTAGTTATACTTCAGGTACTCCCAATGTATATTTAGAGATAGAAGAATTCCTGGAAACTGGTAAAAGGTTAATAAAGAAAATACAAGGACAGGTGTGATGGCACAAGCCTAATAATCCTAAATGGAGGTGGAGGCAAGAGGATCATGAGTTCAAACTGGTCTATATAGTGAAATCTTTTCTCAAAAACACAAACAGGCTGGGGAGATGGCTCAGTTGTTGAAGTGCATGCTGGGCAAGCATGGGAACCTGAATGCAGATAAAAGCAGGATGAGGCAATACATGCCTGTAACCAGACTTCTGGGAGCAGCGGGGAAGAGGTCACTACAGACAAGAGATCCCTAGAGCTTATTGGCCAGCCAGTCTAGACAATTGATGAGCTCCAGTTTCAGTGAGACACATTCCTCCTCAAAATATAAAGTGGAGGGCAATAGGGACACTGACTTCTGACCTCTACATGCATATATGCAAACACAGGAATATAAACATACACCACATATACAGACAAACACAAACAAAAACCATACAGAAGCTTTGTCCTGTCCAGGTATGGTGGCACATGACTAACATCAGCACTAAGGAGACAAAAGCAGAAGGACCCCAACTTAGGAGGCCAGCCTGGAATACACAGGAGGATCCAGGCTAGCTTGAGCTAGCTCTACAACACCATCCTGTTTCAATAAATAAATAAGTAAAATTTGTTTTGTTTTGCTGCCCATTTTTGAATAAATTATGATCCCTAAAATAACAGTGATCACAGATTTTTTTTCCTTTTTAGTTATTTATTAGTTATCTGTTTGTGACAGGATCTCAAATATCCCATGCAGGCCTCATATTTATTACATGAGTTTGAAGCTCAGGATGGCCTCAAACTTTAACTTTACCACCCAAGTACTGAGATTGCAAGCATCACTACCACTCCAAGTTAGAGACCAAACCCAGGGTTGTAAGACTGATAAACCATCACTCTTCCAACTAAGCTACATTCCTAATGTCCCCTTCCATTCTCTTTTTTAGACTGGGTTTTGCTACATTTTCTAGATGAGTCTTGAACTTACATTCCTCTTGAAGCATCAGCCTCCCAAATGGCTGGGAATATAGGCATGGACTACCGTGTCAGGCTCAAAACATTGATCTTTAAAGACCAATTTAAAATTCTTATGATTCATAGCCAGAACCAGAAAACAACTTAAATGCCCCTCGACTGAAGAATGGAAAGGAAAATGTGGTACATTTACACAATAGAGTACTACACAGCAGAAAAAATAATGACATCTTGAATTTCGCAGGAAAATGGGTGGCATTATAAGGCGTATTATTTTGAGTGAGGTAACCCAGACACAGAAAGACAATTATCACATGTACTCACTCATAGGTGGTTTTTAAACATAAAGCAAAGAAAAACAGCCTACAAACCACAATCCCAGAGAGCTTAGACAATAATGAGGACACTAAGAGACTCACATAGATCTAATACACGGGAAGTAGAAAGTGGAAAAAGACAAGATCTCCTGAGTAAATTGGGAGCATGGGGACCTTGCAGGTGAGCTGTAGAGGGCAGGGGAGAGGCAGGGAGGGGAGCAGAGAAAAATGTAAAGCTCGATAAAAATAAAGTTAAAAAAAGAGAAAAATTCTTATGATTTAGAAAAAACAAACAGTTGGGCGATGGTGGCATACGCTTTTATTCCTAGTACTTGGGCAACAAGCAGAGGCAGGTGGATCTCTGTGAGTCTGGTCTACAGAGCGAGTTCCAGGACAGCCAAGGCTACACAGAAAAACCTTGCCTTGAAAAACCAACAAACAGAGCCGAGCGATGGTGGCGCACGCCTTTAATCCCAGCACTCGGGAGGCAGAGGCAGGCGGATCTTTGTGAGTTCGAGACCAGCCTGGTCTACAAGAGCTAGTTCCAGGACAGGCTCCAAAGCCACAGAGAAACCCTGTCTCGGAAAAAAAAAGAGAGAGAGAGAGAGAGAGAGAGAGAGAGAGAGAGAGATCTTCCTAATTAAGCAGTAGTAAAGAAAAAAAAAACAAACCCATGCAGTTTCAAAACGGTGGCTTCCTGGGCCATGCTGGCTACACAAACTCTGGCTCTTTCAGGAGTACTTAAATGGGGGTTTGTGGGCAATGTGCTGCAAGTTACTTGGTGGCAGCATGGCCCAACTGGCTACCAGAGTTCAGGTGGTGAGGATGACTCCCAACTGGCAGTCACAGAGGCAATGAACATACCTCTGCCATGTCTGACTGGGCAGAGCCAAAAGGCAAAGCAGCCTTAGTCCTAGCCAAGCCGTATAACATGTTAAGAAGCAGTTCTGGTCAAAAGAAAACTTCAGATACACAATAGGACAGATTCAGACATAAAAGACCTCTAAACAAGACATAGTGTGTTTTAAAAAAATGTACGTAGGCTTGGAAGAGAGAAGAAAAAGAATATACAGAAGTATAAAATGAAGGAAATAGTTTAAAAGAAGTAAAGAAAATTCACAGAGAATCTAGATTATGTTTATTATTGTATTTTATTTAAATTATTTGACTGTGAATGAGCTAAGTACAGAGAGACATTTCATTGTATGGGCTGCTAACCCAAACCAGCATGGATATTTTAAAGGTATCATGACTTCAAAATTTGGGTCTAAGGACTTGTTGCTTTGGAAAAGAGGTTCTTTCGTTTCCAGAGAAGATGAGAATCTGTGGATTAATTCCAGACTAATGTGATTTGATGGTTCAAGATCCGCCCCCCACCAAAAGTTTGCTGTGAACACCCTGAAAAATACTTTCCCCAATAAAAAGCAGGAAGCAGTTTGGAGAGAACTATGTCAAATTCCCAAATATTGTTTATAAATGTTTATTTACATTTAAACGGGGATATGCTATAGAGATGGATACTTTGCATTGGTATGGATCTTGGTTTATTGATACAAATTTAAGATCAATTTTGTTATATATATATTTCTGCTCTTGATTAAGGTATTGTGTTTGTACAGCTCATTTGAAAATGTAATGCATAATTAAGAAAAATAGGTTAATAGATAATCAAATATATTAGTCAAGCTTGTAACCATGTTAGATTTTCTAGATGTACAGAGATGGATTTCAGATATAGGCATTTTTCAAACCTTTCAAAGACTACAGAATATGGTATTTAAAATGTTTAAGAACTTAGGACTTTTGCCGGGCAGTGGTGGCACACGCCTTTAATCCCAGCACTCGGGAGGCAGAGGCAGGCGGATCTTTGTGAGTTCGAGACCAGCCTGGTCTACAAGAGCTAGTTCCAGCGCAGGCTCCAAAGCTACAGAGAAACCCTGTCTCGAAAAAACAACAACAAAAAAAATTAAAAAGAACTTAGGACTTTTCATGACAATGAGATGCATCTGCTCCGGGCAGCACCAAGAGGAAAATGGGCATCAAAGAGGCTCTTTATGGAATTTGTTAGCCATTTGGGCAAGAAACTGCTCTTGCTTGGAGTGTCTGATGGCACGCTGTATGAACTGGACATGCAGGACCCACACAGAAATGACTACTGACCTTGCCTAAAGGTGATACTGTCCTTCAGGATTCCTTTTTTATGAAAGAACAAAAGGAGTCTGCCAGACATCCTGCAGGACACATAAGAAAGTGACTGACAAACTGCCAATATAGGCAGAACTGTCTTTGAAATACCGTTTCATGGAAAAGTCTGCCAGATACTATAGGCTGGTAGGCTGAAGATGGGTGCCCCAACGATATGGAAGAACTTTGGGTGACTGTCCAGCCAGTGAGATGTCTCTGTCAATTCTAGAATTTTAGAAGCTGCTTACTATGCACTTCCTGTTTACTTAGGTAATATTATATCCTTCTGGAGTCTTTGAGGGAGTTAAAGAATAGATAGTTATAGTTATTCTTAGTTATGATAAAAGATAAAGTAGATATAAATATTGTAACTGTAATTCTTGTTTGGTACCTGTTTTGTTATATGCAATTTTTCTGTGTTAAAGTTAAAACTTTCCTTTTTATTTAAACAGAAAAGGGAAGGTGATGTGGGATTCCCCTTTGAATGCTATGAATACCATTCATTAATAAAGAAACTGTCTTGGGCCTGCGCAGGGCAGAAGAGAGGTAGGCGGGGAAAACTAAACTGAATGCTGGGAGAAAGGAGGTGGAGTCAAGGAGATGCCATGTAGCTGCCACTGGGAACAGATGAGCCGGAACCTTGTCGGTAAGCCACAGCCACATAGCAATACACAGATTAATAGAAATGGGTTAAATTAAGATGTAAAGGTTAGCCAATAAGAAGCTAGAGCTAATGGACCAAGCAGTGATTTAATTAATACAGTTTCTATGTGATTATTTTGGGAGTCTGGGCAGCTGGGAAATGAACAAGCAGCCTCCTACAGCACAGGCCTAAGCCATCATGCTAGCCTGGACTTTAAGACCTCAGTATATGTTTTGTTCTAGATAGGAAAAAGTCATAATACTGCACAATAATTATGCAGAAGATTAGTTCTAGAGAAAATGATCTATTAATATTCTCTTAAGTCTACACATTCAGGGAGTATGGGGGTATTCCATACTCCCTGATTGGCATGGATGAGTTTCACACAGTATCAGCAAACCACTGTTTGAACAAAGTTTTAAAGATAAGTTCATTAATGGTGTTACTGGATCTATGTTAGTGTCAGAAACTTATTAAAGTAAAACCAATGAAATATCACTTTAGTTTGATGGTTTAATAAATCATACTGGCAAGCTAGTTTCAACATAAACCATTTTTAACAACCCTATGTTCTATTCAATAAAGCTTGATTTTATATAGTCAAGCATGTTCTTATTCCAAAAAAAAAAAAAGGTTATTAGACTGAGGAGAAGCTTTGGTGGATAAGAACTGCATAATCTGGAGCTGAAGAGACAGCTCAGTAGATAAGAGTTAAGTTAAGGCTGCTCTTCTAGAAGACTTAGGTTCAATTCCCAGCACCCACATGGCAGCTCCCACTGTCTGTAACTCCAATTCCAACAATCTGACAACCTCACACCAAGGGACATAAAAGAAAATTAAATTTTATTTTAAAAAAAGAACTGCATAAGCACTAGGACCTAAATTTAGCACCCAGATAAAAAGCTGGGAATGGCCATGATCCTGTAACTCCTATACAAAGAAAGTAGTGAGGAGACAAACTAAGCTGGGAAAAGGGAGAGATGGAGCTACCTGAGGCTGCTGGTAAGCACCTAACACAGTGAGAATCTGTCTGGCAGGAATAACACAGAGCCATAGAGGAAAACATCTGATGTTTACACACATACATCATGCACACACAAATTGTTTGTGGTGGTGGTGGTGGTAGTTTTGGTGCTAGAGATTGAACTTGGGGTCTTGTAGATGCCAAGCAATGGGTTCTTCTACTGAGATACATTCCCAGCCTTTCCCTATTTGCTTAATTTGAAAAAATAAAAAGGCACTGTTTCTACTGTATCATATATCCCAAATAAAATCTGAGCAGTCTAGCATAGAGCCTTACTTGTCTACCTCAGAAAGAAGCACTGCAACTGACAGGAAGATCATAGCAAGCAACTCACCTCAAAGGCAAGCAAGGAGACACTGTGGAAGAGCACTGTTACCATAGAGGCCCAAACCACAAGTTCAGCAAGTAACTTCTTACGCTAAATCTTGGCTTCTATTAGATTTTCATAAAATGGCACTTATTGGGAGGAAATGCAATGCTGAAGAGAAAAAAATTTCTCCAAAACATGTTTTCATATATATAAAAGAACATTTAGAGTTGAAGTTGCCAAAAGATGAGAGAAAGCAACGGAACTAATAAGTATTGTCCTAAGCACATTTCATAAGACTAGTATACTGACCTTGGGTTTAGTTAGGAGCCTTTCCTAAACGTCAGCTTACAAAATTTTTTTTAATCAATCATTTATTTTTATGTTCACTGGTATGTTTTCCTGTGGAAAGTTGTTGTGTCACTGGAACTGCAGTTACAGACAGTTGTGAGCCATCATGTGGGTGCTGGGAAAAGAACCTAGGTCCTCTGCAAGTGTAGTTAGTGCTCTTAACCACTGAGCCATCTCTCCAGCCCCAGCCTACAAAGTTTTAAGAATAAAACGTTTATCTTCTCGTATAGCAATTCTGTTTTGTTTTGACATAAGGTCTCATTTAGCCCAGGATGTATTCTCCAAGGATGACCTTGACCTCCTGCCTATACTTCTCAAATTCAGGGATTGCAGGCTTGTGTACCATGCAGTGATGAAGAAGGAACTCAGGGCTTCATGCATGTAAGCACTCCATTAACTGAGGTACATCCCCAGCCCCACACAACCTTCATCATATCCCTCCCCAAGGAAGCAAGATAGCAAATGTTTACTTTCAAAACTGAACTGAATTTTGTTTCATCATACTCAGGCAATACATACATATATATGTAAATATAAATATGTAAATACATATATTATTTGTAAATAAAAGAATAAGTAAGGAAATGAAACAATACTAGGATTTAACAGGAAAGTAAAACCACTGAATATCCTTTTAAAACAAAAGTGTCCACCAGGGAAATACTGAAGAGAAACTATCATGATGAAATATTTTTAAGACACGAAATGATCCAATGCAAAATCTTTGTTGTTGGGATTCGCTTTGTTTTTAGTTCAAAGACATGATTATTCCTATTATTTATGCTCCTTTTTTTTAATCACTTCCACTGGGTCAGCAGAATCATGTCAATTTCATTTTCTTTACAACCTACTTTTCTTCCTGATTCTTCAACAGTTCTTTGATCTGAGCTTCTATTTATATATGTTTGGACTATATATAAATATATAGAGAGGACCTGAAGAGTGATTAAGATTACTATGCTTTCCAGGAGAATCCGTAACTAACTATATCCAAAGGATAAACAGGGAAGCATACTTTCTGAAAACATTCCCACCCCTTGTGGCATCTACTTTAATTAGCGCAAACATTTCAGTTCATATTTTTTATTAAAAGACAGGGTCTTATGCAGTCCAGGCTGGCCTGTAACGTGATATGTAGATTAGGATAACCTTGAATTTCAGATCTTCCTGCCACCACCTCGAGTGCTAGGATCATAGGTGTGCACCACCATGCTCTCAGTTCATGAGGTGTGGGGAATTTAACCTGCATGCTAGGCAAGCACTCTACCAACTGCTCCATCTCCAGTACAATTCATAACTTTAACTAATTAAAGTGAAAATGAAAACCCCAAAAGAGGAAGGTACTTTAAAGATGTATTCATCAACTAAAATTGCTCAAACATAAATTCAACTGTCAAGTCTAAAATTAACATGCAGAAAAGTTGTTGGCTGCCAATATAAAGACTTCATTCCCTAGATGGCCTCTGATGGCCTAGCTAACATGTAATACCATTTCTGCTCTAGAATGCAGACCTACCACACCTTGAAACATTAACTGTAATTGGAAACTATGTATGTCTGTACATAGCTGGTGTTAGTTTATATTCCAAACAAAAGTGACAAGAGCTATACACTAGAAATCTTAGAATTACAGGGAAGCAGCAAGTAACTAACTATTCCATGGACAGGAGCTTTAATTTACTGATTTCTAACTTGTCTGGGGAAATTTTTGCTTCAAGAGTTACACTGCGCTCCATCTCCAGTACAATTCATAACTTTAACTAATGAAAGTTAGGCATGGAGGGATGGCTCAGCTGTTAAAGGCTAGGGTCACAACCAAAAATATAAGAGTTTGGTTCACAGGACCCTAGGCTGTCCCTCCAGGTACCATTAAAAAAAAAAAAAGAATTACACTTAATGACAAGGCGGGGGAGGGGGCTAAAAGCTACTTTCAGTCATTACACAATCAAAAAGAAACTGACACAAGGGAGGTAGAATAAAGAAACTGTAGACTGATGGAATGGGTACTATTTTCCAGGAAGAGTCTAAAAAGAACTGAATAAATTGTTTGTGATATATCAGCAAGTCATTCAGTAATCTATAAACACTAGTATAAAGCCAGGCATGGCACACAGACACCTTTAGTCCCAGCACTCAATACACAAGGTCAGGTGGATCTCTATGAGTTCCAGGACAGCTAGGACTACAAAGAAAAAGAAACAAAGGAAGGAAGGAAGGAAGGAAGGAAGGAAAGAAGGAACGAAGGAACAAAGGAAGGAAGGAAGGAAAGGAGGGAGGGAGGAAGAGAGGGAGGGAAAGAAGGAAGCCATTAAGATAGTTAAAACTGGGAATGATGGTATAACTGCCTGTAATTTCAGCAGTTAGAAGGCTGAGGCAGGAGAGTTGTTAGCTGGGAGGTCAGAAGCCAGACTGGGCAGCATAGCCAAATTCTACTTCCAAAAGACCAAAAAACAAAAAAAGGAAGAAAGAACAAAACCAACTAACAAACAAAAAGTAAATAGTTATTACAATATCTAACTTTATATTCTCATTCTCTGCCCCCATTCAATGGTCGCCAGCCTAGGAATTCAAGGATGTCTCAAATTTCAACAAGACACTTCTTGATATTTCACAGAATATAAAGGCTATGGTGTGGGATGTTAATTCAGTGGTTTCATGGGGATAAAGTTCACTTGCCTACCTTATTGGAGGTTCTGGATTCATTCTCAAGTCAGGAAGAGAAAGGAAGAAGGGAGGGAGAGAAAGAAGGGAGAAAATGAAAGAACAGAAAAGAAGAAAAAGAGAAAAGAGAAAAAGGGTAAGTTGGATGATCTAATACAGCCTATCCTTGTACATTTTACCAGTGACCTAAAATGAAAGTACAGTCATCATGTTTATCAAATTTATCAATAATACAAAATATGAGTAGTAGGGGCTTGTGATATGGCTTGTGATATGGCTCAGAAGTTAAGAGCACTGGCTGCTTTTCCAGATGCCCTGAGTTCAATTCCCAGCAACCACATGGTGGCTCATAACCATCTCTAATAGGATCTGTACATGCAGACAGAACACTCATACACACACACACACACACACACACACACACACACACACACACACGTGTGTGTATATATATATAGCCAAGAAGCCAAAACATATTATCAAATTATTTTTAAAAAGTCATAACCAGAAAGATAGCTACAAAAATATAAAGTTTTCACTTACATTTAAAAAAGACAACTACAAGAGGTCCAACGCTATATATACATACACACATACACAGCTCAGAGATAAAATGCTTTCACATGAAGCCCTAGGTTCAATTCCCAGTACTTAGGGAAGAGAGGAGATCAACTACACCTTAGACTTTAAGAATCCTAGCTGAGCTTGGCGGTGGTGGTACATGCCTTTTTAATCCCAGCACTCAGGGGGGCAGAAGCAGGCAGATCTCTGTGAGTTCCAGGCCAGCCTGGTCTACAGAGTGAGTTTTAAGACAGTCTGAGATACACAGAGAAACTCCGTCTCGAAAAAGCAAAAAAAACAAAACAAGAACAACAACAACAAAATCCTGGCTATGAGCCGGTGGTGGTGATACATGCCTTTAATTTCAGCACTCCAGAGGCAGAGACAGATCTCTGTGAGTTCAAGGCCAACCTGGTTTACAGAGTACCAGGACAGCCAGTGATGTTACACAGAGAAACCCTGTTTTGAAAAATAAATAATAAATAAACAACAAAAAACAAAACAAAACAAAAATCGTGAGTTGAGATTCTCAGCACCCATTTAAAAGGCCTGGTATGGAATTATGCCTCTATAATTCCAGCACTGAGAAGAGTCAGATTTCTGGATCTCACTGTCCAATTGGTTATTTCCAGGCTCAAAGGACTCAGTCTAAGGGAATAAAAAAGGTGATAGAACAAACACCCAGTGCCCTCCTCTGACCTTTGTGCACACACCCCCTACCAGATACACACACACACACACACACACACACACACACACACATGCACCACACATACACACAAAAAAATAAAAAGTGAGCTGGCACTTTTAATCCCAACACTCAGGAGGCAGAGGCAGGTGGCTCTCTGTGAGTTTGAGGCCAGCCTGGTCTACAGAGTAAGGTCTGAGAATGATATAGCTCAAGCCATGGGGTCTGCATAGGTAGGCAGCAAGCACCTTTACCCTCTGAAGCCATCTCACTATCCCATCTGCAGCATGTTTTTGGAGAAAATGGAAGACTTTTTCAAGAACTCCAAAATCAAAGAAACATTTTTTTTTTCAAAGAAACATTTTTTTAAAAAAATTAAAGAAGTTAACATTTAAAAAATAGTTAAACATTTTTTTAAGCAAATATCTCATTTGTTTTTCTCAAAGAAACAAAATAAGCGCTTTTGTGTTGGCACCTTTATCAAGGAATAAGGCAATTATATTCCAGTCTATCCCAAGAAAAGAGTTGTCGTATTAAACACTTGGAAGACATTGCTATTTGCTCCACCTAAAACTTCCTTGTAAGGAAAAAAAGTCCTCCTTATCAGGGCTGGACAGGAGGTGGTGACTTTCCCCTCTAGAGCCTAGGAAAAGCTCAGTCTTAACATTCACAAAATAGCTGGGTGGTGGTGGTGCTGTGCCTTTAATTCTAGCACTTGGGAGGCTGAGGCAGGCAGATCTCTGTGAGTTCAAGGCCAGCCTGGTCTACCTTGAGTTCCAGGACAGCCAGGGCTACACAGCAAAACCCTGTTTTGAAAAACAAAAACAAAACAAACAAAAAAAATTTACAAAACAACCTTCTGAGAGTTGCAGAGCCAGGGACTCAAGGCAAAGAGAGTAGTGCTGAAAGTTCATTGAAAAAAATAACTTTGTTTTGGTTAGAAGTTAGGGAAGGGCCAGGAGGTGGTGATGCATGCTTTTAACTCCAGCACCTGGGAGGCAGAGGCAGGTAGATCTCTGTGAATTTGTGATCTACACAGCAAGTTCCAGGATAGCCAGGGCTACACAGAGAAATCCTATTTTGAAAAAAACAAAAAACAAAAAAGAGAATTAGGAAAGGAAAAAGGACAAGATACAATAACATTTAAAGCAAAAGTATTTTTTAAAATTCTATAAATTATAAAAACTTAGATCTACTATAAACTTTAAGATAGTTCCTCTGCGGGGGCTGGAGAGATGGCTCAGTGGTTAAGAGCATTGCCTGCTCTTCCAAAGGTCCTGAGTTCAATTCCCAGCAACCACATGGTGGCTCACAACCATCTGTAATGATGCCCTCTTCTGGCCTGCAGACATACAAGCAGACAGACTACTGTATACATAATAAATAAATAAATATTAAAAAAAAAGATAATTCCTCTGCTTCTATCAAACTTTTCTGCTCCCTCTCAAAAAGCCATTTAAATCCAACAATTCATTTTCTCTACACCTATACCTGCCCAGTTCAATATTAAGGAAGAAAAGAAAAATCTCAACCTTGCTGACTAGTATGACGTTAAATTTAAGTCATAAGAATTGATTATCAATTAACAAATTATTATCAATTAATTTTTCCTACTTGTTTTTCTTTTGGTTTTCTTTGAGACAGGGTCTCATGTTGCCCATAGATAAGAATGATTTAGTTGCTGCCTTCACATCCCCAATGATGGGATTACAGGTGTTCACTACCATGCCCAGTTTTAAGCAGCAATAGGGCTCATACATAATAAGCAAGCATTCACCTACTGAGCTACATATCCAGACCCCAAAGTCTAACGTTCTCCCAGGTGAGAACACTGCCCAAGAAAGAAAAATCTTTCACTTAAGAGTGTTCAGGTTAAAGCCATCACAAATTCTAGATCCGAAGACCAAAACAAAAGACTTTGTTTTCTCACTGGATTTTTTTTTTTTTTGAGCAGGGAGGGGAAGACTACTGCCTGGAAAACTGAAAATTCTTCTGAATGTCCAGTAGCAAATGCTCCCAGCTGTAACCCAATTCAGTCCCTATGCAGTAGTTAATACTAAAGGGTCACTGATTGGTCTCAACGTTTTAGTAGGGACAAATTCTAACCAGGGAGAAACGCCTCAAGTGGTTGCTGAAAGACAAAGGTCAAAACAAACCTCACATGGTATGGGGATCTTCTTCATTAGTAGTACTTCAATTCTCAAAAGTAAAGGAGGCTGGGTTAAAATTCAGTGGTAAAGAACTTGCACAAAGCCCAGGGGAAAGTTCCAACTCCAGCACTATCACAACCTCCAGCAGACACACTGATACACTCTCTCTCACAACTGGACAGAAGGAATGTAATCTGTACAAAAAGTTATTGTACAAAGAAGTTATTGGTTAGCTCTATGAGTCTAATTCATTATTAAATGATACACAACTACTAAACAAAGGGCAATGTTCTGTCCCTTTTCTGTACAGAATTAAGAACAAACTGGTAAGACTACTTCGTATAGCTGCCAAACTTTTCTTTAGCTTCTTTTCTTACGGTCATGTTAAATTTCGCAACAGCTTCCACTTACTTTACATCCCCCATGTTTAAAAACAAGAGTTCCTCAACCCCTGCCTTAAAATATTATGATCGCTCTTTAGTTCCTAAGTTTGGATGCAAAGAAAGCATGGGGAAATGTTCAATTTCCTAAACTATGAGTTTATTTTATTCACTCCATTTAAAATATTAAGAGGGGACTAGGGATATAGCTCAGTTGGTACAGGTGCTTGCCTAGCATGCACAAAGACCTGGGTTCAATCCCCAGCACCACATAAACTGGTAAACTGGGCATAGGAGTGAATGCTTGTAATTTCCACACTTGGGAGGTGGAGATGGATCAGAAATTCAAGGTTATGAGCTCAAAGCCAGTATGGGCTACATGGCATGCTGCATAACACCACACACACACACACACACACACACACACACACACACACATGACCCTGAGTGTTCAGTCTAGAACCCCCAGCACTTGGGAGATGGACAAAGGAGTTCAATACTCAGTTACCTCAGTTTGAGGTGTACCTGGGCTGCATGAGACCCTATCTCAATTAATACATAAGAACATATACAAAATAATTAAGACTAAGTCCAATCATCCATTAAATAACTCTTAATGAATGAAAGGGAAAAGCCATACTTAAGGAAGCAAACTTTATTTGTTAGTGTTTAGAGATATATACAGGTTCTACAGAAATTATACTGCTGAAAAATTTAAACATAGGAAACAAATGAGTTTGCTGAAAAAAATCTGCACAACTCCACAAATCTATACTTCATATGAACTCTGAGAGATATGAAAACACCCTCTGCTAAGCAGAAAACAAAGTTTGGAAAGTAGTAACACGGGAATCTGGGTAGGAGGTGCCTGAGTAGTAAACACCCCAGTGAGAGAACATAAGCATTTCAGCAACACGTAAGTCCCTATGGGTCTCCAACTTGGGCCTTCGAAGTCCCAGACCCACATCCCTGTGTTTTGAAAGAGATGACACTTGAAAAGGGAAATACTGGAAAAAGAAAATAAGAGCAGTGTACTATTCTTCTACACACCTATGCCAGAATTTTGGCTGGTCTGGGTGCCATATCCACCAAAATCACTAAGCAAAATCCGGACTGCCTTCCGACTAAGACCCAAGCTAAAGACTTGTATGTCAGCCGCCGTCTTTTCTCCAAATATCCCCCCTTACCTCCGGACTTCCAAACTATTACCGAAGCCATGCCTTCTAGCAACTCAGGCCACTCAGTCTTCCTAAACTCATCTACTTAATCTCCCCAAAGCCATACTTTCTGATACTATGTTTCTGCTAATTCTTACGAATTCAATCGAAACGCCAAACCCTCGGTTCCAGTGTCCACCTCAACGAGCTTTTCAGCTGATCGACGCATGCTTTCACCTGAGCAAGGCTCTCGATGTCACCCGAATCTACCTACCCATTACCTCTGCTTCTTGCAGTGCCAAGCCCTAACCCCACTCTAAGGGAAATCTTGAGTCGTCAGCCTAGTTTAGCAGTCGTCCACTTTCTTCTATTCCAAGATCCTTCCATTTGACTTCCACTACACTTCTCTTCCCTCAGGATTCAACCCCCCTTTCCTCGCCACGCCCTGTGCCCCCCGGGGCTACTTACCCCAAGTTCTCCCCACACTTCAGTCCTCTGGCCCCGCCTTCCTCCAAAAGGAAGGAGGCGGGAGAAGAGAAGAGGGCGGCACTCCGCAAGATAAAGGCGATCTCCCATTAGCGCTCATGGCCGCCAAATGTGGCTTCCTTCTCTCTTATTGGTTGTCTTAGACTATACCCCACCCTCTTCCTCAGACAGGCCCGGCCACCGCCTCAGCGCCCCCGTCCAACACAGACTGGGAGGGGAGACCCCGGCCTGGGACGCTGGGACTGGCCGGAGTAGAAGGGAGACTCCTGTCAGACCACGAACCAGCTAATGTTAACAGGACTCACCCGCTGGCAGCTCCGGCGCCTCCCGCCCGCCCGCGCTCGGTCCCACAATCTGTCTCCTGCTCCTCCTTTCCCCCCTCAGCGGAGCAGATACTTTCCTCCCGTCCGGCCAGGCGTGTTCACTTCTCGCGAGAAGTGGGGGTGCGGGCGCGATTCGTGGGGGCCGAGTTGGAAAGGGACCGAGGGGCGGGGCTTGCTGTGAGCGTGGCGTGAGTGGAAGGCTGTCCGAGTGCTGTACACACGACTCACACGTGTTCGGCTGAAAATCGGGGGTGATGAGAGGGAGGGAGAAAGCGGCAAGGAAGTCTAACGTTGTCCGTAGGCGTGGATATCCTACGCACCTCAAAAGCAAATGAAGGAAATGAGATTATTTCAGGCAGCTATAAAAATACACCCTTGTTAAAGGAGAGTGAAGGGAGCAAAGCAAACTGAGGGTCTCGGAGCTGCAAGCTGGTGACTAGTTGTATGAAGCAAGTTAAACGGACTTTCAGCGTCCTAAACAGGTGACTGCTTTGTATTTTCTTCTTCACTGGTCATAACCTCAGTCCGGTGTCTGGCTGTATGCAGTCGGACGGGAGTGTGAGGGGGAGTTGGTGGTAATGATTCAACTGCAGAGACTACTTTAAAAATAAATGTTTTTACACTTATCTCTTAGCAGGGTGGAGTGGGGCGCATATGAAGGTCAGAGATCTGGAGAACTCTTTCCACTGTTGTGTGTTCAGGGGATTGAATTTAGGTGTCCAGCTAAGACTGGTATAGTATGAGCCATCTCGTTGGAACAGAAACTATATACTTTTTTTTTAAAGTACCGGTTGATACTACTAGTCTTCAGGCTCAGTATTTCCTTAATGTCAACGTAGTTTAAAATGCCCTTAGCCCTGAAACTGGAGGGAATCCGCTGGAAAAGGCCATCCACCTCCAATGCCTATGGATGAGATATTTCTCTGAGTGTACAATGGGCTAGGAGTCCCATTTCACTCGTATTTGTAATGACACAAAGAAAAGATGAGAAGATAGCTGAGCCAATGAAATGCTCATCCTGCAAGCATAAGACCTAAATTCCATCCCAAAACCCATGTTAAAACATGGGTGCTCACCAGCCTAGCCTGCTTGACAATTCCGGGCCATTGAGAAAACCTGTGTTAAACAAATGAACAAGAATAAAGGAACCATACCTGGAGTTGTCCTCTGGTCTCTTGGACAACACCCCCACCCCCGGACCTATGAACAATGCACACACAAAGCACTGGAGGACTCAGTGTAGTTCAGGGGGAAGCCTTAGATTGGAGTCTGCACAGCATGGCAGACAAAACACTCCGGGTCGTGTGGAGAAGTGTAGACAGACCTGGTCCTTCCCTGATGGAATTTTTGTTTTAGAGTTGTGGGGGAGATAGGGCATAAGTGAGTAAGAGAATTCACTTCAGAACGTAGAGAGTGCTTCAGGGTAATAAGACAAAACAGCTACAGGAGGGGAGGAAACTGTAGTTCTAAGAGAAGACCTCTGGAGAAAACATTTGTGATTTGAAAGACAGGTCTTGTAAGCTGTCCTGGAACTCATTGTCCTGTTTCAGCTTCCTGCTAAGTACTTGAATTAACTACTGAGCCACTCTTTTGTCTGTGCACAACGTGTGCGAGAGTGATGCCTGTCTGTGGGGGCTGCGACAGAAACCAGGGCCTCTGGGAGAGCAGCCAGTGCTCTTAACTGCTGAGCCATCTCCAGGCTGCGGAGCTGAATTATTAAGAGATAACCTCAAGAAGATTTTTAGGAGAACATCAAATGTAAAAGCTACACTAAAAAACTATCAAAGCCAGTCGGTGGTGGTGCACACCTTTAACCCAGCACTTGGGAAGCAAACGCTGGAGGATCTCTGAGTTTCAGGCCAGCCTGGTCTACAGAAAGAGTTCCAGGACAGCCAAGGTAACACAGAGAAATCCTGTCTTGAAAAAAAAAATAAATAATAAAAAGTTATCACCAGGAAGAAACAGACAAATCTCTGTGAATTTGAGACCAGCCTGGAACACACACACACACACACGATATGGTTAAGACGGCAACTTTTTGTGTGTTTTACTATGAATTAAAACTCAAGAATTGAGACTATAAGTAGAGTTAAGGGGTTCCAGGGTTCCAGACAGATGACTAGTTGTGTTTTCTTCTTTATAGTTAATGTCCTCGGTCTGCGCAGCATGTGGCTGGAGTAGGGCAGAACTGGGTGGTGGTGAACTCTGTTCCCCTTTTGAAGCTCTCCCCCACTTAGTGCTGAGCACTGCACCCAGTGACTTACAGTAAACCACAGAACTGAATCTTAACACCCCAATACCTAATACCCTCTTTTTAAAATTTATTTCTTTATATTATATGCGCATCGGTGTTTTGCCATGGGTGTTTATAGGTCTCTTAGAACTGGAATTAAAGACAGTTGTGAGCAGCCATGTGGGTGCTGGGAATTGAACCCAGGTCCTCTGGAAGAACAACCAGTGGGTTCTTGTTGTTTGTTTGTTTGAGACAAGTTATCTAGGTGATCTAGAGTATGTGCTCCTCATGCCTTGCTAGGATTACAAGCATCCCTTACCAGACCTGGCCCCTTTGCAGTTTTTGTTTTGTTTTGTTACTCAGATTTATGAATTTACTGTGTGATCTTATCTAGCCTTTTAGCACCCTCTGAATGGTAGACTAATCCAGGTGATTTCTCCCTAGATAGCAAAAGCATCAAAATAGATTTTAAAAATACTGTTATTCTTATAAATTGAGGAATGAGTTAGCTTCCAGATATTCTCTTCTAATCTTAGGTTAGGGACTGCAATGGTAGAAACTGATGTTCATTAGATAAGGAAAATTGTGTATAACAGAGATGGCTTCACAAATCAGAAGGGAAGGGATTTTGGACATATAATAGCTAACATTTATGAATCCTATGTTCCATGTCTTATTCTAAATGTTTTATGTGGATTCATCCCCCCATTTTATACATCAGTCTATAGCTCTTCTTTGAACTGTGGAACCCACATCTCCATTGCCCACTTAACAAATCCATGGAGATGCCCACTGAGTATTTAGCACTTCCTATGTCTCCCACACATGCTCTTTTCCTAATGTTGCTGTTCTTTTTAAAATTTTATTGTTGGTGTATGTGATGTACATGTGCGATGGTGGGTTTGTGCATGCCGCTACAGGCATGTGACGTTAGAGGACATTTAGTCAATTTTATCCTTCTACCATGTGGGTCTCGGGGCTCAAAATGAAGTCATCAGGCTTGGCAGCAAGCATACTTACCTAACAAGTCATTTTATTTGCTCTCTTTGTTTTTGAGACAGAGTCTTGTTTGTTGGTTTTTGTTTATTTGTTTTTGATTTTTGTTTTGTTTGTGTTTTTGGTTTTGTTTTTCCAGACAGGGTTTCTCTGTGTAGCCTTGGCTGTCCTGGAACTCACTCTGTAGACCAGGCTGGCCTCTGACTCAGATCCATCTGTCTCTGCCTCCCAAGTACTGAGATTAAAGGAATGTGCCACCACCACTCAACTGAGACAGGGTTTTATGTGTCTTAGGCTGGCTCCAAACTCTATATATCCAAGGAGGGCCTTGAATATCTGCTCCTCCAGTACTCTCTGGAGTGCTGGTGAGAGCACTGCCCTTCTCTGCATCGGAAGATGGAGTGGAATGAAGTCTTCCTGGACACTTCCTTTTTGTACTAGACTCCAGAGTGCCATGGGACTGTTAGCAATCATTCTTACTCTGGGGAAACCTCACTGAACAATGGGCCCAGGAACCAAGAACACCTGCCTGTCAAGTAGACCCTCATTTTAAAACAGCCAATTACTTATCTATGACACTTTCTCATTCCAAAATATTTTCATTGCCCAAAAGGAAACCCCTAGTAACCTAATAATCATTTCCTAGTTAGCCCCACCAACTCCAGGCAACCACTTTCTGTTTCTGTTTACCTTTTAAGAACTTCTTATATATGTGTGGCCTTTTGAAGTTGACTTCTCTTGACAAAATATTTGAAGGTTCATACATTAGTGTGTCTTGGTATTTCATTTACTTAAAAACTGAATAATATTCTACTGAATGGATATGCCATACTCTGATTATTCATTCATTCAGCAGATGATAGACTTTTCTATTGCTCCCACTTCTGGCCTACTATGAATGTTGCTTTGAAAATTCACGTACAACCTATTATGTTTGCTTTCAAACCTAGGAGTATAGTTCCTGGGTCATATAAGTCCAGATTTGCAGTGAGAATGTCCCCCATAGGCTCATATGTTTGAATACCTGGTCCCCACTTGATGGAACTGTTTGGGAAGGATTAGAAGATATGGCCTTGTCAAAGGAGATGTGGCCCTGAAGGCAGGCCTTGATGTTTCAGAAGCCCATACCATTCCCAGTTAGCTTTTTCTGCCTGGTACTTGTGGATCAAGATATAAGCTCACCAACACTATACTAACCTGCTTGCTGTCATGCTCCCCAGTATGATGGTTTTAGACTAGAACCATGAGCCCCAAATTAAGCATAGCCTTTTGGAAGTTGCCTTGACGATGGTGTTTTGTCCCAGCCATTGAAAAGTAACTAAGACAGTATTTTAACTTTAAAAAGAGATATTTTTATGTATATGAGTGTTTTTCTGCATGTATGTCTGTATGCCATGTTCATGCAGTGCACGAGGAGATGAGAAGAACACTTGGGATCCCTTGGAGCTGGAGTTACAGATGGCTGTGAACTACCATATGGGTACTAGGAATTGAATCCATGGCCCCTGGAACAGCAATCAGTTCTCTTAATGGATGAGTCATCTTTCCGTTCCCTGTCCCTGTTTTGGTTTTTTTGTTTGTTTGTTTGGTTTTGGTTTTTTGAGATAGAGAATCTCTGTGTAGCTTTGAAACCTGTCCTGGAACTCATTCTGTAGACCAGGCTGGCCTTGAACTCACAGAGATCCGCCTGCCTCTGCTTCCCAAGTGCCGGGATTAAAGGCATGCACTGCTACCATGCAGCCCAGCCCCTGTATTTTAACTTTATTTTTTCTTTGTTTAAAACAGGCTCTCACTAACGCACACTGGCTTCAAACTTGTAATCCTCCTGCTTCAGTCTCGTGAGCACTTTAATTTTTTTGAAAACTGATGAACTATTTTCCAAAGCAATTATTGTACCATTTTGTAATCTACCAGCAATATATAAAGTTCCAATTTCCCCATGGTTCACCAATACTTTTGTTACCCTTATTTCTCATTCTAGCTACCCTAGTGGATGTGAAATGTTATCTTATATTTTCAAATTATTTTTCCTTGGTGAAACTATCTTAAATAAACAACAAAATGAATTATATTATGCTATTGTTAGGTAAAATGAGTTCTTTGGATAGTTAGTATGGTTGGTATATAATGATATTCAAATTTTCTAGCTATGCATAGTGAGCCACACCTGTAATCCCAGCCCTTAGTAGGCTGTGGTAGAAGGATCACAAGTTCACAGTTAGTTGGGGATTCATAGTGAGACCTTATATGAAATAACTTTTCATTTCTTCATTGACCTTCTGATTAGGTGAACTATGTCCATTATTGAATCAGAGTTTGAAGTGACCAACGATTCATTGCCCATTCTCCATTCAGTTTTATTAATTAATGTTTCATGCATCTGTAGGAACAGGTTTTGGAGATATGGGTTCTGTGTGTGTGTCCCTGGCTGGCCTGAAAAATCACAGAGTATGTTTCCCAAGTGCTGAGATTGAAGGCATGCTCTACCATGCCTGGCAATTTTGTGATTTTTAAAAGTATATTTATTTACTTATTTTATTGTGTACATGTGTGTATACATTTGGAGTCTTATACCACAGCATAAGTACAAAAGTCAGAGAACAATTTTGGGAGTCAGTGCTCTACATCCGCCATGCAGGTTCCAGGGATCCACATAAGGTCTTAAGATTTGGCAGCAAGTGCCGTCACCTGCTGAGCCATCTTGTTCCTGTTTGGGTTTAGTTTAGTTTGGGTATGTATATGTGTAGTGTTCATGTGTATGCATGTGGAGGCCAGAAATTGTGTGTGTGTGTGTGTGTGTGTGTGTGTGAATTGCCATGTGGAGATCAGAGCTAAAGTTTTATGAATTGGGTCTCCTCTTTCACCAAATGGATCCCAGGGATCAAATTCAGGTCAACAAGCTTGCTGTCAAGTTTTCCCACTCACTAAGTCATCTGAACATGCATTTTTTGGTGTTTGGTTTTTTTTGAGATAACATCTCAAATTATAGCCCAAGCTATACAAAAACACCAGACAAACATACGGCATTTCTCCTGCCTCAGCCTCCTAAGTATCTGAATGACTGCTATGATTCACCACAGCTGGATGATTTATTTTTCACATTTCGCTTTCAACCCATATGTTCGCTGAATTTATGGTGTGATAATCTCTTATACACAGCATCATGTTTTGTTCATACATAGGCCAATTATTGTGTGTTTATGTATGATGAGGGGGTTATGCATGTGCAATGGAGTATGTGGAGGCTAGGGGACAATTTTGGGGAGTTCATTCTCTCTTTCCACCTTTATGTGGGTTCCTAGGATTAAACTCAAGTTGTCAGGTCATGGAGGTGTCTTAGTAAGTGCTCTATAGCTGTGGAGAGACAGCAAACCACGGCAATTCTTATAAAGGAAAGTGTAGTGATATTTCATTTGTATTTTAATAAGTAAAGCTTGGGCTGGAGAGATGGCTCAGAGGTTAAGAGCATTGCCTGCTCTTCCAAAGGTCCTGAGTTCAATTCCCAGCAACCACATGGTGGCTCACAACCA
>JAQHUG010000380.1:1066411-1079893 GCA_028555095.1 Dicrostonyx torquatus | reverse complement strand
TTGGGATTAAAAGCATATGCCACCATGCCTGACTAATGTTTTTAAATTTTTTTAATTATATGGGATCCATATTTTCTTTGTATGAAAGTTTTCAAACATTCTATATTATTCCCTGTTTATGCACATTGGAGTCTCTGCTCGTCTCTGCTCTGTGAACCTGGTGGTCAACGCCTTATTTCACTAGAACCAGAAAGTCACTCAGTCTTTGCCAAGGTGCTCAGGACTTGCTGAGGCATGCTTTCAACCTCCAGCCAGGTAGTTTATACTACTTCACTTCCTGCCTGGAGAGAGTCTCAAGTTTAATCAATGCTAAGAAAGTAAGAATTCCTCCTGTCTTTCCTGCCCACACACAGCCTTGTGTACGCACATTACATGTGTGTGTGTGTTCTAGACTCCCAGAAACACCTCAAAATTCTTCAAAGCCCCATACAGATACCACATTTTTAACTTTTCCTCGTAAGCATTTTAGTTAACTTTTCCTTTGCTCCAGATCTTATCAACCAGCACAGAATGCCAACATGTTAAACAGTTAGACAAATGTCCCTGAATGTCATGGTGGCTCCAGGTCAGTGAGGGAATGAAAAAAAGAGAAACACTCAGGAAATCTGGCATCCGGCACGTTGGGTTCTCGATGAAAGAAGCTTAGTATGTTTATTATATCAGTTGAACAGAGAGGTGTATACAACAGAATGAGGAAGCAGACCATCACATGCAGATAAACAAGGAGGCGGCTGGATCTAGGAGGCAGTTTTAGCTCATCTCTATAGGAGCAGTTTCTGTAGGGGAGCAGAGCAGTCTTCAGGTGGTAAGTCTTAGGGGTGGGGATTTGTGGTGGACATTTTCTGCACACACTATCAACATCTACACATGTGCTAGAGAAAGGCTTTCCCTTCTTCTGAGCTAGAATGGGGAAAGGTTTTACCACTTTGCCACAGGTCTGAGGCTATAGGGTCCTTGACATGGCTGTACCCTATGTCAGCAACACACACTCACTCAGGACTTCCTCCACTCCTCACAATCCCTAAGCAAAATCTGTTCTCTGCAACCTGCAAGTCAGATCAAATAAGACAGCCTTCTCTTTCTCAGACTTCGTATGTATTCTGTTTCTTTGGCATGTTGTATTTGGATGGGGGATACACAGGGTTGTTGGCATGGATTGGCATGCTCCTAAGTTGGTTTTGGAAGAGTTACTTCATCAGCCGGCATGGTTACTGATCTCTACATTCTTTTGGAGCAACTCTGCCAGCAGGGCCTGCTCTGTTCCAGTTTATATTACTGTTGCTGTCCATATGGCAAGAAGAAGAAAGTGGTTCCTCTCTACTGCAGGAACCACAGTTGTTATGGGAAATCAGATGTATGTTTCTGGTGAGTCTGTGTTGCCACCATTTGCCAACTGCTTTAAAGTTGGAGGTAAGCAACTTAGTGCATTTTTAGCCAAGGGAAACAACATGGAGCTGAAAATAGAAATATGGCAGTTGAAGCTACTGGTTTGGTGAAAAATTGTTTCAGGGTTCCATGCAATGAACACTGACGTACTTATGGTAGCCTTACATACGATCCTCCAAGAGGCCACTAAATGAATCAAATAATGAGTTTGCTGTGAACATGGCTTGAAGGAACTTTGAGCCCACTCTGTTCCTCTCAGGGCTGCCAAGCTTCTGGCTTTTATTGTATCGGCTACAGGATGCTGGCTTTCAAGGCTCCTATGGAACTTGGCAGGAAGGAACACAGAAGGGATGTTAAAAAATGCCTTCAAACTCACTGTACTTCTTAAGCTCTACCATTTTTCTTGAATACTCACGGGTGCAAAACTTTGAATAATTTTCAAATTTGTGCTTTTATTGTTTATTTTGTTTCTAGTTTTGAGACAGGGTCTTACTCTCTAGCCCAGGCTAGAGAATTAGAATTAGCTATGTAACCCAGGCTGCCCTAAATGTGTAACAGATTTCCTGCCCAGGCCTCCTTAGTGCCGAAATTACAGGTATGAGCCACCACACCCAGATTAATTTCCAAAGTTCTGAAAAAGTTGATCCTTACAGGGTCATCAAGATTGCTGAGCAGGTAAAGGCACTGGCCACACCAGCTTGATGATCTAAGGTATATTCCCAAGAACTCATGACTGCCAACTGTGCACCATGGCATGTACTCCTCCTGCCAAAAGTAATACTTTTATTTTTTAATTTAAAAACTGACCCTGACAATTTTGCTCATTACTTAAATGGATTTTTTAGAAGTTCTTAATTCACAATTTTTGCTAATGTTGCTGCTTTCAATTGTTTTCTTATTTTTCTCTTTTTTGTTCTTTTTTTCATATTTATTCATTGGGACAGGGCAGGGGGTGTTGCTCATATGCCATGGTACATGTGCATGTGTGGAGGTCAGAGGACAACCTTTGAGAGTTAGCAGTCTTTCTACCATTGGGTCCTGGGGATCAAACTCAGGTTGTTAGGCTTGGTGGCAAGCACTCCACCCTAAGTCAGGGTTCTCTTTAGGAATAAAACCAATAGAATGACTCTCTCTGTATATATATATATATATATATATGAAGAGGATTTATTAGAGTAACTTGTAACCTGTGGTCCTGCTAGTCCACCAGTGGCTGCCCTCTGACAGAAAGTCCAAGAATCTAACAGTTGTTCAGTCCACAAGGCAGTGTCACAGCGGGTTTTCAGAATGTCTTAGAAATATAGCCTTCCTCAGAAGTAGGATAAACTTGCCATTAAGTGGGGGTGGGGGCTGTGGAACAATGCTTTGTACTCTGTAAAGATTTGTCATTCATATTAGTTTAATAAAATGCTAATTGGCCAGTAGCCAGGAAAAATAGGCAGGGCAGCCAGATTAGGAGAATTCTGGGAAGAGGAAAGGAGAGATGCAGTCACCAGCCGGATATAGAGGAAGCAAGATAAGATTGCTGTACTGAGAAAAGCTACCAAGCCATGTGGCTAAACATAGACAAGAATTATGGGTTAATTTAAGTTGTAAGAACTAGTTAATAATAAGCCTGAGCTAATAGGCCAAACAGTTTATAATTAATATAAGCCTCTGTGTGTTTCTTTGGGACTGAACAGCTATAGAGGGGCAAGTAGGCAAAAAGAAAAAGCTTCTGTCTTAGTATTTCTACTGCTGTGAAGAGATACCATGACCATAGCAATTCTTTCTTTATCTTTGTTTGTTTGTTTTTGTTTTTCTTTTTTTTTTAAAAATATTTATTTATTTATTTATTATGTATACAATATTCTGTCTGTGTGCATGCCTGCAGGCCAGAAGAGGGCACCAGACCTCATCACAGGTGGTTGTGAGCCACCATGTGGTTGCTGGGAATTGAACTCAGGACCTTTGGAAGAGCAGGCAATGCCCTTAACCTCTGAGCCATCTCTCCAGCCCTGTTTTTGTTTTTCTAGACAAAGTTTCTCTGTGTAATGGTCCTGGCTGTCCTGGAACTCATTTGGTAGCCCAGGCTGGCCTCACACTCACTGAGATCCACTTGCCTATGCCTCCCAGGTGCTGGGATTAAAGGCATGCACCATCACCGCCGGGCCCAACCACAGCAATTCCTTTAAAAGGAACATTTAATTGAGGTAGTACCTTACAGTTCAGTTCATTATCGCCACGGTGGGGAACTTGGCAGTGTTCAGACAGACATGGTGCTAGCTACAGCTTGATCAGAAGGTAACAGGAAGTGGAATGGGGCACTGGGATTGGCTTGAGCATATATGAGACTTCAAAGCCCACGCCCACAGTGACACACTTCCTCCAACAAGGCATTCTTACTTCAACAAGGCCACACCTCCTAATAGTGCCACTCCTTATGACTTTATGGGGGCCAGTTACATTCAAACCATCACAGCTTCCTTCTTTCTTGTCCTTTATATACCCTGCCACCAAAAGGTGTGGCCCTTAAGGGTGGGTCTCCTTACCTCACATGGATCCAGAAAAGAAAAATTCCTCACAGGTGTGCTTGGGTTTTAGTCAGTGTAGTCCAGATGTAGACAAGTTGATAACCAAAAACTCTCCCATTTGTTTTTTAGACTAAATGTTTTACTATCATCACCAATGTCTGTCTTTCTCAAGCACTCACCAATCAGCCATCCTGTAGAGGTTAGCAATCCTCTACCTGTGGAACTGTCCAGGATCATGAGATTGTCACTAGTGCTCAGCACTTGCATTGCCACCATCCTCACCTAAATCACAGCTCTCAAGCCACTTAGCATTTTCCGTGAAACGTTCCCTTCCCTCAGACTGTCCTCTGTGGTCCTTGTTATGCTTCAATACATCACAGAAAAGGTTCATGTAAGCTGGATGGTGGTGGTGTACACCTTTAATTCCTGTACTCAGGAGACAGAGGCAGGTGGATCTCAGTGAGTTTGAGGCCAGCTTGGTCTACAGAACAAGTTCCTGGACACTTAGGGCTGTTACACAGAGAAATCCTGTCTCAAAAATCAAAATCAAAACAAAACAAAACAAAACAAAAGATTCGTGTACTAGTATCTTGGTACTTAGGGGATGGGGAAGATGGTGAAACTTTTGAGAGGAATGGTTTAAGGGAAGGTAATTAGGTCACTGGGGACATCACTCTTGCAAGAGACTGACAGAACCTGTCTAATCCTGACTTCCCTTTGTCACTGCTCTGACCTGAATGACATTGACGACACTACATTCTACGTGTCTCATTTCACATTGCATTACTCTATTTTCTTTATTTTGCCTCATTATTCCCCAGGACTCATGCTATCTCTATCTGAATCTCTGTGTTTGCTAATGTTCATCTGTCTCCTCACATCAGAATGAAAGCTCATGAAGACACTCTGAGGTTTCGTTTGTATCTTCCTGAAATTTGGGTGTCAGAACAGGAAGAATGGTGCAGCTTCTATCTCACATTCTCCTGTAAAAGACCACCGCCATATGAAGGCTGAGACTGCTTGTTTGTTTCCCAACTGCCCAGACCCAAAATAATCACACAGAATTACAACACTGTTTGGCCAATAGCTTAAGCATATTTCTAGCTAGCTCTTACATCTTAGATTAACCCATTATTATTATTCTGTGTATTACCACGGGGCTCGTAGGTTACTGACAAGGTTCCAAGGTGTTTGTCTCCTTTGGAAGTTACATGGCATCTCTCTGACTCTGCCTTCTTTCCTCCTCCATTTGCTTGGAATTCCTGTCTTACTCTATCCTGCCCTGTCGTAGACCAAAGCAGCTTTATTCATTAACCAATAAAAATAGCACATATATAGAAGGACTTCCCATCCCATATCCCCTTTTCTGTCCAAATAAAATGGAAGGTTTTAACTTTAACATAGTAAAATTATATATAAAAAACAGGTATCAAGCAAGAATTACAGTTACATTATTTATATCTTTTTTTTATTATAACTAAGGAAAACTATAATTATAACCATCTATTCTTCAACTTCATTAAAGACTCCAGAAGGACATAATATTACCTAAGTAAACAGAAAGTGCATTGTAAGAAACTTTTAAAACTCTAGAATTGACAGAGAAATCTTGCTGCCTAGACAGTCAACCAAAGGTTTTTGTATCATTGGGGCAGCCATCTTCAGCCTACAGGACCATAGTATCCAGCAGACTTTTCTATGAAGCAGGAAATTTGAAAGACTGTTTCGCCTATATTAGCAGTTTGTTAGTCACTTTCTTTTGTGTCCTGCATTTTTAAATGAGCTGCACAAACACAATACCTTAATCAAAAGCAGAAATATATATATATAACAAAATTGATCTTAAATTTATATCAATAAACCAAGATCCATCCATACCATGTAAAGTATTCATCTCTATAGCCCCATTTAAATGTAAACAAACATTTTAAGCAATCACTTAGAAATTTGGGAGTTGATTTCTAGACTACTTTTTGCTGACTGGGAGAACTGTTAATCAGTTTTTCATGGGGCATCCTGTGTGAAAGGTCCATCTCAGCCAGCAGTCCTGAAGCTGTCATGGATGTTGGACCATCTGGGCCATTGTTTCAGGGGGTCTTGTTTAATCAAACCATATTATCCGGTAAGGAATCCATAGCTTTCTCTCTTCTACGGAAACAAAAGCAGGACTTCTTTTCCAGAGAAACATATCCTTAGACCAAATTTTGAAGTCAAAATACTGGTAAAATATATATGCTGGTATAGCTTAGCAGTCTGTACAATGAAATGTCTCCCTGTACTTAGCTCATTTACAGTCAAAAAATTCAAAGAAAACACAATAGTATACATAAATTAGACTTTCTGTGTATATTTTATCTTTACGTGGCTTAATTTTTTTACTTTATTACTTTTTTTACAACTTTAATATTTATTTTATTATCTTTATTTCTTTAATCTATGACTGTCTGTAGTCTTTTATATTATAATTGTCTCTATTTTTTTCCTCTCTCTCAAGCCTATGTACTTTTATCCAACACTGTGACCTATTTAGAGGTCTTTTTCATCTGAATTTGTCTTTATTCATATCTGTAATAATCTTTGGACCAGGAGTGCTTTTAAGCTGATAAACAGTTTGGTCGCAGTGGCCCTGGATGCTGGCTTTGCTTCTCTCGGGCTTTTAATATGGCAGAGGTAGTTTACAGCCACCTCTGGGACTGTCAGGTGGGAGCTGTCCTTACCACCTCAACTCTGGGTAGCCCCATGCAGAATATAAACCCTTTTTATCTGAGTAAAAGTTAAATCTGCCATGCAGTGCATGGCAAGGCCTGGAAATGTCTCTGTGTATGATGGTGGGAATCCACCGTGCTCTCCTGCCTATGTACTCCTAGCAGACCTGATCCGCCTGCCCAGGCAGGGGTGCTGATCCATAGGCATGGTCTCAGCTACTTTTCTCCTGACCCTGAGTGGGTACACTAGCATCCAGACCTGAAGTGGAAGGTGGGCATCAGCCCCAAATGTTCATTGGGAACCATTCTGTAGGCAGAGACTGCTCATTCATTTCCTGGCCACCCAGACTAGAAATAATCACACAGAAACTGTATTAATTACAATCCTGTTTGGCCAATAGTTTAAGTGTATTTTTAACTAGCTCTTATATCTTAAATTAATCCATTTTTATTATTCTCTGTCTTACCATGAGGCTTGCGGTTTACCAACAAGGTCCTGGGGCATCTGTCTCCTTTGGTGGCTACATGGCATCTCTCTGACTCAGCCTTCTTTCCTCCTCTATCTGCTTGTAATTCCCTCCTTACTCTATTCTGCCCTGCCATAGGCCAAAGTAGTTTTGTTCATTAACCAATAAAAACAACACATATACAAAAGGACTTCCGATACCACCAATATCTTTGTAAATGTATTCTTCCTACTTGATTCTAATTTGAGAGTGACATATATTTATTTTCAAATCTTGCTTTGCATAAGTAAATAACTTTAACACTAGCTTTGTGAGGTAACACTGTTAACAATATTTATTTTATAGAAGAGGACGCCGAGACCCAGAAAGATGAAGACATTTGCCTGAGATTGAACAGCTAGTTTCTGACAGAGCCAAAATTTTACCTTCAGGAAAAATATGTGGTAGAATATTTTAATGCTATTAGGATAGATAAGGATCCTAAAACAAGGATAAAAAAGAATATTTATGGACTGGGGATCTAGCCCAAAAGCACTAGCCTGCAATTCATATGAACTAGAGTTCTCCAGAACTACTTTAAAAAATCATAAAGGAAAGATGGAAAAAGGTGAAGCTTTGCACCAAAAGATACCATACGACCCAAAAGATAGCTTAGTTGGAAAGTCATTCACCACACAAGCAAGAGAACCTGCTTCATCTCTAGCATCTGCATTATTTACATAACATGGGCATGGTGGCACATGCTTATGGCAAACAGAAGTTTCGGTCCTTCCCGGTCCCACAGCCATCCAGTCCCAATAAAACACACAGAGGTTTATAACAATTACAAATTCTTTGGCCTATTAGCTCAGGCTTATTATTAACTAGATCTTATAACTTAAATTAACCCATAATTCTTGTCTATATTAGCCACATGGCTTAGTACCTTCTATCAGTGAGGCATTCTCATCTTGCTTCCTCTGTGTCTGACTTGTGATTGCAGACTGAGCCTTTCTTCTTCCAAGAATTCTCCTAGTATGGTTGCCCCACCTATACTTCCTGCCTGGCTACTGACCAATCAGTGTTTTATTAAACCAATACAAGTGACAAATCTTTGCATGGTACAAGAGCATTATCCCACAGCACTTATAATACCAGTGCTGGGAAGTGGAGACAGGTGGATACCTGGGCCAAGCCCTATGTTCCAGTTAGAAACCCTGTTTCAAAAGTGGGGGTTGAGGAAATCAATTGGGAGGCAGAAGATGACTCAATGGGAAAAGGAACTTTCTATCAAGCCTGATGACCTGAGTCTGATGGAAGTCCCACATGGTAGAAGGAGAGAACCAACTCTTGTAAGTTGTCTTCTGACCGCTATATGTGTACCATGTCACGTGTGCACCCAAACACGTGCATACAAATAAATAAATGTAAAATGGGAGGTGCGGTAATGCGATGGTGTGGTGAGTGAAGGAGCTTTGCTGCCAAGCCAGATGATGGGACTTCAATCCCCAGGAACCACCTGGTGGGATGAGAGAAAGAACTGATTCCCACAAGTTGTCCTCCAGCCTTCACATGAATGCCATGGCATATACAAGGGGCCTAAACATGCATGCACACACATGTACACAGAGACACACAAACAGATAAATAAATAAATGTAAACTAAGGCTTTAAAGAGAGGGGAAGTAGGGGGCTGGAGAGATGGCTCAGTGGTTAAGAGCATTGCCTGCTCTTCCAAGGGTCCTGAGTTCAATTCCTGGCAACCACATAGTGGCTCACAACCACCTGTAATTAGGTCTGGTGCCGTCTTCTGGCCT
The DNA here is from genome assembly GCA_028555095.1 of Dicrostonyx torquatus. Taxonomy (NCBI): domain Eukaryota; kingdom Metazoa; phylum Chordata; class Mammalia; order Rodentia; family Cricetidae; genus Dicrostonyx; species Dicrostonyx torquatus. Next base: position 1,071,026 of record JAQHUG010000380.1, on the reverse strand, counting down.
GCAGACATACACACAGACAGAATATTGTATATATAATAAATAAATATTTTTTAAAAAAAGAGAGAGGGAAAGGATTGACTAGATGGTACTAGAAGTACCTGCCACTCAAGCCTAACAACCTGAGTTTGATACCTTGGACCCACATAAAGACAAAAGAAGAGAACCAACTCCTCTCACCTCTACTCATGTGCAGTGGTATGTGTGCATTTACACTCATATAAACATATATACACAAGTAAATATATATATATAAATATATATATATATTTAAAAACCGAGGCAGAGGTAGGCGCATCTCTGTGAGTTCGAGACCAGCCTGGGCTACAAGAGCTAGTTCCAGGACAGGCTCCAAAGCCACAGAGAAACCCTGTCTCGAAAAACCAAAAAAAAAAAACCAAGATCAATGGTTCCTGAACAACATTTGAAACTGACTTTTGCTCTACATGCCTGTGTGTGCCAACAAAAAATAAAGAGAATTTGCAGAGGAAGAAATTCATGTAGTTATATATAAAAGCTGCTCAGAGTGTAATGTTTCACACAGTATATTTATTGTAGGAGACCACTTGCTGGGCATGTAATCAGGCTCTGGTTTGAGTTCCCAGAAACCCCTAAATTAGGAAAGTGGAAGTTTCAATACAAGATCCTACAATGTAATGTTTAGCAGTAAAAACTGTGAGGTATGTTAAGTGTTAGGAGGATGCAGCCAGAAGAATTGTTGGTTCAGCCACTTTGTTGGTACAGAAATTAATGACATCCCATAAAACCAACGCTACACAAACTACATACCATATTTTCCACGGAAGAATCCTCCCCTGAGAAACATTCACATGTTCACAAGGAGATATTCAATGGTTCATTTTGATGTAATTAAGGAAATAAGAAATCTTACTGGGAAAATTATCTGTCTACCTTACATTTGCATTTATTTACTTGGATCCATCTCAAAAACACAGAATTAGGTCAAAAAAAAAAAAAAGGTGAGAAAAAACAAAGTATTGGTGCTTGGTGGCACCTGTAGTCCCAGGTCCTGGGAGCTGAGCTGGGAATAGTAAGAGCGGGGAGGTGTGGTGAAATAAAATATTTGTTTAACTATTAAAGATATGTTGCTGTGTCATATGGCCTGCCTAACGCACCTGATTGATCTAATAAAAAGCTGAATAGCCAATAGCTAGGCAGAGGAGGGATAAGTGGAGCTGGCAGGCAGAGAGAAAAGGGGAGCCAGCCAATCAGCTGGGGGCTAGCCATCAGGGGGCCAGACAAACAGACACAGAAAAAGCAGGAAAGAAAGATGGACAGTAAGTACCTAGATGAGGTAAATGAGCCCTCAGGGCAGCATATAGATTAATAGAAATGGGTTAAGTTAAAAGAGAGAGAGAGAGAGACAGAGACAGAGAGACAGAGACAGAGACAGAGACAGAGACAGAGAGAGCTAGAAATAAGTCTAAGCTAGGAGCATTCATAATTAATAGTAAGTCTCCGTGTCATGATTTGGGGGCTAGCAGTCCAAGAAAGCCTGCTACCGTGAGGGGTTTTTTTTGGTTTGGGGTTTGGGGGGGTTTTTTTTGGGTTTTGTTTTGTTTTGTTTTTGAGACAGGTTTTCTGTGTGTAGCCCTAGCTGTCCTGGAACTCTCTGTAGACCAGGTTGGCCTTGAACTCACAAGATCCGCCTGCCTCTTCCTCCTACATGCTAGGATTAAAGGCGTGCACCACCACTACTACCTGGCTGAGCTGTGAGTTTGAGACTAGCTTGAGACTAGCCTGAGAAAATAGCAAAACTCAAAGCAAAACAAAAACAGTATAGTTAGAATTATTGAATAAAAGTATGCAGAGTGATATGTCATATTTTACAGAATTGTGGTTTATGGATTTCACATATGCTGTAAAAATGTAAATAAGAGTCAGCAATGAGCATCAACTTTAGATGTCAAAATGAGGGGAAGACTAGGGGATAAGGTTGTGCCTAAATCCAACTGCTAAAACTTTTTATTAATAATTTTATTTTATATTTATTTATATCACAATCCATGTGTCATTTTTAGATCTATTGAGATATAATTGATACAAATTAAACTACATATATTTTTATTTTATTTTTTTAGCTACATCTATTTAAAATGTAAAATTTGATAGGTTTTAAAAAATCTTTTAGGGGGACTGGAGAGATAGCTCAGAGGTTAAGAGCATTGCCTGCTCTTCCAAAGGTCCTGAGTTCAATTCCCAGCAACCACATGGTGTCTCACAATCATCTGTAATGGGGTCTGGTGCCCTCTTCTGTCATGCAGGCATACACGCAGACAGAATATTGTATATATAATAAATATTTTAAAAATCTTTTAGTTTTTGAGATTACAATTACAACATTATCCTCTTCCTTTTCCTCCCTCCAAACCCTCCCATTTCCAAATTCATTGCCTCTTTTCTCTTTAATCGTTGTTACTTACACACACACACCCCTAAGTACATAAATATAACTTGCTCAGTCTGTATGATCTTACTTGTATGAATATTTTCAGAGCTAACCCTTTGGTATTGGATAACCAGTTGGTGTGTTCTTTTCTGGAGAAGACTCTTTCTCCAGCTCTCAGCTTTCCTTGGTTGCCTATAATTCTTCATCTATGATTGAAGCGTGCTGGGCTTCTCCTTTTCCACTTTAATATGTCTATTGGTGTCGTCCTTGTTCAGGTCTTGTTTAGACAGCCATGGTGATGAGTCTTCATGGGTGTAGTTTCTGACATTGCTAGGAGAGACAAGTTCACAGAAAACTCTTAATTGTTCTGGCTCTTGCAATTTTCCACCCCCTCTTCTGCAGCGTACCCTGAACCTCTGGCGCAGGAGCTGGGTGGTAGCTCTGCATCTTGGTTAGTTGTGATCTGCTGGCGTTTCATGTGTGTATACTCGTGAAACTTTGTTGACTATTATTTCTAGAAGTGAAATAGATATGAAGTCTAAAAAAAATTGTTTTCCCTTTTGCGTATTTGTGTGTACCATGGCATGGTATGAGAACAACTTTTGGAAGTTGGTTCTATCATGTAGAGCCGGCTATGAAATCAAACTCAGGTCACAAGATCTGGTAACACCCATGTCTATCTGCTAAGTCATTTTGCCAGCCTCCAAAATCCAGACTCTCTTATTTTATCTGCATACACAGAAATTTTCTAGATCAAATAAGTAAAAGTCTAGCCTGGTCATAAAAGATCACAGCCCCCAGTTAATTCCCCAGACCTGAGCCAGTTTAGAGACTCAGAACCCCTTGAATGATGGACAGTCCCCTGACACTGACAATTTATGCTTTTGATCTTTTTTTTTCCAGTTTTTATCAGAAAAACCTCTGACCTTTACCAAGGTAACTATACATTGAGAAGAAGGGATAAAAAGACATTTGGAGAATATTGCACCCTGCTTCTGAGTTGACGTTGATTCTAGTGCCACCAAATGTCACTGTGGCCCAGTAGTCAGAGTTAGGGCTCATGGAGGTCAGGTATTGATGGAGCTCTAGAACACATAAGTCTCTATGTATCTAGTGGGTCTCTAAGGTGGTCTTCTGGGTTCTCCCCATTTTGAGATGTGTAATTAGAGCAGATATTCTTTTTGGCAGGTTCCATGGCCTATGAAGTGAGGAGTGTTATGATGGGAAAGGCAGAGCAGAGAAGTCGGGGATGTAGTCCAGTGATACAGCACACACTCAGTGCTCTGAGTTCAAACCCCAGAACATGCACACGCGTGCGCACAGGCACGCACACACAAACACACACACACACACACACACACACACACACACACACACACACACACACACCAAACAGAAGCCACAAGAACATAAGAAAAATCACAAACCAAATGTAGCACTGTACTTTTAGAGTGATTATAGAGATTGGTACTGCCAGTCAAAAACAATTGACCTCTGTGGAAGAGAACAGGTGATCTTGCAGGATGACAGTGAGTGGCTGCAAGTTTAACCAGGTTGATGCCAGTTGTAGCTGAGATACCAAATACAATTTTATTGTCTGGGAAAATGAAAACTTACCTGGAACCTACTGTGCATCTATTGACTTAGAAAGCAGATTGCTTGCGAGGCTAGTAATAGATTCTCATAGTACTACCTCAGGGGTATATTGTAGGAGCAAGTGAAGTCCTGAGTAAAAGTGTGTCGATGACATACCACAGTCATGTCAAGAACCCCACTGCTTTAGCTCCATGGGCATGGCAAAGCCTTCCTTGGGTGAACCTCAGAAAGATGGCAAAGCCTTCTGGTCTGAGTGCAAATGTTGGCAGTATATGTAGAAAATGTCACTTGTAGCTTTCTCTGCCTGAATATTTGTGACGAGAAGACTGCTGTCCTACTGAGATTATCTAAACCTCCATCTTTGATTCGGCTGTGTAAGCAAAAGCCTGCTTCTTTGTTCAGCTGTATTCAATGACCCCACCTCCCTGTTCAACTAGCTGTGTATAATAAACACCATGCTCCAGGGTGCTGTAGCTTCTCTATCAGAAAGCCTAGTCCAGCAGACCCAGCTTGTCTATGTCCTCATGTTTTCCTTATTCCCTCATTGCTCTACTCAGGTCCATCCCTGGAGAGGAGTGGGATGGGACAGTAGATGAACTTGTGTACCAGCTT
>JAQHUG010000380.1:1011174-1023330 GCA_028555095.1 Dicrostonyx torquatus | reverse complement strand
TTGTAACATTCATATAATAAATGTGTTTATAAACATGCATTTATACAATAAATGTGTTTCTGTGTGTCTGAACCACATTAGATCCTAGGGATACAAGAAAATGCCACTGAGACTGGGCATGATGATGCATGCCTTGAATTCCAGCACTCGGAAGGCAGAGGCAAGTGGATCTCTGAGTTCTGGTTCAGCTTGGTCTACACAGCAAATTGCAGGACAGCCAGAACTACATAGAGAGACCCTGTGACAGAAAACAAACCAAACAATAAAAAGAGTCACTGTCAGAGCTAATGAGGTAATGGACCTACGGTTTCATACTGCCTATCAATGCTGAGCATATAATGGACCTTCAATGTAGAGTTGATTGCCTGGTGAACCACGTTGCTTTTCAAATAGGCATTTTGTGAATGAATTAATGAACAACTGAATAACAAGCTGCTGGTATAGATGCAGATGCCTCCTATACTATAGAACCCAATCTGGAAGATTATGAAGTGGGCCCTATTGCTACCAATACATTACAGAAGAAACTGAGAGGAAGCTAGGAAGTGGAGGCAGGATCAGATTCTACATTATGCTGTCTACTCAAAAGTTGGGGAGAGTGGAGGATGAAGGTCTTCAAGGGGCTGGGCCATTCATCACTATGTGATATGTAGAAGTCATTTCAAGTTTCCGGTCTTCAGCCCCCTCCGATTACAGAGGGAAATACAGGAATTGAAGCCAACTCCTTTGAGCTCAGCTCCAGTGTTCCCTCCACCAACCTCAGTGAAGATCCCTTAAGTCTCCTTTTTCATGCCCCAGTGATGTCAGGGGCACCTTCTGTGTTGCCTCTCATAAGATGGGTGTTCTTTTTTACAGAGCAATGTACACAGGCTAAGATTTCATGCAAGGCTTTCATGGAGGCAAGAATGGAGAGAGCTGCAAGCTGACCTCGCATGGGCCCAGACTTCTTCCCGCAGCTTCACCTCAGTACCTGGTCTAAATGAAAGGATTTCCTGGCATACAGAATGCTTGCCACTAAAAGTCTGTTCAGAAAGCATATAATCAAAACAGGGCTATGACTGGAAGACAGGTGATGGACTTAATTTCTTTTTAATTGACATCTTTGGGAAACTGAGAGCAGGTCACAAGAAAGAGCAGAAAAGGAGCTTTCTGGAGGAAGCCCCCATATAGAAACCAAGCTTCCTAAACCTCTGCACTGTACCTTCATAGGTAGAATATTGCCTCCCACTCAGGCAGACAAAGGATCATTATCTGAACAAGTGAGTAGAGTTGGCTGGCATCAGTCAGTGTTTTAAATTGGCGTGCATAAACAAAACCTGGCTTGCCATACTGTTCATATCATTACTTGATGGCTCCCATATCTCCCTTGCTTGAATTCAACGGTCAAGGCTAACCACTTCTGTCTACTGGGTCCTACAAGGCCCTGCAGGGGTTGTTTCCCCCCAGAATCTCTTTACTGCAGGCAGCCTGCCGGGTAGTCTTTGTGAGATTTGCCTTCGATTTCATCGTCATTTTTTTTTTTCAGAAATGTTTTCCTGATTGGCTTGTATGTTTCTACCCTTTCCTTCCCTATTCCCGACACCATAGGGGATAGCATAATCTAATCTATCTCGCCTCTCTCTCCCTCCCTCCCCGCACCTCTCTCTTTTGCCTCTCTCTCTCTCTTACACACACACACACACACACACACACACACACAGTAGTAGTAGGCTGATTTCATCTCAGGTCTCCCTGACAGTGCCATGTTCCCCACCGTTGAAACAAGTTTATTCCCCTCCTGGGAGACAAGTCCAGTCTTTTTGGGGAAAGAGGATCCACCCAAAGTTGCAGAAGGACTGAATTCCAGTAGCTTCTGCTTGTCAGGCTGTAGATAGGGCCTGGTGACTAGCAGTCTGGGTCAGAGCGCTTGTGAAGGCATTTCCCTTAAACAAGACACTTTGGTTATAGGTTAGGATATAAGCGTATGTGAGCAGAGTGAGTGAAAGATTCCACCAGTGGAGGAGCAGATTCAAAGAGAAGTCTTGATCCCCGTCTTCCTAGGAACTCCCAATATTTTGAGGAAAATATCAGAGATCAGATGGGGTAAACCAGGAGTTCACAGGAGCTTGGGGAAACAGAGGCCCTTCATTTACATACAAATGCTTTTGTTTGGATACCTAGGACGCTGAGCTCCGGCAGCCACCTTTCAGGGGCTGCTGCAGAGCTGAGCACAGGCGAGCTCGGTAAAGGATCTCGGTAGCCCTGCCTGGCTCTCGGTCCCTCCACAGTCTGGCCTGCGGGCCTTGGCGCTCGCCTCCGCTGCCCATCGCAGACCCACGGCAACAGTTCCTCCCGTAGCCCTGGATAATCTGACATCTCTTCAAATCCAATTATCGAATTAATTGACGTGCGACTCGGGAGGCAAACAGAAAGGGGCGGCAAACACCACGAGGCTCAGATTTATCCTCCGGCCTCCACACACCCCGGCCGGCGAGATTTACTGGGCCTTGAGCACGGCGACAGTTCAAACCTTTGATTAATCATGGTTTTCTCCAGGCCCTATAATTTAGTTGCTCTTTTTCCCTCCCTGTCTTTTTTTTTTTTTTTTTTTATCAGTAGAAACAGAGACGGAGTCCTCATCAGCTTCAATTACTAATATTAAGGTCCCGGACAGCACTTTGACAGAAAGGCGGCCGCCCCGCTCCGTCCCGCCCCCCTAAATCATCGCCGAATTAACATCACAATCGGCGGCTGGCGCGCGTTCAGACTTAAATGGTGGCTTATTGTACGTGCACGGTCTCGGTCAGACACTCGTGGTGCCGGGCAGCCGCCTCCGCCCCTCCCCACGGTCCCCTCGGCCTCCCGGGAGGCTGCAGCTCCGGATCACCGCAGCGCGCTGGGCCCTGTTGCCGGCAGGGGGCGCTGCAGCCGGGGGTGCGCCAGGGTGGGCGCGGAGACGCCGCGCTGGGGAGACCCCGTGCACTTGGTCCAGAGTGGGAGGGGAGGACGGTCTATGCAAACCAGATGCAGATGAAGGCTCAGAAGCTGCTGACTGGGGACTACCACTTCTCAGACCTTGGGGTGAGAATCGGACCCCTCGCAGGGGTTTTGACTGAGTGACAATGAGATCTGAGCGGCGTGGAGGTGAATGTGGAGCATGATTTCTTCAGTTTCTGAGCATATTAGAGAAAGTTGGGCCTAAATTACTGCTCAAAGGCTTGCAGATAAGCTTAAGGCAGATCAAAGTGAAGTTCCCTGGGAATCTGTCGAGTTTATAAGGCCCTCCAAATAGCCAGATTTTAATGCAGGTTTTTTTGGGGAGGCGAGGGCTATGCTTGCCTCTGCCACTCTAGAGAAAAAAAGAGACGGTCATTCTGCTGATCCTGTCAAATCTTTAAAGTACTCAGGAAGAAACAAATGTCAACACAGGAGCCTAGGTTTGCAGATATTTTCATATTCACCTGCTTCTGCAGTCTGGCCCACATCAATCTCCAGGACCCAATTTTGCCTAGCAACATCTCAACCAATCAAGATGCAATTAAACCTGCCAAGCAGCTCATCCTTAACTGGGATTGGCTGCTCGCAGTATGCCTATCCCAAGTTTTCATTGGCTGACGGCCACCTATATGGAAATTGAGAATTACCCGGGACTCTGAGGCCCTTCTCAGTGCTGCAGACCTGTGGCTTACTGCCCTGAAATCTGCAAGCCCAGAGCCGAGCCTAAAACTCTTCTGCCCAACAAAAGAACTCTCTCACCCCTCCCCTTTTTTCCTTCTGCGCTCCAGCTTGGGCCTAATCTGATAGAAATTCGATCAAATAATGCAGAAATAATGTGGGTGTGCAGACTCTTGGTATCTTTTTTCCCCCTCTGTTCAGTATCAGTATTTTTCCGTATGCTTCAGTGTGGCCACTATTCCTGCCCCTTATCATTCTTCCTCATCCTTCCGTCTCTCCATGGCGTCTCTCCATGTTGAGTCCCAAAGCCACTGGCCACTGTTCTTTAAACCCACCCTATGACTTCAGCTCTCTCAAATTCCAACAGTCCCCTACTTGCTACTCAAAATCCAGGCAGTTCTCACAGCAATCTAGTTTAGGAGGGAGTTAGAGCGGGAGAGGACACCCTCCCCTTAAAAAAAAAAAATCTCCGTCCTCTTTCCCCATCCATTTTCTCCGAGGGAGCCGAGTTTGACAGCGAATTCATTCCGAGCGGGGAGGGTGATTTATTCTTCAAATATACCGACAAGTGCGGGCATGATGGAGCCCATTAAAATGTTGGGAGATTGTTTTTATGATTGAAGTCTGTATTACTCCAACCATAAAGAAAGAGAGCAAGGAGTCATTAGCATTTTCATGATGGTGTATTTCTGCTTGTCTCCGCGCCATCACTCATCTTTACTGCCCGTCCCTTTGCTCTGGCTCGGCTACAACGAGGAGAGACTGCAGCCTGAGTTGGGGTTGGGGGCTGCGGGAGGCGGGGGCCAGAGTTTCCTCCACCCACGCTCTGCCCTTCACGCCAAATCCTCACCCTCTCTGGGACGGAGATCCGGGGTGAGAGGGACACAGAGGCTGTGCCTCCACTTTCTTTAGACAGCTCCCCCTGCCCAGTTGTGGCAACAGGATGACTGTTCAAATGGTCCTTGAAGTCCTGGGTGGGCTGGCCTTGGGAGTAGCGACATATCTATCCTTTCCTGATCTACACAGCCCTCAAAGCTTTACAGAATCAACATGTGAGTCACTTCAGGACTTCTCGTCAAAGTGCCTTGGATTGGAGACATCAGGGTAGGAAAGAAGGAGAGGAAGGAGACCCCAACCCTCTGGGTTGGGAACTGTGTTGGCAAGAAGTCGGGAGTCTGGGCATTTGGTTTTTGTTTCTGCTACTCCAGAAGGGGCCCTGTTCCTCAGTCGTCGCCCCCCCCCCAAGTTCCTAGAACCTCAAATAATCTCAATCATTTACAATCAAACCCTCTAGTACCCTACTGCTGGGGCGGGGGGAGTTCAGAGCAAGAACACTTGCCTACATTGTGCGAATTCCTTTGTTCAATCCATGATAACCATAAAGAAAAGAAGCACAAATAACCACTCTCACTACCATGGTAAGAGCATAAAGTGTGCTGGCAATGGGTGAAACCCTGCCTCTGGGTGCCCAGGGATTGCTAGAGTCTTCCATGTTCACTCTTCTCATCGATGAGACTCTAACATGAAGAAACATTCATTTCTGAATGGGTACAGTCTGCCTACACATTGTAAGTCCCAAAGTGTGTGATGGCCCTTGAGTTGGGAACTGGTTGTGATCAAGGCTTCACTGAATGGTTATGGGAAAGAAGAGGTATGAGTAGCAGTGGAGGGATGGAACATTGGCTAGCAGTTCAGTAACAACGCTTTGATAATGCCCATGGAGGACCACCTTTCTGTTGCTCCAGTGTTTGCTTCTGATGTCTCACATGCTGAGATTTTTTGACCACTACTTTACAGATGAGGAAACCAAGGCTCAGACTGGAAGGTGTGTTCAAGGTCACTTAGCCAGTAAAGAGAAGAATCAAGACCTGGACTGTCTGTCTTCACTACTCGGTGCTTCCTAAGAAGGAATTAAGGGCCTCGAAGTAAAAGTCAGGGTGAGCCATTGCCCTACCAGCTTTAACTGGGTCCACCTGAAAGCATGGAAGGCTGGTAAGAACTTGAAAATATTAAGGACTTTTGGTAGGAGTATTCTTCTTTTGGGCAGTGGTTACCATTGCTGGGATTCATCCTCTAATAATTTATTGAGCACCTATTATAGGTCAAGTCACCACATCCTTCGTCTTCACACCTCGTCCCTTGCTGAGATGGGCACCTAAAAGGGTTGTCAGGTTCTGGACAGGGGTAATGGCCCAGAGGGAGAGGGGTGAAGAGGTGACAGCCCCTTCAGAGTCTGCACAGTGCCCAGAAGCTGCAGCAGTAGCGGCTCCAGATTTACAGCTGCCCTGGCGCTGATGCCATAAAAGCAAACGATCCTTCTCTGTACTAATTTCTGTGTAATTAGATCTCTCCTGGCATGGAAAAGTGGGAAGTGGGGCATCCAGAGGGGGTGAGTGCCAAGGGCTCTTCACAGTCTTCCTTGAGAAGAGGCTACAGGACATACATGGCTTCACATGAGGTTGAATGCATGGATCTGTATGCAGCATGACAGAGAAGGGAAAGGCAATGATGCATACATGGAGACAGGGAAGCAGGTAAATCTTGATGTGTCGACACAGTAAAGCCCAAGATAGGAACAGGGAAACCTTGGATGTACAAACATCTAGAAACTAGAAGAATGTCTCCTGGCTAGCCTGTCTGCGTACAGAAGGTATTGCAATGCCCCAAAGTGCTGCACATATAGAGCAAGACCTCTCAGAAGGCTTGAACAGCAAAGAATTCTTCAGACCCACTCACATTTGCATCCACAGTGCAACATATGCATGAGTGCTCACACACACAATTGCGTGCACACATGCACACACACACACACACACACACACACACACCTGCACTAGAGCGTATACACACTTCTCTTAATCAAGAGCAAAATTTATAGGGCCTACATTTAATAGGAGCTAAACAAATGTTTGAGTCCTTCTCCCACTGCTCACTGTTCACTCACTCCTGCAAGGACACTAAATGATAAACAAGGCTCTTTCCTTAAGGAAGCTTTCGGTAAGGCACTTGAAGATGGATCTCATGGAGGAAAAGATGAGGATTGCAAAAAACACAAAAACAGCAAGCAACCAAACAAACAAACAAAAGGCAAATAGGGATGGTTAGAGACAGAATGTTCCCAGACTCTTGCCTTTCCTTGGGAGGAAGAAAATCTCAGGAGGGAACACCACTGTTATTATTGCTGTGCACCCCCCCCCAATTGGTGAGAAGGATGGTGGCTAAGGCAGTAATGCTGTTTGGAGCAACACTTGTGTTGTGCTAAGTATTCATCATCCACTCAAGTATGTTTGCAGTGGGACCTCAGAGGGCCTCTTACCCAGTCTCCCTCTGTAGCCTGAATCTCTGTCATGGTAAGCTTGCCCAGGAGTCAGCCAGCCCGTTTCAATATTCCTGCTGAAATGCAGCTCTGTACCTCATGCGCAGTCTGCTCCTGTCGCTGGACAGCTGTAGGGGTGAGGATATCATTCAGTGGAATTGAAATCTGTCTTCTCTTTAATTTCAGAATATCCTAATTCTAACTACCTGTCATATCGCTTTGAGTTATTCTAATGTTTTAAGACCGATTCAATCTAAGCATTAATCGTTCCCCCACAATGGCAATAACAATTAGGTACCCATTGGAAATCAGAAATTTTGATCTCCACAGATGACTGTCATGTACTTATCTTAAGTCCTTGTTCTAATGGGTAATTTCTGATTAACCTGAGTAATGAAAATATCACAATAAAGGAGGATTTGTCATGCCTTGTTATCACTTCATAAGGCCATCCTTCTAGGTACCTGCCATAGCATCGGGATATTTCTATCCCAATAAAACATGATCATGATGTGTGTGGCTAATAAAAAGGAAAAAAGCCTGTATTAAAACATGTTGAAAATGATTTGCATGAGTGGTATAAACATAAACTACCATCATCACCACGGTCAACACCACCCTTGTTTATTTGCCTTTTGAACTCTTTACCCGACCTTGAGGGTGGGAGGTAGATAAAGGAAGAGAAAAAATTAGCATTTGTTAAATGCTTAGCACTGTTAGGTGCTGTGAAGAAACTGGGTTTAAACACCATAAGTTACTTGCAGGTCGACAGGGTGGGAACCAGACAATTAGAACTTTAACCTAGTCTGATTCTGAAGTAGGCATTCTTTACTCTCTTTATGGACTACTTAATAACAACTTGGACCCAGAGCCAGACTGGGTCTCTATACTGTTGGACCCAGAGCCAGACTGGAGCTCTATACTGTTGACATGATATCGGTGGTGAGACAGGCTAGGCTCAATGATCTTGCCTTACACCCAGAGTCCCCTAGAGAGCAGCCGGGAGTTCAAGAGCTTGAAATCTGTGGGCCTTCTGCTCAGTCACATTACTGTCTTCACCCAGGGTGCCCACACACTACTGTGTGTAATGCCATAAACACTATTATATTGTACAATGATGAAGTCACAGACCTTTGTCACAACAAAGTGTTGCCCAGCAGGGCTCAGGAAGGCCCCCAGTATCTCTCTGGGTCTATCGTGGTGATGTAAACAGCCGGCAGGGGTCGCCGGCACACCAGAAATTACTGCTTTCCGAGTTTGTCTCTTGCATCAGAAGGACAGGAAGGTTTCTCCTTTGCTCTTCTAAAATCTCTGGTTGATCCCTCCCCTTCTCCACCTCCTTCCCCTTCCAGTCTTGAGATTTCTAAGAAAACAGCTGGACAGTTTTCCCTCAAGTACAGCATCCCTACCCAACCCAGAAAAGGTACCAGGAACAGGGCCGGCTATCAGTGTCCAAATAGCAGAGAATCCTGATGCCCCAAGTCTCCTGGTTCAGGCTTGGCTGAAGGATACTAAGGATGCTTGCCTCCTCTCAGTGCTTCCTCAGACCTGTCTTGGCATCATCCAGTAGACTCAGCCTTGACCATCTTTCTCTTGTCCCAATATCCATCTATGTCAGCCCCTCAAACCTCGAAGGTCTTTCAGTCCCCTCATTTTTGGAGTGCCTACAGATGAAGGAGTTATCTGTGGTCAGTGGTCAGTGGTTCTAGATGGGAAGTCACCTATTGATGGATAGAGGAAAAGGACCAGGCTCTCAGCATCACAGGGAATAGGGGGGCCAGGTTTCTGTTTTCTGTAGGAAAGGGGTTTGAGAAGGGCTGTGTAGGCAGTTTTGGCTGTTTACTGGGAGGGGCACTTCTCTGCTCTTTCCTGCTTTTCTCCCCTCCCTTGCTGTAGCAACAGTGCCCTAGCTACCCCCACCCCCGCCCCATCTCTTTGCTGATCTCCTCCCTTCAACTCTTCCTGCCCAGTGATTGGCGGCTGCCTGCTGCAGAACAGCGTAGGTTTATGGCTTTGCGGCAGCTGGGACAGAGCAAGGCCACAGATAGAAAAATGAAATCAACCAAGAAAACAGAGAATGATGAGAGGGAGAGAGAGAACCAGAAAAAGTCCCCAAGAATATGAGAAACCAAAATGCTGGGAGGGACAGTCTGAAGCAAAGATGCTGATGCAAAGTGAAGGGTAACAGAGGGATGGAAGGAAAATCATAGACAGAAAAGCATTGCATAAGCCCTCAGGATAGGGATGTGCCAGTAAGATGGTCCTTCTGGGTATTTAAGGTCATTCCATGGTATAGACCAGGGTGGAGGGTCTTCATGCTAGCCTCTTCCATGCACATCTTCCTGGGGTTTGAAAGCTACTGCAGAAATGTCCTTGAGAGCAATTGGATTTACTGTAGAAATATCTTGTTTCATGTTCCTTGAAATGAATAGGAAATAGCGATAGTATTTGGAGAGATTTGGGTATTAGAGTCTCCCTTTGTTGAGCATGAATAGTTTGCAAGGTTGTTACACGGCCTGGTCTGGCCTCTGCTGACACATACCATGTACAACTTATAGTTACTTCTGTGATTTTGCTAACATTTAGGCTTCCTTAACTGTATGATCAGCGTCCACCCTTCTTTGCAGTGTCTACAGAGTCTCATTTCTATTTATCAAGCAAACCAGTGAACGGCCCCTGGAGAGGTTTAAGCAGAGGTTGGATGACTACCAATGAGGAATTGGTCCAAGGAATTTCTACACTGAATGAGAAGCTGGGAAAATGTCTTGAGGAGCTTTCGGTTTTGAGATTCTGCCAGTCCACTTATACAGAGTAGAATTTACTCTGCAACTTTCCTTACTTCTCTCAATCTGCAGGGTTAAGGGGCAGAAGTGAGAAGCCCAGAATTACAAAGGGTCTTCTGCGAGACAGTCTCCAACAAGGAGCTTTGACTGGGTGCCCTCTTTATCTCCTCAGTGACTCTCCAGGGAGGCTGCAGTTTGCAGTTTACAAGTGAAGGCTGAGAGCCAGGAATGTTTTGTCAAGGGCACATGATTAGGAGATACGCTGCCTTTGGGCTACAGGAGTGCTGCCTGAGACTTGAGTGTGGTGACACAGGCCTGTCATCCTAGCACTTGAAAGTCCAATGCAAGATGATCTCAAGTAAAGTCAGCTGGAGCTAGAGTCAGCTCCAGGCCAGCCTGGGCAGCTTAGTGAGATACTGTCTCAAACTACAAAACTAAACAAACAAGCAAAAAGATTGAAGCCTCGTGCACTCCGGGCATTTGTCTTCCTGCTATGGGAGACACTGGGAGTTCGGGGTGTGAATCAGAATCTCAGGAGTCTGGACATGTCTAGGGCTTTAGAGACGGGGTCATTACTGGAACTCATTGTTTCTGCCGGTTTGGGAAATTTCAAGTTTCATGAAGGATGAAAAGGAAAGGGACAAAGGGGGCTGAGAAATGGAGAAAACAGGGAAAATATGTTTCATAAATTCAGGGCTGCTGGGCCAATTCCGAGCTATAAGCCAGGAAAATATGAGTGTGTGTGTGTACAAGGACATGATACTTGGGGTGTGTAAGACGCTCATACATGTTAGGCAGCCTCCGCCACTGCTCCTTTGTACTTTATTTTGATAGAGGGTCTCACAAAGTTACTTGCAATTTTCCCGCCTCACAGGAGGATTTCTGAACAGTTGAGATTAGACATGTGTGCCACCACAGTTAGCTAAAACTCACTTTTGTGAGCTAAGACACTCTGCTCTCACCCGAGTAACAAGTGAAAAAAAGGAGTCTGGGGGACTAGAATAGGAACCCCAGAGACAGCATAAGGTAGATGAAGTCTCTGCCCCGATTGTGAGGTTGGGATACCTGGCTCAGGGATGCGTCAAGACTGTAGTCTTTCTGGTTTAGAATGAAGCTCAGTTGGAAAAATACTTGAGCATGTAAAACACTCTGTTTTTGGTTTTTTGTTTGTTTGTTTGGTTTTTGTTTTACCTCTAGCACTACACCAAACCAGCTGTGGGTCTGTGTCTGCAAACCCAGTCCTCAGGGAGCCAGAGCCTCAGGGAAGAGTTGTTTGCCATGCAAACATGAAGACCTGAGCTTGAATTCCTAGCCCCAAGCAGGTTAAACATACCTATAACCCCAGCACGAGGGAACATAAGCAGATTCTGATGGCTCCATTGGTCAGCCAGCCTCACCAAAATGGCATCTCTGTGTCAAGGCAACAAGGAGAAGACTGGTAGACGAAGACACTTGGCATTCTGCTCCAGGGCCTCAGCCCACAATAGTGGGCACATTTATACACTTGCACTCACCATATACATACCACACGTGCACACACACACACACACACGAGAAAAGAAAGACAAGAAAGACTGTAGTCTTGGGAATTCCATGTTCTTGTCTCCCTGCTAAGAAGGATGATGAGAGCTGAGGGCAGGACTAGAGGACACAGGGAAGTAAGTCTAGGCACGGCCACGCTCTAAGGGTCTTATTCTGCGGTGGAACTTAGCCCAGTGCTGCATAGTGGAAATGTAACCCTAGACGTACACACAATGTAAAATTACCTAATGGCCTCTTTTAAAAAATAAAAATAATCTGGAATAACCTGTCTATCAGCTCCAGCTGTGATTCACATAGTGTAGGGCCCATGGGTCTACCCCTGCTCCTGGGGTTCATCTTGAGGACAGTCTCTGGCCAGCCAGCATTTCCTGTTTATTCCTGTGCTCCCTCTGCCCCCTGGTAATTAGCTATAGGGCATTGTTGATTCCACCTTGGGCATGGTAATTTCCCACCTGCCTGGGGGTATTCCATTGTACAGCAGCTAGGTAGTTAAGGTTTTCCCTAAATTTGAACAAGCGGCATTTGGCTAATCTCCTTTCGAATGACCCAGGTCTCTTGCTGCCTCCAGTACGGTACAGTGGCATGCGAACTGTACCAAGAGAGTAACACAGGCTCAAGCATTACAACATAGATGAATGATTATTGTTTTGGGTTGAGGGTGTGTCCTCCCAAAATGCACCATTTCAACTTGAAATCACTATGATGTTTTGAGACATTAATTTTTTTATGTATTAAGGCTTTGAAATCTGTCACACACACAGCATGTCAGTGTGGACTGGTGCATGTCAGTTACACACACAGCCTGTCAGTGTGGACTGGCTCCATGTTTGTCACACACACAGCATGTCAGTGTGGATTGGC
>JAQHUG010000380.1:986787-1010169 GCA_028555095.1 Dicrostonyx torquatus | reverse complement strand
GCATGTCTGTTACACACACAGCATGTCAGTGTGGACTGGCTGCATGTCTGTTACACACACAGCATGTCAATGTGGACTGGCTGCATGTCTGTTACACACACAGCATGTCAGTGTGGACTGGCTGCATGTCTGTTACACACACACCATGTCAGTGTGGATTGGCGCATGTCTGTTACATACACAGCATGTCAGTGTGAATTGGCGCATGTCTGTTACACACACAGCATGTCAGTGTGGATTGGCACATGTCTGTTACACACACAGCATGTCAGTGTGGACTGGCGCATGTCTGTTACACACACAGCATGTCAGTGTGGATTGGCGCATGTCTGTTACACACAGCATGTCAGTGTGGACTGGTTGCAGTTCGGGCATTCAGTAACATGGCTGGAGGGTTCCCTAGTGTATAAAGCAGGACTTTAATGATTCTAGCTTTGAGGCTTGGTGGTGCCTGTTCACTCAGCTATTAGAGACCGAGGCAGGAGAATTACTTGAGCTCAGGAGTCTAAGGCTAGCCTGGCTAAGCATAGCCAGTCTTTATCTCAAAAATAAAGAAAATTAGTATGTTTTTCACATCCTGCTAGCAGGAGGTTGGAGAATCTCTGAGATTAGAGTTCTAGACATTTTGATTTCTACTCCTATTTTTTCTTATACTTTGGTTCAGGGGCACTCATTTATTTTATTACATTAAAATTAATTTATTCTGCACGTGGACATGTGTATCTGCATGTGCCGTGGTGCCACTGTGGACATCAGAGGACAACTTACAGAAGTTGGTTCCTTTCTTTCAACGGTGTGGATCTTGAGAATCAAACTCAGCTGGCCAGGCTCGGCAGCAATGCTTTAAACTGCCCAACTATTTTGCTGGCCAAGCCCTCATTTTTTATGAGTCTGGAGATATTCCCAATCTCTACAGGTCAGAACTCTGTGTCTATTGCAGGCTCTATGAAGTTCAGCTATGCAGCTACTGCCACCCCTGGGAAAGTCAAAGTCAAAGTCATCTGTCCCTGCTATCAGTGATCCCTGGCTGTTAGTCCAGTGGCTTCCAGGAGTCATTTTCTTGGCATTTGTGCTGATCCTGCTTCTGCTGGACCCTCTCCTTGACTTATGTCCTCAGTAGCTTCTTACCTTTCTCTGGTCCTTTTCCATCTTCTCCATCACTCAGCATCCTCCACCCCTCCCTTCCATGTTGATGTTCTCTGTCCCTGACTCTCTGACCTTTATTCTATGCAAGGGGACTGGAAGACTTTTCTACTTCATTCCTATTGACTTTACTGTTAAAGATCTTAATCTCTATTTCAGCTCCAAATTCTCTTAGCCTCAGGATTTAAATGACCACCTGATTGCTTACTGGACTAGTTTCTCCTTTATAAGGTCCCCCAAATAACAAAACTCCCATGAGCCAAAATTGTACCAATCCATCTTGTCCTCGTATCTATTTCTCTATTTATACTATTTATTTAGCGACTGGCATCATCAGCTATCTGGTCTTTAATACCAGAAACATGGTATCACCTTGATTCTTTCTGCCCACTTTTCATATTTAATTATCTCCAGGTCGCATAAATTTTGATCTGGATTGTTATAATAGGCTTTTAGTTGGATTCTCTGGACCTTGATGATCTAGCACTAGAGTGTATGTCATAAGTATGTATTCCTGTTTTGTTCATGTGTTTCTCCAGTGCCAAACACAGCACCTGGCACATTCTAGATACCCACCATTAACATTTATTGATTGAATATACGAGAAGTCAGCAGACAACAGTTCAGCCTCAACCCCACATTGAGCATGCTCCTCTCAACAGGTTTCCCTATGCCTAGATTACAGAGAAAGTTAGGTCTTTGTATATTTTGTGCCTTCTGCCTGCACATGGCAGGCTCATCCCTCAAGACTTGGTCCCTCTTTGTTACCCACAGGAACCTTTGTGTTTCCCAGGCTTGGTTAAATAGATATCCTTTTGGATAAAGCGCTACTTTAGTAGTGCTTACCTTGTTTCTTATTTTTTTCTGATTACATCAACAACGATCTCTTTAATGGTTTGTTGTTGTTGTGTTTTTGTTTTATTTTTTTTCCTTTATATTTATTGAACCCTACATTTTTCTCTGCTCCCCTCCCTGCTTCTCCCCTCCCCCCTTCAACCCTTCCCCAATGTCCCTATGCTCCCAATTTACTCAGGAGATCTTGTCTTTTTATACTTTCCCATGTATATTAGGTCTATGTAAGTCTCTCTTAGTGTCCGTATTGTTGTCTAAGTTCTCTGGGATTGTGGTTTGTAGGCTGGCTTTCTTTGCTTTATGTTTAAAAACCACCTATGAGTGAATACATGTGATAATTGTCTTTCTGTGCCTGGGTTACTTCACTCAAAATAATGTTTTCTAGTTCCATCTATTTTCCTCCAAAATTCAAGCTGTTGTTATTTTTTTCTGCTGTGTAGTACTCCATTGTGTAAATGTATAACATTTTCTTTATCCATTCTTCGGTCGAGGGACATTTAGGTTGTTTCCAGGTCCTGGCTATGACAAACAAAGCTGCTATGAACATAGTTGAGCACATGTCCTTGTGGCACGATTGAGCCTCCTTTGGATATATACCTAAAAGCGGTATTATTGGGTCTTGAGGAAGGTTGTTTCCTAATTTTCTGGGCTGGACTTGAATCTGAAATTATCCAGTTCCCAGTTCCTGAGATTCCAGGCATGCCCAGCTGACACTGTGGTTTACAAGCATTGCCGTATGTGTTCTATGCTTTTCTCAGAGACTATACTGAGAAGTAGGCTTTGAACATCGTTTCAGTGGACAGAAAAGCAGCTGCTCAGAGTCATTTAAAAACAGTGCATATTTCTGTGAAATGGTTGTTCTACTGTAGCACAAGGTTCCTTAGGGCAGGATGAGGGGTGGAGGAGCACAGTGGACGAGCTAATGAAGACCGTGCACTGGCACACTAAGCCACTCACACTTCAAGTTCCTGTAGATTGGAGCAGCCACCAAGGTTCCTGGGAGATCCGACCAGGGCTTGGACAAGCTAGGCAAGCCCTGCCATTTGGATTCATTCTTTGATGACAGATACTGACAGGAGTCCCCTCTCTGCTGCCCCTTTACCTGGCTTCTCCTCACTCTAGGGCCTTCAGCTCACAGCGTCTGCACAGAAGCTGGGAAGCAGGAAGATAAGGACTCAGCTGTCCATTTCTGAATGGAGGTGTTGAGAGGGTGAGTTGGCAAATATCACAAATGTATAGGAGCAGGACTGCTCCCTGCTCCAAAGGGATGCTTGCATAGGGAGGTAAAGTATAAGTTAGGAAGAGGAGCAAGTGTGAACACCTGCAGAAGTCCCAGTGCAAACACACACACTACACAGGAAGAGACACAGGGGGTCCAAAGGAAGGAGTGGCTGGAAGTGCTTGGTGTCCACATGGTGGGGGCGTGCTTCATAGAGGAGCAAGTGTGGAGCAGCTGTGGGTGAAGCAGGACAGAGCTGAAGGGGCAGGAAGGGGGTGAGGAGGGCCCATGCGAGGGAGAGGAGGAACAAAGCCCGCAGTGTGATCCTCACAACTGCCTCTAGTGAGACAGTTATGTATCAATGGCTTGGTTTGGTTGGAAATGTGGCTTTTGTGTGTGGTGGAGGGTTAGCAGGGAGCAGGCGGCCTGGGTCTGGATCTGATTTCTGTCTCCCTTCTCCTTTTGCTCTAGGGGACCAACCTCTTGGAAGCCAGAATGTGTAGGTCCCAGATTCTTCTCTTCCAACCTCCCCCAGACATAAATCACAAGTGATTTCATTAAATGCACCTCCTGCTGGGGATGTTGGCTCATAATTCCTCTCTGATTAACCCCCACTACCCCAGCAAGTTTATAGGCCAAGGGAGGGAGGGGAAGAGGGGAGAGGAAAAGGAGGGATGGGGGAATCCTGGGCGGGTGATGGATGCCTCTGTCATCCCAGCTCGTATTTATTAATAGTCTTAATACGGGAAGCAATAAAGGAAGAGAGGGGTTCTATTAATTAAATCATTGTTATAATTAACTTTCATTAAAGGAGGATCAATAAAGAGAGGTTGAGATGGAGAGAAGAGAGAGATCCATTATCTCCAATTTCCTTGGAAAGGATTCAGGGAATGAGATGGGGTTGCTAGGAGACGGAGACATGAGGGAAGGAAGGATGTAAGATGTCATCCAGGTGCTGCAGGAAGAGGGTGGGTGAAGGCAGGGATTGTGGGGGTGGCCTAATGAGTGAACCTGAAGGGAATGGAAGGTGCTGAGAAAGGTGCTTTGGGGACAGAGCAAGGGAGCTGTAGGTGTGTCTGGCAGGGCACACAGAGCCTTGGTGAGCACACAGGTCCTTAATATATGTTTTATGGTGCTGTGGATGTTTGTGTCACCCAGCTTGTTGGGGTAGATGAATGTAATGGCGTGATTGTGCATGGGGGTGTGTGAAGATGCATCACAAGGTGGGTAGGCATGCTAAAATCTTGACATTTTGCAGCTTAGGGCAGACCTCACTAGACAGAACGCAAAGGTGTGCACTTGATGGGAGTATCACCTATCGGCCCAGGGTGTAACAAATGTGACCACAGAGGGTGCAGGCATGAGCAGCAGAAACCTGGCCTTCTCCTGCATGTCCCTTCCCATCTCATTATCGATTTTAAGGAGAGAGTTTGCCCTCTCCTTAAAAATATGCTGCAGGCCAGACCCCATTGAGATACAGGGTCTTTTCTTCCCTTGTGGCCTCAGGTGGCTAGCATACCAGAGGGCCCAGTAAGAATGTACCTGTCTATCATTTCCCTCCCTCCCACCAGTGTCTAGGAACTTGAGGCCCCTCTTTTTTGAGGTAATGCTTCTTGACAAGAACACACTGTATGACAGCAGTAACACGTATCATATAAATATATTTGTCCAAGTTACAGATAAGAGGGCAGTTTAAGAGAGAGGGGTTCTTATTGCTGTGGGGGGCCTGGAGAGGGCTGGGAAATGGGGGCACCTGGGATCCTTTGTCCCCCCCATCCCTCACAAAAGGCACAAATACATTTTCTTTTCCATCTGACGACTTGGATATGGGGTGGTATGAGAAGGTACAGAAATCCTTTAAAAATACAAAAGAAACTTCCAAACTTATGACCTATAGCTATGGGAGAGAAAAGCAGTGGGGAACAGAAATAATCAGTGAAGCCAAGAACTGAAAAGACCCCATGAGCTCATGCTGCTGCCTCCATGCAGGCCCCAGAAAAAACTCCAGTAAACAAACAAACTAAGAATAAGAGAGGGTGGGGTGCCCCAGGAGTTGGCTTTTGGGCATCAGAAGTGTGTGTGTGTGTGTGTGTGTGTGTGTGTTGTGTAGCTGTGCACTTGGGCTAGCAATGGATAATTCTGTTCCCACAGGGGAAAGCCCCTTCATCTTGGTTCCTCTAAACTGTTTTCAGAGAGTAAACTCAGCCACACCAAGACAGATCCCTGCCTGGCACAGAGGAATCAGGATAGAAGATGGAGTTATAAAGCCTGCGACAGAAGCAGAACGCAGGCATGGTTTGTAGGAACAGAATATTACAGAGCCCAGAGTGATGGGCATGAGCTCAGATTTGTGTGTGCGTGAGTGTGTGTCTACATAACTAGGAGGGGTGAAATCACTCAAAGGTGAAGGGGTCCTGGGTGCTCAGAAAGAAATGTCCATCCATGTGGTCCTCCAGGGCGTCCTTGCCACTCTCAGGAGGGAAGTGCTCCTTACAAACAGGACATTCCTTCCAGGGAGGGGTGGCTGAGACCCCAGTGCTGACCTCTGACAGGGAACCCACTGCAAAACCACTGGAGAGAGATGAGGAAAATTGAGAGGGTCAGGGTGATCCAGTGCCTTCACTGTTATCTTTAATATTGGGCCTCAAGCTTGTCATGAAGCAGAGGGTGACCCCTGAGTTCCTCATTTTCCTCCCTTTTCTCCCAAGGGCTGAGACTTCAGGCAGGCACCACCACATCCAATTTCTGTTGCCTTCCTGACCTGGAGATCTCAGGGAACAAAACCCATGTGTTTCTTGTTCCCAATGTGCCGTCCTGGCCACTCTCTGCTCAAGCCTCTCCTACAGCATTTTTCTGCTCACGATACTGGACGCCTTAGTTCTTTAGATGGCCATGTCCTCTCTTCATGAGTCCCTGCCAGTGTCTGTAGTACAGAACCCATCCCCCATCCTCCTGCTTTCCTCCCTCCATCTCCGTCTGCTGCCTAATGAGGCTGAAAATGAGTCTGACACTATTCTTCATCTTCCTGCTCCAGCAGAGAGAGAGATGACAGCATAGGTCCTTTCTGCCCCAAGCCAGGTGATAATGCTCTTTTCCCTAAGGCTCTGCCTGCCTCACTAGGACTGGAGAGCTAGGCAGAAAGCACCACTTGATACCTGACGACATCCCCACCCGCAGGTCCCCTCCCAGTCTCCCAGGAAGTCAGAGATGAGGAACATCTCAGGCACAGCCAGACAGATGCTGGATGGTGGTCTTCACAGTCTCCATCTCTGAGGGTTTGGTCACCTTTTTTCTTCCTAAAGACCTAGGTACCTACCTGGTGGTTGGGGAGAGGGTAGGGGCAGGAGAGAGGGGAAGCAGGGTAATTGGGCTCCACAGAAGATGATGATAGGACAACATAGAAGCCAGTCAAAAGGCAGGGAGAGAGAACATGAAACCACCTGGGATTTGTGGCGATAGCTGCCATTTCTGTCAACCACAATGGTACTGTCTCTTCTTGGTTGAGCCAAGAAGGGGAATTTGGGGACAGAGCCCGTTGACTGCTCACACCTGACCTCCTTCCCTCTTTGTGTTGCCCTCACCTGGCCATGTCACAGAAGGCACTGCCGAGTTCAGGAAGCAGAAGATTGGCCTCCTCACCCCCACTCTGCACAGCTGCCATCAGGACTGACTTCTCATCTTCAGCCTCCTGGAACCAGAGAGACAGCGCTGGATTTGGGTGGTGCTCTGAGGCAGGGAAGTGACACTCCGGGGTGGGTAAGGGCAGAGAAGTCAAGGCTGGTGCTGGACAGAGGGTGGAAGGAAGACTGAGGCAGGAGCAGGGTTCTGCCAGGAGCACTGACATTATTGAGCTGACCTGGGTTTTGGGTGATTCTGTTAGTAGTCTTTTTTTTTTTTTAAAAAAAAAAACAAAAAACAAAACAAGATTTCACTACGTGATCTTGGCTGGCCTAGAGTTATGTAGCCCTGGCTGACCTTGAACTCTCTCCAAGTGCTGGGTCTGAAGGCCTGAACCACCAAGCCTACTCCTGTTAGTAATGTTAAAGAGAGGCCAGGCCTGCCTCCTCCAGCCCAGAGTAAGAGTGCTGTGTGGTGCAGGCTTTTTGCCCTGGCTCACGTGGGACTTTCCTGCTGCGTACTGTGGTGCCTGTGGGCTTTCACTACTCACTGAGTCAGAGCTGCTGTCCTCCCCTGGCCCTGAGAGGTGGGGAGCGATGGGTGCTGGCTGGTTGATGACAACAAGGGAAGACACCTCCCGGAGCCCAGGAGGAGAGGAGCCTGGATTTCCACGCTCATACAAGCCATAGGATGGGAGCCTCATGTCCTCTGGGGACTCATCCTCTGAGTCTGACAGAGCTGCAGGGCCATCTATGGGAGGGAAGGCAGATAGAGAAGAGAGATCAGCCATAGGAATCTAAGGAGAGACAGTTCAACTGCAGAGGGCCCTGGGAATGGGAAGGGAAGCCTAAGCTGCTTCCTCAAAGAGGGGACAAGGGGAAGAGGTGTCACAGACTGGGGACAGACTCAGCCCAGCAGTGGCCTCCTCATCCTCTGTGGCGGCATCTTCATCCCACTTCTCATCTGCCACCTTCTCCAGACGTGCCTCCAGCTTCCTCATGTACTCTAGCAATTCCTGGAGTGGGCAAGAAACAGGCAGCTGCTGAAGCCTGCAGGGACCAACGCTGTGGCCTCCTGAGCTTTCCATGCTCCCAGATGACATCGTAGATGCTTTCACCATGGGGTGGAGCTGCACAAGGCAGATCCCCTTAATTGGGAGCGTTCCTCTACCCTGCACCTCGATCCCTTCTGGTGTTCCTCCCCTGCATAAAGTTAGCTCCTGAGAGGAGTTGGTGCCCCTTTTCAGCCTTTGCATCCTCAAAGAGATTCCAGTTTCTGAGCCAAGAGATTACCAAGATGATATAGAAGTTTGAGTCGCCTAGCCCTTGGCTTTGGCATCCAGGGCTTGAACTACACAGGAGTCTTACCTGTTTCTCTGCCTGCAGCTGTTCCTTTTCCTTCTGGAGCACACGAAGGGCTGAGCGCAGCTCTGTCAGCTCTCGCTTACTCTCTGACAGCTGCACCTGAGGGAAAAGGGTCATGGAGCCTGGAGCCGGCAATGTGCCACCAAGACCCTGGTCCAAAACTTCAACGAGGTTCTCTCTTGTTCCACACACAAAGCACTTCTTCCACAAGGCTCCTGTCTTGGTTCCCAGGGCTCAGGCTAAAGTCCTAGACTCTACCTCTCAATGTGGCCCCAGGTAACTGTCTTAGGCTGGGTGAAGAGGCTTTGGTAATTCCAGAAGTCACCCCATAACTCTGTGTTATCCCACCAGGACCAGAAGTGCACTCTGTGAGCAGAAAGGGAATGTGCACACTCAAACCCTGAGGGCTGCAAGTCATTATAGTACTTCAGAGCCAAGAGATCGTGAAAGGGGCACTAATCCATCAGGACAGGGGTCTGACTCCAAGCTGGCAGGGCACCTCACCAGGCTAGAATCCTTTTCTCGGGCCAGTTCAGTCTTGAATACATGGCTCTGGCTCCTCTCCTCCTGTACGGTCTTCTCCAGCCGGAGGATCTCTGCGCTCAGCTTCAGGACCTTGTCCTTCTCAGCCTAGAGATGGCACAAAGGACAATGGGAGGAAGGAGGTGAAGTGGCAAGTGATGTCAGAAAATAGCATTGCCCTCGCTGGGTCCCTTTCTTCTATGTCTGGGGGATTAAACTGTGTCTGAGCAAGTTCCTCACTTCTGCTCCTCACTGAAGCAGGAAGGCGCTGTGCTACAGGAGTGGGCACTATGGCAGGGCCTGGTGCCCATAACAGTGAATGTTCCTACACCAAGGATGGTCACTAGGGAAGGTATTTTGGTGATCAGAACTGGGATTCCCCATTAGGGCTAGCTCATGCCTGGAAATCAAAGAGTATTTCCCCTCAAGTCCTCCAAGGGTTTCCCCTCCTTTCCCCTCCTTCCAGAGCACCTAACTACAGGTCAGAGTTCCTGAGGTAGGGGAAAGATCACGCTCTACCTCCATATTCTGCAGCAGCCCGGTCCGCTCCTTGCTCCACTGGCACTTTTCCTCCTTCATGTGCAGGCTGAGCTCAGCCAGTCGGCCACTGACTTCAGCCACTTCCAGTCGACTGCGGTGCAGCTCAGCTATGGTGCGGTCCCTGGCTCCCGCTGCACTGGCCAACTCCTCCCCAAGAAGGGCAGCTTTCTGTTGGCTTGAGGCTGCAAGTTCCTGGACCCCTCGAAGTTGCTCTTTCAGGGGTTCCAGCTCGGCCTCCAGAGAAAAAGGACAGAGATCAGATCCTTCTTGTGAGCCACTTGTGAGATGGAGCCCCTCATCAGTACCCAGGACGGCGTTGTTTACCTTAGCTATATCGCTGCCTCTGCTCTCCGGACACCCACACGTGTCCAGACTACTTTGGAACTCTCACTGCTTCCTATCACCCACAGACCTTCACTCACCACTTTCTGCTGGGCTTGGGCCAGGGTGTCCTTCAAGTGGGCCACCTTCTCCTTCAGTTGCTGCACCTGCGCACCTTGCTCTTCCCGCCGGCCCTTGGCCTCCTGCAGCTCTACAGTTAAGCGGCAGTTCTCCTCTCGAACCATCTGGAACTCGACCTGATAGAAGTGGAGGCAGGTAAGGACCAGGGGAGGAGTGCTGGTGTAGCACGGGCAGGTTGCCTTCCTGCCCGGGTGATGAGAGAAGGCAGGGTCCGTTTTTTTAGATTAAGTACAAGTGGAAGCAGTCAGCTCTTGCCAGCTCTTCTTGGGCCCTCAGCTCAAAGGGTCTCAGTCTTGAACGTCTACTTTCAGCTCCTGAATGAAGTGTCCAGAGCATCACAGCCTGCAGTCTTATGCAGGAGCATCCCACATCCCACTGTGCTTTTCTACTCTCCTTTAATCAGAACAGAATATTGCACCTCTCACAACAGACCTTTTCCTCCCTCCTCTTCTCCCTTCCCTGAGTCTGTCTAGTTCCTCTTCCTTCACTATGGTCCTGCGACTGGCCACTAACACACAATCCTCCTCCTGCTTCTGTCACCAGCGTGCTGAGATTACAGGTTCATGCTGTCATGCCTTGCCTTTCCTGGGACCACTGTCATTTCTGTCTGCTGTTATGAGCACTTCTCAATTCACCTAGCTGAACATTTGGGTGTGATGCTTGCTTCTCTTCTCTCCCTAGCAGTTCACAGGAAAAAGCGACAGATTTTTCCATTCTCCATCCTGGCCACAACTATCTCCTCTTGTTTATTATGACCATAACCACACTAGCTCAGGTGTGGCTGCTCCTATGGGATGACTGGATAGTGTAACTAGTTACTTTCTTTTTTCTTTCTTTCTTTTCTTTTTTTTTTTTTTTGTTTTTTCAAGACAGGGTTTCTCTGTGGCTTTGGAGCCTGCGCTGGAACTAGCTCTTGTAGACCAGGCTGGTCTCGAACTCACAAAGATCCGCCTCTGCCTCCTGAGTGCTGGGATTAAAGGCGTGTGCCACCACTGCCCGGCTAACTAGTTACTTTCTAGCAGGTGACCAAGTGCTTCTCAGGGCAATTCTTTAGGCACTTTTCACTGAGGTGAAAAAGGTTCAACTCCAGATCCTCCATGGTGTGATGCCCACCTTCCCTCAAACTCTGCAGATCCTCCAGGGTGATGCCCACCTTCCCTCAAACGCTGCAGGTCCTCCACAGTGTGATGCCCACCTTCCCTCAAACTGCATACATGTTCCCTTAGGCTGTCCCTTTCATCTTTCTTTGTTCTACTTAATTCAACCCACTTTTTAAATTTGTATTGTTTTATATTTTGAAGACAAGGTCTTACTATGTAGCCAAAGCTACTTCAAGCTTCTGGCAATCTTCCTGCCTCGGTCTCCCCAGTGCTGGAATTACAGTACCATGACACCCTGCCCGAATTCCATTTTTCATGTGTGAGCAGTTTTTTAGAGAAGCCCAGGATTCTGAGAAAGCCACTGAAGGTTCTGCAAATATTGTAATTCATTGAATTTTTTTTTTTTGCCTTGCTTAACACTGAACTACAGTCTCAGCTCTAACCTTGTTCTAAATAATTAAAAACTGTTTTGTTTATTTATTTATTATATATACAGTGTTCTGGCTATATGTATGCCTACATGCCAGAGGAGGGCTCCAGAACTCGTTACAGATGGGTGTGAACCACCATGTGGGTGTTGGGAATTGAACTCAGGACCTCTGGAAGAGGTCTTAACCAGCGCTCTTAACTACTGAGCCATCTCTCCAGACCTTAAAAGCTGTTTTTTGAAGCACATCAAAAAATAAGTCAACACATTGGAGCACACTGCTCCATTGGTGTGTGCTTTTAGGTTACTTCATTTTTATGTAATCCTCAGAATAAAATTTCCTTTGTATTTTCTATCAAATGGAAGAGTAAACTGGGACTATAAGGTTGACAGTTCAAAAACTGCCATCATTTTCCATCTACTTGTCTGTGACTCAAGGTGTTCAAAGCTTAAATTCCTTCATTCTTTCTGTACTACCTTGATAGTCTCAGCCTAGGCTGACCTTGGACTCAAAATCCTTCTGCCTCAGCCTCCTGAGTGCTGGACCACAACAAGCATATCATCGTGCCTGGCCTTTACACCCCGTTCTGAGAGCCTTTGCATTTATGGGTGTGTGCATGTGCGCCTGCACCAGAGCAGACCAGAGGTTGATCTTGACCTTGGGTGTCTTCCTCAAATGTTCTCTACTTGCCAATGGGCTAGACTGGCTGGCCACCAAGACGCAGGGATCTTCTGGTTCCATCACTGTAAGTATGCACTTAACAGTTGCTTCTAAAGTCCAATGAGATGTGTTCTCATCTACCTCTCTGGAACCCTGCGACACTAGATTAGGTTTTTATTGTGACAGTCATGATTTGGGCAGGCATTGTACCATGGAGGAAAGAATATGTAGGGTCTCCTCTACATTTTCACCTCAGGGGTGCCCAGCTTTTAGAAGGGACTCAATGAACACTAGCTGAAAAACTAAGAAAGAAAGGAAACCCACTTGGAACCTCTTACCTTGCTCTGTTCCTTGTCTGCCTGGGATTCCTTCAGCTGCCCCAGGAGCTGCTCTTGTTCCCGAGTCAGGACCTTCACTGTGTCTCTAACCCTGCCAATATGAGACGACAGTGTGCTGGGCTGAAATACTCAGACCTCTGACCTGTAATTG
The DNA here is from genome assembly GCA_028555095.1 of Dicrostonyx torquatus. Taxonomy (NCBI): domain Eukaryota; kingdom Metazoa; phylum Chordata; class Mammalia; order Rodentia; family Cricetidae; genus Dicrostonyx; species Dicrostonyx torquatus. Next base: position 997,772 of record JAQHUG010000380.1, on the reverse strand, counting down.
TCTAGAGAAAAATCATAAACTGCTTTTCTTTCCTTTTTTATTTTTGTTTTTTGAGACAGGGTTTCTCGGTGTAACAGTCTTGGATGCCCTGCAACTCACTATGTAGACCAGGCTTTGAACTCATAGAGATCCACTTGCCTCTGCCTCAGGAGCGCTGGGATTAAGGTGTGCACCACCGCCCAACGTCTTCCTCTTTATAGACCACTGTACAGGATGTTCCTGCAATGGCTCCCTGTTTCTACTCAATTAAGAGTTGAAAATCCAATCTTTCAAAGACAACGGACAATCACTAGTAATTCTAAACTTGTCATAGATTAGACGGGGCAGATTTGGGAGAGGCCACAGACAATGTACAAAGATGTGCATGGCCCAATAAAACCTTACTTAATGAACACTGACATTATCATATCATTTCCATTATCATAAAATATTATGCTTCTTTTATTTCATCATCAGCCTCCAAATCATGTAAGAACAGGTGGTAGGCTAGATGGGCTATGTGAGGCATAGTCTGTGGACCCCTGGTCCAGGTGTCTCTGCGAACATAGACATATTGTACCGACGAGGGTAAAGTGAGATGTTATGAAGCAACCTCTCAGATGGCTTTCCTGACTGCCCGAGACTTGGGCAGAGCTGCTCTTTCCTTCACAAAGATTACAGCGGTCGTTAAAAAACCAACAATGCTGAGCTAAATGAAAGTGACTTGATGATACTCTTTGATAGACAAAAGAACTGGAGTGGCCAGGCGGTGGTGGCGCACACCTTTAATCTCAGCACTCAGGAGGCAGAGGCAGGTGGAACTCTGTGAGTTCAAGGCCAGCCTGGTCTACAAGAGCTAGTTCCATGATAGGCTCCAAAGCTACAGCAGAACCCTGTCTCAAAAAACAAAAACAAAAGATTTGGAGTGTTGGACATAGTAAAGAATCTGAAAGACAGGCATGGATGTTGGTCAGTATTTGTGTTAGTTGACAGATGTAACTGTGATAACTGTGGTCTGTTTTCTTTTTCTTCTTCTTCTTTCTTTTCAGGAACTTATCTGTTACACAGTCCAGGCTGGTCTACAAATTACTGTGTAGCCCAGGCTGGTCTGTAATTCATTAGCTCAGGCTGGTCTGTCTAAAACTCACTATGCAGTTCAGGAAGGTCTAACTGGTGATCTTCCTGTCTCTGCCTCTCCAATGAGTAGAACCTGTTTCCATAAATAGACACAAAAGTGGCAGCTGTTTGATACCGAAAGAGGTTGCCCCAAGAGTGACTTTCTCTTACATACCTTATGTCACTCTCAGTGTTAAGATTCTGTAACCTAGGCATGGTGGGCCATGGTTTTCGTATTAACATTTAGGAGGCAGAGGCAGGTGGATCTCTGTGAGTCTGAGGCCAGTCTGGTCTACATAGTGAGTTCCAGGACAGCCAGAGACACACAGTGATACTGTTTCAAAAACCAAACAAACCAATGAAAAGATTCTGTGATTTATATCTTTTGTCATACTCCCAGGTCATGAACTTAAACATTTCTCTCTCTTTTTTTTATAGTGCTGGAAGTTAGGGCCTTGCACACACTCAAAGGCGTTTTTACCACTGAGCTGTGACATTGACCATTTCCAATAACAGGGATAGAATCTAATTCTTCTCCTGTGCTTTAAATATATAACTTGGTTATTTATATAACACATATACATACATACTTATTTATATGACTATATTATGGAGTCTTGCTATGTTTCCCAGGCTAGACTCAGGTGATGCTCTTGCCTTAGTTGCCCTGGAAGATGGAACTATGGTCATGCATCGCCCTGCAGCAAAGTCTGAAATCAATATTTTTATTGTGTATTCCTATCCAATCTCTTCTTGTAAATATCCCATCTCTAATTCTGCTTAGCTTCTGCCATACAATAAATACAACTGATCTTTCTGAAGATGAGAAACATAGAATAGCGTTAGGAGAGATAAAGGGCTGGCAGGAAGAAACCCCGCATAACTAGAACTCCCTGTATGAGACTGTGAAGGAAGGGCGGAAGAAACCAGTAGGACACATAACAGGTATGCCCATCTGAACAGGGATGGAGTGAAGGCCTCGGGGAGGTGCCTGTACCTGTCCAGTTCCACCTCCTTCATCAGCACTTTGTCACTGATGGTGTGGATGTCATCCTCTAACTCCACGATACGGGCCACATGTTCTCCCTGCTGCTGGCTCAGGATGTCCCTCTCTTCTGTGAGCTCCCCATGGGACCGAGAGAGTGCCTGGAATTAAGGCAAGAAAGACTGAGGGTGAGGGCAAGACTCAGGCTTAACATTATATTCCCCCACCTCTGTCCTGCCACCTTCCTTGAAAAGGCTGAATGGAGAAACTGCTACCTGGCATTATGCCAGTATTCCCAGGTCCAAAGAACTGAAGTCTCATTACAAATTAGGAACATACCTCTTATCTGTTAGAGTTTAGTCTCACTCATAACCCTATTTCCTTGATCCAAGGATCATCTTAAAACGCCACTGACATTTTTCCTTTCTCCGCCTGGTCTAGGCCCCATTCCCCGCCAGCCCCAACCTGCACCTTGTATTGCTCTGTGAGCTCTGAATGTTCCCGCCTGGCAGTGGAGAGAGCCTTCTCCAGCTCCTGCACTCGGCTCCTCAGCTCTGTCACCTGATCCTCCAACTGCAGCTTCAGCTGCATCAGGTCATTCCGTTCCTGCTGGCTCTCATCCAGCTGGTTCTGCAAGAGCATGAGGAGAAGGGGTGTATCTGTGAGGCAAGGGGGTTCCAAGTTTACCCTATCTCAATGGGTAAATCTCCAGTGTAGTTCCTTACTGTTCAAACCACTGAACTTGTCAGGTCCAGCAGAACCTCGGCAGCAGTGTGCACTATTCCTCACTTAGGTAGAAACATTTTCCTGGTGTGTTGTCCACGTATCTTATCAGACTCTGGTTCCAGAGAGCAGAGCTTTGTTCACATCCCTGAGGAGCCACTAACTCCCACCTTCTGAGCAACTTCTCTCCCATTTGGAGAATTCCTGCCTCCCTACCTGTCCCTGTCCCTCACCTTCCCTCAGATTCTCTTCCTAATACCTGTCCCTTTGCTCTTTTTTTTTTTTTTTTTTGGTTTTTCGAAACAGGGTTTCTCTGTAGCTTTGGAGCCTGTCCTGGAACTAGCTCTTGTAGACCAGGCTGATCTTGAACTCACAGAGATCCGCCTGCCTCTGCCTCCCCGAGTACTGGGATTAAAGGCGTGTGCTACCACCGCCCGGTGCCCAGTGGAAATATTTAAGGCACATTTTTAAGTTTAAATTTTCTAGTATCCACTTAATAAGGTATGAGGGCTAGAGAAACAGCTCAGCAGTCAGGACTGCTTGTGATGCTAGAGGACAAGAAGTTAGTCCCCAGCAACTATATCAGATAGCTCACAACCACCCATAACTCCAGCTCCAGAGTATTCTAGGACACTCCACTCTGGTCTCTGTATCCATGCATGTACACAAACCTGGGCTGGGAAAAGTAACTGAGGGATGGTGGTTAAGAGTACCATGGCTGGGTCAGCAAGATGGCTCCTTAGATAAGGTACTTGTCACCAACTCTGGAAACCTGAGTTCAACCTACACAGTAGGAGGCTAGAACTAACTCCCATAAGTTGATCTCTGACCTTCACATGTGTTATGGTATATATGTACCCACATATATACATATATACATACACATACACAAATACACATAAATAAATAAATGTTAAAATACTAAGTGTTCAAAATGTAGTGTGTTATCCACCTGTGATTAGACCTCAGATCGGATCAGTCACATCTGACTTGCCAAAGAGCCATATGTGGTCAGCACCTCTGGTACTGGTTGGGATAGTTCAGAGCCCTGCCTTACCCATGCAAGAGGTATTCTCAGCCTCCCTTCCTCCTTGCGTTCCCTGGAGCAGTTTCCCTCCATCCCGTGGATCTCCTGTAGGACTCAGAGGGCAGGCAGTATCTCTTTGAAAAGGCTGGCTCAGTTCTAGGAACCCTGAGTTACACTGGCCGATAATGGCTTGCTTCACTGTCCTATGTGTCTGTGTCTATGTAAAGGTTTAGTTTCTGGAGAGCAGACCTTTGGTAACTCTCAGTGAAGTCTTCAGTTGGGGTGACACAGAAGGGAAAGTGCCCTTATAACGCTGTCCTTGGTATCCCCGGCTGAGGAATGAGTCTGTTATTCTTTTCTTACCTGAAGCACAGTGGCCTTAGGGACAACCAACAGGATGTCAGAGCCTCCATCAGCCTCCTCTAGAGTCACCAGCTCATCCATGGGCCTTGGCTCTCGGAACTGGAATGGGGGGCTCTGCCCGCACACCCGGCCCTGGCGGTTCACATATCGGAACTGGTAGAGTTGGGCTCCTGGTTTGGGCAGGTAGCTGGCTGTGGGAAGAATGGCCCAGAACTCCAATATCACCTCTGGCTCTCAAGGGCTAGCAGGTCCCTTTTCTTATTAGGGGAGGAGAGGTTACCCTACTGCCCATTCCCTTGGGACTGGTCCTTGGCACATGCTCCTCCTCCTCCGTGTCCAGCCACCTTCTTTTTCAAACTCGTTTCCTCCTCCTTGTTACTGACTCTAACTGCCACTTAATGAGTGCCAGCACGTACCACGCTCCCTACCAACGTTCCAGATCATCTTAAATCCCTGTATTGTTTCTACAAGCAGGGACCTGCTAAATGACAAACAGCTTGAAAAGCAGAGAGCTGAGGTCTAAATCTAGGTCTCGAGACTGCTACGGCTACTCTTTTCTGATGTTACACTTTTCCTTGTTCCACGCTGGGAGTGTTTGGGGTAAACAACCTCTAAATCCATCCTTCTATAGGATTCTTTAAGTGCTAGTTTAGGTGCTAATCCTGTGATAACTTGCTAAAAAGTCTCACAAGGCCTATTTATTTATTTATTTTGAGACAGGGTCTGGTATGTTGCCCAGGCTGGCACTGATATTCTGGCTTCAAGTTATACTTCAACCCCAGCCTCCTCAGCAGCTGGAATGACACTGGAACCATTAGGCCTGGCAGTGAGGAGTTACCTGCATCCCATTTCCTCCTCCTCTGTGCTTCTTATGCCTCTTAGCCCAACACTTTCTCCCAAAGTACTACTTCTGTGGCTCCATCATCTGTTTCCCATTTTTCTTCCTACCTTGGAATTGAACACTGGCATGGGTAGGGGAGCCATCGGTTGTACTTTCTGGCACTGAAGACCATACAAATGTGTGATAATCCCGGACACAGGCCGCTTCCACCTGAAAGAGAAAGGTATGGTAACAGTCACCACTCGTTCGTGACAGAAGGGTTGGCATGACTGAATGAGTGGTACCAAGGATGCTAAGACTCAGGTAAAGTTGAGGAGTAGTTTATGAGGCGTGAGAAAGGCTGAGGTGGAGAGATGAACTTTACACAGATGTCCTCTGGCATCTGTGTCACCTTTCTTCCCATCAACCTAGTCACTCCTCTTATTCTAATCAACCTGTGTCCCAAAAGCCTCAGCCAGGCCGGGCGGTGGTGGCGCATGCCTTTAATCCCAGCACTCGGGAGGCAGAGGCAGGTGGATCTTTGTGAGTTCGAGACCAGCCTGGTCTACAAGAGCTAGTTCCAGCACAGGCTCCAAAGCTACAGAGAAATCCTGTCTCGAAAAACCAAAAAAAAAAAAAAAAAGCCTCAGCCAGAAGGTCTAGGGATACCTTGAAAATGCCAATCCAGTCACTGGTGCTGGGCATGGTGCCTGGAGGCAGAGTGTAGTGACATTCCACCTTGGTGTTGGGGATGTAGGTCCGGGCTACATTCAGGAAGTTGACTCCACCCCGGGATGGTGCCCGGCTTAGTGATGACTCTTCCATCCTGCCGTCAAGATGCCTGCTGTCCTATGGAAAAAAGGGTTGGTATACTTATGTCTTTCCACTCTGCTTCCCTCTCGATCCATGTGCACCCACCCACAGTCCTTGCCCACACAGAATACCCCTGGTTTCCAGCCCCTTTTCAAAGTATCACCCTTAATCTCTGAAGCACAGGTCTTATCTTCTGAGTCTATTTCCCACCCTGTCACGTTGTGCCCTTACTGATCTGATTTCTATCCCTTTCACTGCCCCCATGACCAAGTCTCAGTCCCAGTTGTCTCTTCTATTCATTTTTCAACATCCTTGGGAATTCCGAATTCTCTTGGTTTCTCCACCCAACTCCCTGGACCTCCCGGCTTTGGAATTAAAAATCCAGTCTGAGCAGGTCTCCCCTACATGTGCCTAAGCTTGTTGACCTTACAGTACCCAGGTAAGATCCCCAAAACAAAAACTAATCTCTGATGACATGGAGTTCAGAGCTAGAATATGGTTCAGGGACCAACAGCCTGATTATAGCGCCTCTGTTCTTAGTGCGCCCATCCTTAAGTTGTCTGTCCTGATTAACTCCACGGAAGCAGAAGAAAGCACACTTGGGCTTTCCTCTAAGAATCAGAGAGGAGGAGAATGGGAAAGACAAGTTCTGTCCCTCAAATTCTATTCCAGGAAGTCAAAAATTCTGGAGGTGGTAGTTCAAGGGTGGAGTGAAATATTCAGCAGGAAGGTGGGGGTGTGGGGAGATGGAATGTGGGGGCCTGGAGCCAGAAAAGCTCCACCCTTAGGCAAGGAACAGGTTGGAAACTGGGTAAATAAGGGGCCCCGAGAAGGGGAAATGTACATTCAATGTTGAGAAAAGGGTGAGAGTACAAGGAACATTCTTTTTTTTTTTTTCCACATCTTGCCCAGAGCAGAACTAGAAACCCAGCGATCTGATTGGATATTAACTAAGCTCTAGTATCCCCTCCCTATTCCCTTCTGGCTCTTCTTAGCCTCAATTCTTAGCGTCTAAATCCTGCCATATGCTTGGGTTGGTGACAAAGGCTACACAGGTAGGATGGAGTGGGAAGCTTAGTTGGAAATCACAGCATGGGCGAGGATAGGTAAAAAATCAGGAGCACAGGACGGGGTGGGAGAGCTTGGTGGGAAAGGTGCCTGCCACCAAACCTGACTTGAGTTCACTGGGAGTTACATGGGTAAGAGCAAACAGATTTCCCCAAGTTGTCCTGGGACTTCTGCACACCTGCATCTACACACACATACGCATGCCACAAACACACTAAAATAAAAAAACAAAAGTACTCAGAGATGAATAAGAACAACAGATGATGTACATGCTTGAAAATGTCATAATGAAATTCATTTTATGACAACTTAAAAAATAAAAATAAACTACTCCCCAATCGAGAGCTGTGAGGCAGCCCTCTTCAGCCTGCAGATCTGCTTCCTGTGCCAGGTGCAGCTGGTGTGTCCAACACCCCTCACTAGTCATATGCACACCCCAAACATCACAAACCCACACCAGGCTGAGACGGTGGGGAGAAACTTTAAAAGAAATTAGACACTCCGTGGAGATAGAAAGGTGGGCCAGCAATGTGAAAGCGAATAATTTCTTCCTTGAAAACAGCTGGACTAAACCCATTTCAATGTCAATTTTTTTATTTGCATCTCTGAAAAATCCCTTATTACATCCAGCTTGTCTTCTTCAAATACAACTCTTCTGAGGGTAGGGTGAATGTGGACCGTCTACAAAGCTCCACGTGTCGAGAACCCCCGAACCCCTCCCTCCCCACAAAAAAATCTGAAACAGCTGCAAACAATCTCCGTGACTGAAAGTCCTGGACATTTAAAGGTGTATGTGGTCAGTTACCGATGTTCAAAAGCTGTGTGTGTGCGCGCGCGTGTCACTTCCCACTGTAGGTCTAAGTGTTTTGGCATTCTACAAGTTGGAAGTTTTCCCCTCAGCGCAGTAAAGGCCTTTGGATATGGGTGAGAGAGGCAAGGTCTGTGAGGGCAACGACTTGCCTACAAAAGATTAAGCCAATATTTCAGTGCCTTCAAGCTTCTGTAAGTAGCTCGAGCTTTACAGAGAAGGTCTCGCAAGAGAGTAAGGACAATGCGGGGGCTAACCCCTCAAGGCCCCCCTTGAAACCAACAGCACCCGAAACGTGGGGCTGGCTTCTTAAGTGCGTAAAGTATTAAAATCTAAACTCTCCTGCCGTCCTCTTCTACAGTTCTCTCGGATTAGCCTTGCGCAGGCTAAAAAGCGGGCTGACCACCCCCACATAAGCCCACCCTCAGTTAGGCCAAGTTTCTTACCCCACAGACGGATCAGCTGTTCCCCTCACCTTTCACCAACAACAAAAACAGCACCCGACTGCAGGAGGGGAGGGGAAGAGTGGCGCAAGACCTTCTGGGGCGTGTGGTTCTTCTGTAACTTGACACCATACAGTTCTTTACTTCCAGAACCACAAATCCCAGGAGGCTGCGCGCGATGGGCGGGGAAGAGGGCGGGGGCAGGGGGCGGTGGTGGACTCAGCGTGGCATCTTGGGAGATGTAGTTCTGACTTCCGAGGCAGTTCAGGAGGGTATACCTACCAAAGGACTTCATGGCCCATGATTCCTTAGGAAGGGCGGGCTGATCTTGTGGTGGCTTCTGGTTCGTACCGTGCTTAGTATAAATAGGGTTGAAGGCTTTAATGCGTTCCGTACTGCAGTTTTCAGCGGGACAGAAACTTCCAGCACGGCCTTCTTGTTTGCTTTGCAAGTTACTTACTAGATAGATTGTAGTGTTATATCCACTTACAAAAGAAGAAACTTGCTTAAGAAACCGTATAGTGTTAAGGCTATGAAACCGTAGAACTCTGCCAGGCTCGTTCCAAGCTTTGAGCTACACCCTGGCTGATCATCATCACCTTGGGGATGGGGAACTCACAGTGGTGGTAACGGTTATTTATTTATTTTTTACTTGCTCTGACCTCAGGGTTGACAGGTCTTGTAAAAAGCCTCACAGCTTAATCTTTTGTTCCAGTGTGAGGATTTCTGTACCAAGGTGTATGATAATACACACCTGCGCGTGCTTACCCTAGTGTGGCTTCTGGGTCTAGGAAGAGGGTGCATTGCCTAAGGTGGTGACTGGGAGCTGTGGAATAAAAAGCACGTGGTTGAAAAGGGAGCTTGGCATGATGTGGGACCTGTCACAGCTCACAAACAAGCTACTTAGAGAGGCTTGTTTGCCCAAGCCTTTTAACTGGCTTAAGTCAATTAGAGTAACAATACAAGTATACAAGTCGTTGCTATGATTTTTTATTTAGAAAAGCTGAAATATTCACTGTTCCCACACCCCAAATCACTTAAGGACTTGGGTGTTCCTCACTCCTATGGCTCACCTCCAACCCTTGAAAAGTTCAAACTTCTCCCTGTCTCTGTATTTTCTAAATGATTAAGTGAGGTGTGGTGAACACACCTGTAATCCCAGCAATTGAAGAAGTAGAAGCAAGGGAATCCTGGAGATTTCAGTGTGTTTGTGGGCTACATGGGAGATCCTGTCTCACAAATAATAAATACATAAATAGTTCCAGTCTAAGGACGGCTGTCCTCTTCCCAGCTGCCTAATTTAATTATCTGCTGCAGTAGGTTCTGGCATCTCTGCCTTTCCCATGTTTTTCTGTAGTGTTTTTTTTTTTTCTTTTAAGACTGGATAGGGTATTTGGTGCTGTCCTTGGGCGCCTTTCATGTGAAGATCTTTAAACATTAAGTCACTGGGCTGCACAAACATTAAGGTGACATATTTGTGTCATTAGTCAGGATTTATGAGCACAAACTGCTGGAGGGGAGATGGCTCAAGGTCCTGGGGTGAGCTGAGAATGAAGCCTATCCAAAGACTCGAGTCTCAAATGTTCATTGTTGTCTTCCATCAGAATTAAAGCCTATAAAAAAAACCTCAGCCTCAAGAAGAGCTAAAAATAATAACAACTTTCATATTTGGGGGCACTTACAGTGTTTTTAAACAGCCATGTAATGTAGGCCCTATTATCATTCCCATTTTACATACAAGAGTGAGGCACAGACAGCTGAGGAACTCGCTAGGTTAATCCAGCTAGTAAGTAGCAGAACCACGGTTCAAGTTTTAGCAGTCAGCACACTATACTCTGTGGTTTCAGATTCTGTTGTAAGGAGCAGTGGTACCAGTCAGGGATAGATATCCACTGAGCTTTCATGTGCTCAGGGAAGGCGCATGGCAACAGGAAGCAGCATCAATCAACAAGCATGTGTCGGGACTATGCTGGATGTCCCATGTATTTCATTGAAAGAATAAATATAGACTCTGAAGGATATATTTGATTTGGATAGTTTGCCAAGATTAGGACCAGGAAGAAAAAGCTTACTCTAGGATAAAGCCAAGATTCAGAAACGGGCCTGGGTAATGGTCACTTTAGAGAGGAACTTAAAATAACACATTAGTTTCAATTTAACACACACACACTACAAAACAAAACAAAAACAAAAGATGCACAAGGCAGTGGGTTTGATCCCCAGCACTACATAAACTGGGGTAGCACACAGCTGGAAGCAGCTTGGAAGTTAGAGGCAGGATTATCAAGTGCTCAAGGTCATCCTTAGCTATGCACCCAGTTTGGGAGTCAGTTTTAATTGTAGGAGATCCTGTCTCAACAAAACAAAACACGCAGGGATGGCAAGATGGCTCATCGGGTCAAAGCATCTGTTGAGCAAGCCTGACAACATGATCTCAGTCCCTGGGAGCCATTTGACAAAGGTGGATGTGACAACATGCACCTAACTGTGCATCTTAACATTTCTGTGTCACGGTGGACACAGGAGAATTGTGCTAACCCTCCCAAGACGGCTGCTACAGCAGAGACAACAAGAGAAACGCTGAAATTCATCTTCCAGCCTCCACGTGTAACAGCCTCCATGCCACCTGAATTCACACACACACACACACACACACACACAGAGACACACACACTAACTAAACAAACAAATAAATAATTAAAATATGGCCTGGGAAATGCCTCAGTGATTAAGAGCACTGGCTGCTTTTCCAGAGCACCCAGGTTCTAGTTTATAGTTTTAGAGAACCCACATGACCACTAACAACTGTAACTATAATCCCAGGGTATTGATGCTCTCTT
>JAQHUG010000380.1:965202-975225 GCA_028555095.1 Dicrostonyx torquatus | reverse complement strand
ACTGAGCTCTATACCCAGCTCTCCCTTTTACTTTCTTACGTTTTTGAGACAGAGCCTCATTAAGCAGCCTAAGCTAACCATGAACTTCCGTAGCTCGGGCAGGCCTTGAACTTGTGATTCTCCTGTCTTGGCTTCTAGAAGCTGGAATTACAGGCCTGTACCACAAAACCCAGCTTTGCACACATTTTCCAAAGCTGATGGCACCCTGTCAGTAAGTGCCCCCCCTTCTCCGGTCCATCAAGTCTGTTCAGAGACCTCAGTTCTGCAGCCTTCCTCCTCTGACCTCAGCTGTGTCTACCACCAAATTGCTGATCTGGGAGGTCCCCTCTATGGTCTAATTTTAATCCTTTCTTCAGGACTGGAAAGAGACAGGCCCCATACAGAGCCACAGGTGGGAGGACAGTGAGAAAGGCTGAAGGAGGCCACTCTGTCCCCCATGTTACTTCCCTACCTGCTTGGATCCTTGGAGATGATGCGATGATAAAAAGTGATCCATCTCCCTTGAGGCATTGATATTCACAGGTGCTAGGGAAAAGAAGCCTCTGAGTTCTGGCTGACTTGTTATTCCCTTCTGCAGAATGGGTGTGGTAGGGAAGTGCTTGTCTGAGTCCTTTCCATCTCAGAGTCCGTCACTTTGTCACAATCCCAGGCCCTGACACTCCTACTGTGACCCTTGAATTTTTTCAACTCCACCCCTCCTGGGTCTAGTCCCCTTCCCAGAGAACCAAGGTTCCCAGAGCCCTCCCAGTCACTGACTCTGTTTCCCCTGGTACTTCTTGGACAGTGGCTTGACTCTGGAGACCGAAGTGTGATTCCTCCCTATGAGGTATGGTGGGGAAATTCTCCCTTGGAGGTGGGGTCCTCCCCTGCTTCACTAGCTAGTGCTGGCCTTACCGAGCTAAATTAAAGAGCAATGTTCTGTGTGGGCTCCAGCCCTGTGGAGCTTGACTCTGGAAGGAAGGTAATTGCCAGCTCCTGCATCTCCCTCTCGTCTGGCTGCCTTATAATTTTTTCCCCGGCTGCCTGGTATGCAACATTTATGTTTTTAATAACACCAGAATGGTTTTGACCTTGGGAATTCATAGTAGAATGGGCACTGTGAGCTGCCCCAACGTGACCGTGATCAGCATGTCTCAGTTCCTCCCAGGATAGAGGCTCTGGGGCCTCCTGGATTCTGGGAAGATGCATGGGGGCTGAAGGGGGAGGGGTAGAATCTGAGAAACTAGAGGAGAGTCAGAGGTGCATGGGGATGGGTAGAATGTGGTTTTTGAATGGTTGGGTGCTCTCCCCCCCACCCCATGAGGAAAGTCTGAAGTGTGTGGGGAGCTGTGGGCATGTGTGGGCAGAAGTCATCAGCCTACAGGTGTCTCATTTCTTCTCATTCCCACTTTCTTTTTAGCTTTTGAGTTTCATGAATGCTGGAAGCTTGGAGGACTAGCCAGAAGATGGAAGTTAGACACCATGTAGAACTTCCCAGTAGAGTATGGACATCAGGAAGGAGCGTCTCCTCCCCTCCTGCCTGATGCCCTTGCCCAGGACAGCATGAAGAATCTGTGAGAGAGGAGTAGAAAGGGTTGAACAACATGGGGGCAAGGAAGGGCCTGGGAGACAGCTGGGGGCTCCTGTGGAGAAAGACCAAGGAACAGGGTTTCCTTGCATCTTCAAAGAGCCCTGGAGACAAAACTCACTCCACCAAGGAGAGGATCCCTGTGCAGATAAGCAAGTATGAAGACAGGGCAAGATAAATGGTACTCAGCTGGTACCCAGCCTGCATCTCTGTGCCCTGGGCCAATAGTCCTGTATGCATGAATTACATATGCTAATGGGAAGATGGTGGCTTTGGTTGTGACTTTTTAAAGCCACCAGGAACTGTGGAGTATTTCTGGAGCAGTGTTTGGCATCATGCAGGAAGAACTCCCCCCCCCATAGAATCAAGAAAACTTGGGTTCTAGTTCCTGGTCCTGTCATCTGCTTGGATTCTAGGGTGTGCCATCTCTTTGAGCTGGGGTGTCATTTGCTGCACCCCGAGGGAAGAGTCACAGGGTCTTTCTGTGTCAATGTCTTTAGGGCTGGGGAGATGGAAGGAGCTGAGGTAGGTGATGACATTTCAAGGTCTAGAGAGTCTAAGGAGTGCTGCTGGTGATGGTGCAAGGTTTTCTTAGATCCAAAAATTCATAGATTCTTTTTTAATTTTTATTTATTTTTATTTTTTAAATTCATAGATTCTTATTCAGTCCCTAGGACCACACAGCGGGCGGGCGTGACCTGGTCTCACCGAGCCAAGGGTCTGAGGCCAGTCCCTGAAGGGAGCCCTGTTCTCGGTCGCCCTCCCGTGGCCGCTTGGCCCTTCGCAGGTCGCTGCTGAAGATTCTGCTCAACTCTGCAGAGCTGCCTCCCTCGCCCCCTGGTGGAAATTTCATACATTACAAGAAGCGATGTTGGCTTTCTAGCTGCGTTTGTGTTTTCCAGTCTGTTTCCCTAAGATTCTGGAGGCATCCATGACTTCTTCGCCCCTAGAAATATGACCTTCCGTACTTTCGCCAGAACCTGTAAGCTTTCTACTTGCACCGTGGAGAAGGGTTGAGAATGGGCAGAGCAGGGTTTTTCTCTCCTTCCTTTGGGGTTTACACACACTCCCAGTTTCCTAAGGTTGCTGGGAATTTTCAAAGATGTCCGGTGATATTTCTGGAGAACATGAATCCGAAGCATGGAGCCTATCCACTGAGTTCAGCCCGTCACCGTCTACAGAGAGATGGATTGGCAGGCGCCGGGAGGCAAGAGACAAGGATGATGGAGGGAGATGGCGTCTTTGACAGATGCTGACAGGGCTCGTTATTTGCTAGCCCTGGATCCCTCCCACCCACCATGATGCCCTTGGTCTCCCCCTCAGACTCAGCTCATTACTGACTGGGGAGAACCTGATGGACAGGCAGCTCTAGAGGAGCAGGGGCTCATGCTTTTCAGACTGCTTGGAGCTGGCTTTCATGACTGGAATGTTTGAAGGGGACACAGTCCCCAGATCAATTCTGAGATGTGGGGGTGGATGGAGGCTTAGGGAGGCATATTTAAAGGAACTGAATTCATCGGACTAGGCACTAGTTTGAGTACCTACTATATACAGGTACCATTCATATTTGTCTTGAAGGGAGGCGGTCAAAGAAGGGCAGACCCCCACATGTATTGTTCCTTTAAAAAAAATATTTATTTATTTATTGTGTATACAATATTCTGTCTGTGTGTACATCTGCAGGCCAGAAGAGGGCACCAGACCTCATTACAGATGGTTGTGAGCCACCATGTGGTTGCCGGGAATTGAACTCAGGACCTTTGGTAGAGCAGGCAGTGCTCTTAACCACTGAGCCATCTCTCCAGCCCCTGTTCTTTCTTTCTTTCTTTTTTTTTTTTTTGAGACAGGGTTTCTCTGCGGCTTTGGAGCCTGTCCTGGACTGTTCCTTTCCTTGTGTAATTTTTGAGACAAGGGTCTCATGGACCCCAGGCTAGCCTCAAAACTGCGATGTCCCTGAGTTTCTGATCCTTTCACCTCCACTTCCTGAATGCTGATGACAGGTGCACTCGTCCTCCTCTCCCTTGTTTCATCTCCTCGCCAGACTTGTTGCTCCATATGAGTCTGTGCGAGGGGTTCAGGGAGCCACCTAGGGATCCTAAGATGGGGTGCACAGTCTTGATCTCCAGGCTCTTTTCTATTCACCCCACCCTTTCAGGGGCCTCCCATCTCTCCTCAGGTAGGTACCTGGGGGACGGGGATGGAATGGGGATGGAGGCTCCCATAGAGAAATTGGGATGATGGGGATTAGTCACATTACCCATAAGAAGCCCATGGAGCTGGCAGGGAGAAGAACGACATTTGCAACGGTAGAGAAGGTTCTGGGAGGAGCAGAGTGCTGCAGTCGGAGCAGGTGCTGCATCCTAATCAGGGCTGCGGAGGCTGCGCAGTGGCCGTCAATCATCCACACAAAGGGCTGCCCGCCCCTTCCCCCTCTCAGGCTTGCGCACCAGCCTCCCCATTCTATCCCCAGAACGTTTGGGCAGTGCTAAGAGCCCCGGAACGGGGAGCAGACCCACTAACAAGAGGAACCCACAATAAACCTAGTAAATTCAAACAGAGACTAAATAAAGTGGGACCAATACAAAGCTGGATGGGTCCTACACCCTGGAGACTAAAGAGGGAGAGGAAAAGCAAAAAGCAACAGATGTGGAAAGGGAGAGATGGAGGAGAGAGGTCAGAAATAAGAGGGAGTGAAGACACAAAGCCATCTCCACACTTGAGACAGCACTGACAGACATAGGCTCAGAGACCAGAGAGGAATCCAGGTCCTGGGGAAAACCGAGATCCAAGGACCTAGAGCCCAAGAAGATATAGGGACCTAAAAGGCTGAGCAGAGCACTTAGAGGCAAAGGCCGGTGGAGAGGGGAAGGGGGAAGATGGAAGGAGGAAGAACATGAAAAAGGTGGCAGTGAGGTTGCATAGGATGATGTAGCTGTCTGGCCAAGAGCTTCCTTCTGCTTTGCTGGCCTCCCAGAACCTGGGACTCAGGTCGGGGGAGAGGGTCCTAGCCTGGTGTGTGAAGCAACAGCTCTGAAATCCAAGAATGCCACTCTTAAGTGCCAGATCACCTACCTGGTGTTCAAAGAGACTGCACTCCCCTCAGCCCTAAAGAGTTGAGGCTCAGAACAATTATGAAGGGCCAGGGAGCACAGAAGAGAAAAAGATGCTAGGGAAAAACACAGAGAAAGGAAAGAGCTGACCCCCAAGAGAAATAAAAGGGAGAGGAACAGTTGGTATTGAAAAAATAATTGACAGAAAACCAAGATCAGAGATGCCCATGGAAGTGTGATGAACCACCAGCCACTGTGTAGATGAGGGAGGCTTCTAAAGGATGGAGTTGTGAGGGGGGCAGATATGGGAGCTGGTACAAGATACACCTATCTCCCCACAGAAATAACCAGCTGCTATGAAATAACCAGCAGTGTATGGGGGAGACAGTAAAGTTTTTTATTTTTTATTTTTTTTGGTGACCTTGCTTTTCTTTTTCATACAGAGAACCCATCCATGCTGGCACATGCTGCTGCAGTAGCTGGGTCATTCCTGGCCATTCCTCTCTGGGGATCGCCTTTAAAGCCTGCAGTGTAGCTCTGAGTTCCAGAGGCAAATTTGTATCCTTTAGGGGTGGATTTAAATTCTGAAAACAGCCAAGTGTTGTTAGGAATCAAGGTTGGAGAAAAAGGTGAAGGCCCAGCTGGGGAATAATATTTCCAGTTAAGTACAAGGTGAATGTGGGAAGACATCGTAGGGGTACCCCCCCCAGTAGCTCTGAAAAGCCATTTCAAAGAACGTTGCAGGGTGTGACAGGAGACCTTCAGCCACAGTTCCAGATTCCAGTCTCCTGGCCATTAAAAATGGACAGCACTCCCTCGACATTTCAGTGTGTCACTGGATGGTCAAGACCTGCCCTGCCCCATCCTTCCCCATCCCTACAAAGGCTGGCTCACAGTCCCCTCTGTGTTGGTGTACAGCATGCTTGCGTACAGGTAACTGGGTGAATCCGAGATATATCAGACTGAAAAGTACAAATGACTAGGTTAAACGTATAAGGAGAGCCAGTGAGTTCATCTGGGAAAGCTGTCTGCCTGGAAGAGGGGAGTTAGAAGGTGTGGGCTACATGTATCCAGGAAGAGCAGTCATTCTCTGACAGTTCTGAGGAGAGTGCAGCAAACAGCTTTTCTGGCTTGGTACAAGGAACAGGCAAGAAGGGATAGACTTCCAAAGGCAGACTGGGTGATCACAATTCGCCAAGAGGAACTGGAGCCTACTGGAGGGCACATTGACACGTGTTAGAGACAGATGGCACTGTGCACATTTTTCTGGATGTGTAGTCGTGTGTGTGTGTGTGTGTGTGTGCGTGTGTGTGTGTGTGTGTAGGGGCATGAATACTTAAGTATCTTGTGCCATGTGGCTTTATGCCCCAGGCTCTTTGCTTTCCATCTGTGTTCGACTGGCATTCAGCTATGTGTGAGCACGTTTGTTCATTTGTGTATTTCCACTTGGTCGTGTGTGAGCTGTATTTCCATTGCTTTCTGGGTGTTTCATTTGGTTACATGCGGTGGAGGGCAGTGTGAGATGTGAGTGCATGAGCTGTATGTGTGAGTGCCCGTGCTGGTGTCTGCAGGAGCGGCAAGGCTGGCTCGGAGCCTTGTCTTTCCCTCCAAAGGCTCCATCTGCCCTCTCACA
The DNA here is from genome assembly GCA_028555095.1 of Dicrostonyx torquatus. Classification (NCBI taxonomy): domain Eukaryota; kingdom Metazoa; phylum Chordata; class Mammalia; order Rodentia; family Cricetidae; genus Dicrostonyx; species Dicrostonyx torquatus. The sequence continues at coordinate 968,975 of JAQHUG010000380.1, read as the reverse complement.
TGGAGACAAACAGCAAAACTGGCAAACAGCTACAGCTAGGGAGACTAGAAGTGTTACAAGCCCGGCTTAGACTACCCCTGCTGGGGAGAAATAGCCGGCGGGAGACAGACAAGACAATCACGCGCATTCAGACGCTGAGTGGACTTGCTTCCCTGGGCAGGTGCTCTCAGGTGCGCACGCCCTCGGTGACAGCAGGGCTTCGGAGCACATCGGGCACACTCTGGTTCCAGGCCTCCCTTCCCCTGGCTATAGCCGGGTCTCCAATGCTTCCACATGCCTGTCCCAGTTTGGGGGCGCTCGCACGGACTTTAGAGCCAATCGATGGATGTCTGTGGGCTCCTGGGGCGGTGGAAGAGGGTACGCGCGGGGGTGTTCTAGCCCTCGCTCCCTTTCCAGCCCCACCGCCTCCCACCCATCCCCTTCCGGCCCGCGGCAGTTTCCGAAATCGCCCGGCGGCCGCGAATTCATTAGCGGGGGGCGGATGTAAACGCAGCGCGGTGGAACGTTTTAATTAGGCCTGAACAATAAACAAGCTAAACGAGGCGCGCAGGGCTCCCTGGCGGGCCCTCAGCCTCCTCCGCGCCGCGCGGACTCATTACGGTTGCAGCCAATTTCACGCCAGCGCCGGGCGCGCGCGGCCGGGGCTGGGGAGGGAGCGCGGGGGCGGCCGAGACGCTGTGCCCCGGGCTACGCGATGGGCGGTTGTCCCCCCACCCTCTCCGCAGGGCCGCCCGCTCCCTTCGCCCTGCCACTTGCTGTCCTTGAGCTTAAGGTCTCCGCCCGCACCTGCCGGCTCTTTTAGGGTCTGTCCTCCGCGCGCCACCCTCGCTAGGTGTCTCGGCGGTGGATTCCGCTCTACGTCCTCCCCCTGCTTCGAACCCTCACTTCCCTCTTTGTCACAGTCTCCTCATCCTCGTTACATGATCTCTGCTTCCCGTCGGCCCTTTTTCAAATTTTGGCGAGGATTGCCTGGCTCCTTCCCTCCTCCTCATTGACCTGGTGCCTCGATGTCACTCCCGGTGTACTCCTCTGCTCGCTGATGCAGTAGCCTGCTAACTTCCCACCCGCCTGCCCTCCGTCTCCTGCCAGGGTTCCATCCGAGGCCCCTAAAACCAAAGGTTTAGGTGCAGCCCTAGGCTTTGTCTCCAGCCCTTAACTGTTGGGGCTTTGGGCTTTTCTGGAACTCAGAGCCAGCCGAGTGGTTTAGTTCTTTCTTCAACTCCCCTACTTTTTAGTGAAGCTGCTGCAGGCATGTTTTGCAGGCATGTAATCTTGGCCAGGACTCTCCTGGTTGGCCATTGATGGCCGGAGGTCTTGTCTTCTTCCTCACCATGTGGCCTCTAACCTGGCCTTGCTCACCTGTAAAGGGTGGGAGGTAATTTTAGTGCTTTGTGAGACAGTTGTGAGAAATAGCACAGGGATAATGAAGGTAGTGACCTCGGCACACAGTATGTACTCAATCAATATTAGTCCTCCTTAGTCTTCCTCTGTCTGCTCCAGTCTCCCTCGCCTGAAATTCTGAGGAAAGGAGTGACAAACTCATACTTTATAGGCCCCAAGTGAATTTTACGTGAGCAACTGGAACATCTGCACAAATCTCTGAATTGGACTGAAACACAGAACAAAGGACACAATGCAGATCAGGACACAGGGCCAGAGTCCAGTGGGGAGCAGTGGTGCATGCCTTTAATCTCAGCACTCTGGGAGCACAGGCACACAGCTTTCTACCACACAGCCTGGTCTATGTAGTGAGACCCTGACTCAAAACAAAATAAAAACAAAACCCAAATACCAAAGGGTGTGACCCAGCTCTAGCCTGTCTAGCCTGAATTTTCCTGAAGATGTGGTTGCCTCCTTGGAGACTGCAGTGGCTTGACAAGACTTTTAGTGACCTATTCCCTAGAGCCTCAGATCCTCACACCTTCCATGTAGCCCTGCGCTGGAGATGATTTCTCTCTGGCTGCCTGTCTCCCTGCCATTTAAACATTGTGGGGCAAAGGTAGACTCTAAATTCTCTTCCTGATCATGACCCTTTACCCTAACCTCTTTTCTTTCTTAAGGGGCAGGATCTGAGCCTACAGCTCCTTCTCTCTGTGAACTCTGAGGAGAGAGGCAGAGTTCTGGTGCTTCCACAGCACAAGTTTGAGTTTGTTGGGAGCAAGTGGATGAAACATTGTAACTTGGTAGTGGGGAGGCCGAGAATGACCAGGCAGGGAAGTTAGTGGAAACCATGCTGGAAGTATTCCTTCCTTTTGGGCAGGGAGCAGCAAAGGAACCCTGAGTACAGTGTATCATATTAGGTAAGCAAAGCCAGTGGGAAACTCAGAGGCTGAGATGAGGAAGAAATGTGCAGGATTGCATGTATATTGGAAAGAAGTGGGGTGGGAGAGGCATGGCTTGAGAGATCATGCTTGCTACACCAAGGTAGAATGTTTTGACTGGCATGTTCTGGAAGACCTCTGGGATAGGGACAGTGGTAGTGGCACTATGGGACAGCAATGTAAGATGTCCTAATATTGAATCTCCACAGTGACCCTTGGCTGGATGGGCAAGATGCTGGAAAGCCAGGCTGACTTCCCTGACCCTGATATGTTCTCAGTGCAAGAATGAGTGAGTCTGGGTTTCATGCGTTAGTGAACCATGGCTGGGTGGAGAAGCTGTCAGGCTGTGAAATGTGAGGAAGAGGTCTCTGGGGCCAGCAGACAGAAAAAGGGAGGGGCAGAAAGAGATGAGAATGCAAAAGGGTTATAGGAGGACCCAAGATTTGGAGGCCTGTTTGGTTATATCTTCTTCACTCTTTCTGTGGACTGAATTGTACATTTTATTTTGGTTAAGTTTTTCTGGGACAGGGTCTTATGTAGCCTACACTGGCATCAAACTCAGTATGTAGTTGACGATAACCTTGAACCTTTGATCCTCCCATCTCCATCTTCACCTCCTGAGTACTGAGATTATAGGTTTTCACCACCATGATTGGTTATGTGGTACTGGATTGAACCAAGATGTTCCAGCATACTTGGTGAACACTCTACCAACTGAGCTACATCACCAGCCTAAATTACACATTTAAAGCTAAATATTCTTCATTTAATTATCCAGTCTAGCCTTCTTTCAGAGGGTAAGATATTACTTTCCCCATCTCACCGAGGCCTAGTCAAGTTAACCAGCTTGAACAGAGGTCGGGACTGCAGGTACTGAAAAGCATACCAGGACCCAGGTTCCTTCCTGCAGGGGTGGGTGTGGGTTGGTGCGGGGAAGCCAATCCCTCCCTATCCTGCTGGATTTCAAGCCTGGCTGCTCCTCAGAGCAGAATGTTCAGGAGTGGGAACCGGAATGGGCAACTTCATTCCTGGTTACTTACCAGCTCTGTGTCCTGAGGCAAATTAACACAGTTTCTGTGTTAATTTCATTACTGGTAAAATGGCACCATTAGACTCCACCTCCATGGCTTGCTCTTGAGGTTAAAATGAGGTATACACCAAAGAAACCTGTGCAGCTGAACCGGCTTGGAAACTGGCGTTTAAACTGTCTGTGAGCTTCTCTGAGATCTTCCCAGCTGGTATTTTTCCAGTGTGCTGCAGACATGACGTCAGCTCTTTCCTTCCAAGCCTTGTACACCCTGACCAGCTTGTAAGCCGGTCACTTGCTGCCCTCTGATCCTGTTTCATGTTTCTCATGTCTAGTTCCATACTCCTGCTTAGCAGATCTAGTCAGTGTACCGTTAACTTCCCATCTCTAGTTCCATACTCCTGCTTAGCAGATCTAGTCAGTGT
>JAQHUG010000380.1:953316-965037 GCA_028555095.1 Dicrostonyx torquatus | reverse complement strand
GGTTCAGGTCCTTGCTTTTCCCACGCCCTGGAGAGCTGAGTCCTGTCTTCTACCTTTGGATTTTTTCTATTCCTCCAAGATTGGGTTTACCAGGTGAATCCAAAGAGTAGACACTGAAAAAGGCACAGATGTTAGGATGGAATAAAAGATGAGGGGCTTGGGAAAGACACCAAGTTGATTGTCTGCTTAGGAGCTCTTCCTCAAGGGGTGTGTGACATGTGACTTAACATTTTTTTTTTCTAGATAGACTCTCACACAGTGGCCTAGGCCTACCTGGAACTCACTATGTAGTGGAGGTTAATCTTGAACTTGAGGTGACTCTCCTGCCTCAGCCTCCAGAGTGCTTGTATTACTATAATTTCTCTATCTCGCTCTGCAGTGTTTTCCATGACCAGGTTAGGGATGGGGTGGTGAGGTGGCACATAAGGGGCAGTCAATCCCTCTTGGAGTTAAGATGAAAGGGGATTGTTTTTCTAGTAGTTTGACAGACTATATTTTGCCTTATCATGTGGTGGTCAACTGGGAGAAGTGTGTGTGTGTGGGGGGAGGTGTTAGTGCTGATGGAAGATTTAATACCCTAGCTCTGAGGAAGGAAATCCTCTGTGAAGTTGACTCTAAATTTCTCTTGCTGAAATTAAGCCCATCTCTTTAGTGGAGGTATTAAGTAAAGTCCTGCTTCTGGCTCGATGTCTTCTGTGAAAGATGCTACATGAGGAGGAAGGGGAGGGAAAGAGTGCGCAGCCCCTGCCTTTGATTAGAAGGAAGCCCAGGAAGTGAGCTTTCCTAACTGTGGGCTGGGATGGGATGGACTGGTGGGCTTTGTTGTCTGGCTCTTTTTCAGGGCTGCTCTGAATGCTTCCTTCCCCTTTCTAGCCTTTGCCCCCTACTGTACCCAGCTGCAGCTAACACTACACTCATCCCAGAAAGCATGCCCTCATCTACCTGCCCAGTCTGGAATCTCACCGACTGCCTTTATCCTTCCTCAAATCCTTTAGTTCTTTCTCTCCAAACCCAGTATGTTTCCCAGACCATTCTTTTGGGGGTGGGACATAGATAATATGCTTAGCTGTTTGAGAAAGGGGTCCTTTTTGTTGGATGATTCTCCTTCTAAGTATCTTACTAATTCCATACAGAAGGCCTGTCTCTGAAGGTGGTGCTCCCCCTTGGTTTGGTGGAGAAAGCCAAAAGCTGGGGGGATTTAAAGTGCAATTTCCTGTACCTTTTTCATTTCCTGCTGGGGGTTGTGGAGAGTAATAAGCAAGGTGGGTGGCAAGGGCCATAAGGTCTGGACAAGTGGGGGATGGGTAGGGAGTCTTCCCTTTGCAAACTAATGCTATCTCTCCTTCTGCAAGGCTCCACCTGAGTCCTTGGAGAATGGGGCAGCAATACACACAACCTGGCACTCTTTCCAATGTCCCTCTTCCCTTCCTGAAGTAAGGAAACCCCGGAGAAGGATTGGGAGTTGATCCTGGAGAAAGTATTAGAGAATACAATTGCACCTCTGAAGGTTTCAGAGGAGGAAACCGAGGGCTGAGACAGGTCAGCCTGCCCAAATTCATAGAAATAAAGGTGTTATGGCGGGCATTTAACCCCCTTCTCAGGACTTGTGGTTTAGTTCCTTTCTTCAGGCTTGGGTGCGTGTTCTCTCTCTCTCTCTCTCTCTCTCTCTCTCTCTCTCTCTCTCTCTTTCCCCCTCTCCCTCTCTCCCTCTTTCCTCATCCTCCCCTCCCTCCCCCCCCCTCCGGGAGGAGATAGGAGGAAATGAGATAAGGAATAGGAGCAGTGCAGAGATGTCTGGATTACTGGATTTCAGGACCCATCCAGTTCCTGAAATAGCCATTCTTTGGCATGTTTTGTGGAAGAGCAGGCAAACCTCACCTAGCACAGCCTTTTGTGTGTTGAGTCGGGTTGATAGGAATATGTAGGCACTGTGGCCCTTGGACTGTTAGTTCGGTGTTAGCTACTTTACAGTCAGAATTGGATGAGGTGGGGGAGGGGGTCACGGCAGAGGACAAAGGAGCCAATTATTGAGTGAGTGGATTAATTGATTAATTGTCCAGAAGCTTCCAATGCTCCCCCAACAATGACATCCCCTCCTCCGACCCCAGTCAGGCATGGCCTCGGTTGGCCTGGATTATTAATTAGGGCTTGAAGTCATTTAACGATGATTTCATTATCGACCTGCTGTCTGTCTCGGCTCAGCCCGGTTGCCAGGGCGACTCTGATCGATTGCCTTCCGGTCTCCTTGGCGTCACCACCTTCTTCATCTCGCAAGCCTGGCTGTTGGTGGGCAACCCCTAGCGGTCATTTTTGGTATTGCAGTTTTCCTAGTTGAGGGCTTGACAAGGAATAAACTTGGAGCTATCTTATAGGAAAGAGACCCGATCTTTTAGCCTGTCAGCAGGCTGGGCGATGTGTAAGTCCCCAAGCTGATGTGCTGCATTACACACTTTGCCAGAGACTCTGGGGGTCGGGTTCTTCTTTCCTCTGGTTCCCTTGATCCTGCCCCCTGGTGGTTCGTGCCTCTTTTGGAGGTAGGGATTAGGAAGAGGTGGGGCCTCAATTGTTGGCTTGCACACAGCAGCCTCTGAATTTGCTCTGGGGCCCCAAATCAGCTGGGAAGAAATTCTTTCTGTTGCTGGGAGACTTCTATACACTGGCCATCGCCCATTCAGCCTCCATCCCTTAATACAGGCAGGAGCGAAAGAGGGAGTTAATTCATCTTACACTGCCCTGTTAAGGTTGCTGGAGTCTTTCCTGGCCCTGAGACGGGCTGGGTGAGCTAACCTTTGCAGCTCACTTATTAATTAATTAATTATATATACAATAGTCTGTGTACATGTATGCCTGCAGGCCAGAAGAGGGCACCAGACCTCATTACAGACGGTTGTGAGCCACCATGTGGTTGCTGGAATTTGAACTCAGGACCTTTGAAGGAGCAGGCAATGCTCTTAACTGCTGAACCATCTCTCCAGCCCCCAGCTCACATTCTGTCTTCATTCTGGAGACAACCCAGAGCAAAGACAGGCTTCACAGGGCTGTAAGTCTTAGGTTTGCTCTTAGCTGTTTGTTTTTTAAGACAAGGTCTCTCTATGTAGGCCTGGCTGTCCTGGAACTAGATATGTAGACCAGGCTGGTTTTGAACTCACAGAGGTCTGCCTGTCTGTCCGTCCCCCACTCCGCCGACATTCCCCCTCCCCCAGTGCTGGCATTAAAGGCATTTCGCCTGGCACTCAGTCTTTTACTTCATCAGCCTGTAGACTCAACGCCTGCGCACAGGCCTCTGGATCCCTGGTTAGACCTTGCTTTCTCTTTTTGTGGCTTTCGTATATATCCTTCTGGGGCCCTATTCCTGGAGCGTTGCCTGAAGGCATTGGTCATGACTTCTCAGAAGGTGCATACAGGGTCCATTCCAGGGACATCTTGTTTGCACGGTGTTCCTGCAACTTTCACAGGCAGCCGTCTCCGCCGTCCTTGCCTCCCATGCTTCTCTCTGTGGTCTCTAACCAAGGTTTGTACCCAGTACTCCCAGATCGTGTCCCCTTGCTTGTTTGACTCTGTTTTTCTTTCCTTTCTGTCACACCCCCCCCTGCCCTTGTTGTGCCAGTCTCTGTCAGCTTTGAGAAATTTAGAGCTGGGTTTCAGGCCTTGCTTAATTGCAGCATCTGGGGAGAGGGAGGCAGAGTGGGAGGTCGTATCCAAGCAGAGGTCTCAGATCCCCCCCAGGTTGGTGCTGGGAGTGAGCCTGGGGGCAGCCGTGGCAGCAGCTTCACCCTATCAGCTTTCTGGGCACATCCACCACCAAGCAGCACCTGAGAGGGAACAGACTCCGCAGTGAGCCGAGTGAGATTGAAGAGGATCATAAAGAAAATATATATCCCCCTCCCTGGCCTCGCTCCCCCCTGCTGCACACTTCCTCCTCTCCTTTGTCTCCTTCCCTCCCCCTCTTCACTGCGGCTCTGTTTTCTTTGTTCCTTCTTTGCTTCCCTCACCTTCATCTCTGTCAGGCAGGTCTGTCTGTCTGTCTGTCTTTGACTTTGCATATTTAGGGCTCTGAGTTTTCCAGGATGATGCCTATCAACAGCTGCCTTCCCTGCAAATCTCCAAGGGGCTCTCTCTTACCATCACATCTTCCTAAGTTTCCTTACATGCCTTTCCATCTCTGAATGTGCATCCCCTTCTATCTGTCCCTTTTCAGGTCCTCTATCATCCCATCTCTTACCCTCCCCATCTCTGCTTCTCTTGCCTATGTCTCTTTCAGCTTCTTCCCCTGACTCCAGTGCACACACCCCTGCCCGCTTTGCATCTTTCTCCATCCACCCCTGCAGCTCCAAATACTTCATGTGAAATCACCTGGATGGGCTCCAGTTGTCAGATCCCCCTAGTTCTGTACCCCCTTTCTCCCTGAGAGATTTATGGCCCTAACTCTGCCTCCTCTGCATTCCCCCAGCCCTGGGCCAGTTCTTTTCATTACCTGGTGATTATCTGGGAGCCCTGGCATTTCCCCAGCCTCCCACCCTTACCCAGCAGGCAGCACAGCACAAGGAAGAAAGGGAAAGGATTGCTCTTGGGCCCAGACTGCAAGGACACAGAGACCCTCCCCCTGTGCCGCCTTCTTCCCCTCCAGCAGTGCACATCTGGGAAAATCCCAGCTTGAGGCAGGGGAAGACAACCTAGAGTTGCTGGAACAGACATAAATCAAATGCCCAGATGCCCCTCCCCACCACCCTTTCCTCCTTTGCCTCTGAGAATTTGGGCTCTGTAGTCCAAACTGAGGCCGCTCACCCAGACTCCTCATCCACAGACAATGTCCTTGATCCACAGCTAACTGAGAAGCTTAGGGTAGGGCCAGTGTGGTTTATCAGGTTTCTCACCTGAGGAGCTGAGCTGTGGGAAATTCTCTTTGCTGTAAGTCCAGTGTTCCAACTTAGAGTTAATATAGACCCAGCCCCCACTGCTAGCCTTCTTTCTCTCCTCTTCCTCCTCAACTTCAGTTTTTCCTGAACCTAATTTAGGGTTTAAAGGTCCCCACAGGACCATCATGTAGAGACAGATGCCTTGAGTCTATGGCTTCCAGATTGCTTGTTCACTGGGTCCCCAATCTCTAAGTCAGCTCCATCTTACCCCTTAGGTCCCAACCTCACCCATATTTAAAGGTAGTTTCTGGAGGGAAGCAATCCCTTCCTATAGTCCTACATTTCAGGCTCTTGGAAACCACATTGTGAAAGTCTCCAGAGTAGAGATCAGGAATCTGTCCAGGCAAGGACTTCCTTATTTCCTGCTCCACTCAGTGAATGTAGTAGATGCTGGGAATGCCCAGTGATGGTCTAGAAGTCCTTGGTAGGAACCTAAACTTCCTGCCCTGAGTTTTTGTACCTGGTGTGATGGGAATGGTGGGAAAGGGATATGGTGGTGGTCAAGGAAGCTAGTGGAGGCGTGGGGGAGCAGTTAGGAGACTAGGTGCTTCTCTCCTTGTTCAGAGAACCCTAGAGGGAGTTTGCTTGGATTTGGGACTGGCTGGCAAATTGTCACAGGCAAAGCTCCACCCCCTTCATTTTCCCTTCCAGCCAATCAGGTTTTCCTGGTACTCCCCTGGACTATCTTCTTGTTTCTAGACTCTGTGTTGGCCAGCCACTAACTCAGCACCAGGCAAGCTTCTCTTCCACCTTCACACACAAGCTGGGTCCAAGCCCTGCTCCCTCTGCCTACCCAAGCTGTCCTTCTGGATTCTAGGCTGTGCTACCTTTCTTCCCCAAATGCACACCTCAAAAGACACACCTCTGTCCACAAACTCAACCTAGCATTTCATTCCTCAACTCTTTCTTGTCCCACTTAGAAAGACCATGGGTGAATGAGTGACATCTTGTGGTTCTGGAGTCCCTGCTGTAACTGCTGTAGAGAGGAGGAGGGCTGGGCCTGTAGGGCTGATGGAAAGAGAGGATTCCAAGGCTCCATGGCAGAACTCTGGGTTGGGGATACAGGTCTTTCATTTGCTCAGAACACAGTAGTTTTGGGAACTACACTCCTTTCTACTAAGAGTCGGGAGACTCTGTAGCCTACCTGGTCCCAGGAAGATAGAAGGGGAGGTCTACCCTTAGTCCTCCTCCAGCATCGTTTCCAGCTGTTTCATGCCCTTATTCTTGGTCTTTCCCCTTTGGCTGGGTGTAGATTTTGCGTTTTCATCTTGTCTTTCATGCAGAACCCAGAATGTTCTCTGAATTCTCCTACTTGGATTTCTTGCCATTTTGTCTTTGGCCACCTCTTCTCACTTCGGAGTATCAAACTGTCTCACATTGAACTGAGGTGAACTTTGCAAAAGGCCCGTTTGACAAGGCTGTTTGTTGTTCACAGTGGCAGGAGGGTGACCTTGAGGTTTGTCTTTAGATCCTGAGAACTGCTGAAGGAAATCTTGCTCTTCTTGTTTGGTGAGGAGCCTAGGCCCGTCTAATAAAGTTTTTGGAAGAAATATTACCAAGTTCCACCAGCATGTGGCTGCCTGGTGGTTTCTAGAGAGATGGTTAGTGGCTGGGAGAACATTTGGCTCTTGCAGGGGACCTGGGTTTGATTTCCAGCCTGTGCACAGTGGCTCCCAGCCATCTGTAGCTCCAGTCCCATGGGATCTGATGCTCTCTTCTGATTTCATGAGCACCAGGCATGCATGTGGGGCACATATATATATGTAGGCAAAACAACACTCATACACATGAGCTAGTCTAATAAAGGAAATAAACCCAGTAAAACGAAGTGCACTATGAAGTCTTGCCTTAGGTTCTAAGTATGTCTTGAGTAAGCCAGAGCCAAGTAAACCTCGAATTTTGAATGAAACCTCTATTCTCTCAGCACTATCAGTTTTACATGTGCATAAGTATATCTTTTGTTAATGAAGGCTTTGAGAAGAACCTGTATCTTCAAGAGGAAGTTTGCTGTTACTACAGGATATACTTGAGATTCTTTCTGAGGCTCTGGAGGTCTTAAGTGTTTCTCCTCTTCACACGCATGTACCCTTTGAACAACACCTCCATCCACAAGTTCAGCAAAAACAACCACCCCTGCACAGCACCTGCTCCAGGCTGGCTCTTCCTCATTTCTCCAGCCACTTTCGGCAAAGTTTTCTTCATTGCCAGTTAACATGCAGTGCTTGTCTCAGAAGATGACTTTTAACCCCTAACTTTAGCAAAATGATGGAGAAATCCTAATTTCCTTTAATAATAAAAATGATCTTTGAAGGCTGTTCTTGGAAAAAAAAAATTCTTTAAATGTGTCTGTGCATATGGTGGCCAGAAGAGGGTGTCAGATCTCTAGACTGGAGTTTCAGGTGGTTGTGAGTCACCAGAAGAGGGCGTCGGATCTCTAGACTGGAGTTACAGGTGGTTGTGAGTCACCTAAATGTGGGTGTTGGGAACTGATGATGTCAACAAGCACTGACCGGAAGTCATCTCTCCACTCCCTTAATTCCATTTTTTCTGTTAACCCCCCAAAGTTGATGTTTTTTTCTTTTATTATCACAGAACTCATGAGTAGGTCGCAGGTTAGACAGAACTAGAGAACGGAGAGAAGGTGTTATATTGAATATACCCCTAGGAAGCAAGGTGCTAAAGGCCCTTTGCTGTACACTGGGAGGTGTGAGCTACGAGAAGGTAATTGGGTCTTGACCGAAGTCATACTGATTGTATTTGGATAAGAACTCAGAAATTTGAGGTATAATCCAACCTATGTTTGATTCATGTGATCCAGTGTTTTTCACACCACAAAATGCTTTCCTGTGAAGGTGGACAGGTGTGAAGAAGCTATATAGGACCATGAGGGGAGGGTAAAGCGAAAGAGCAGCAGCCTGCTACAGATATTGGGACACCCGATGACATGCCGTGGTGTGAAGGAAGACAGCCAGAGAGAAAGCTGACATTTTCTCAACCACCTATAGCAGTGTGTTGTCATGGCTTTTGGGAGGAGGTTCATGGGGGAAGAGACTATAGGTTTGACCATTTGTAACTGCTAGTCTAGAAACAGACATGAGATATAATGACAGACAGAACTGATGGATGAATTTCTATAGTCTATGCTTAGAAGGAAATAAGGAAATTGGTGCGAATAAACAAAATTTATTTAGCAAGACTTCTCAGGATAAAAAGGAGTGTGGGGGCTGAAGAGATGGCTCAGAGGTTAAGAGCACAGGCTGTTTTTCCAGAGGTCCTGAGTTCAATTCCCAGCAGCCACATGGTGGCTCACAACTATCTGTAATGAGATCTGGTGCCCTCTTCTGGCATGCGGGCATACATGGAGGCAGAATGTTGTATACATAATAAATAAATAAATCTTTAAAAAAAAAAAAAGGAGTGTGGCTCAGAGCTCCTTGTTTGCAGATCTCTCTTGAGCTGGAACTGCAGGTGAAGCAGACGAATGCTTCCCACCGTTTTCCATGGAATTATTTCCTAACGAGTTCTGAGTTGATAAAAAGCTGAGCGAGAAAAGGGGAGAGTAGAGAACCATGGGAGGAAAAGAGAAGAAATTCATTTGTCCTTTGACATCCCTTTTCTAACCCCTTTGTCCATTACACCCTTCCTGGCTTTCTCCAGCTCTCTCTCTCTCTATCTCTCTCGTTTGGCGATCTAAGGTGGCTCTTCCCCACAGGCCACTTATTTTCAAGAGAGCTCAAAAGCAGAATTCCAGTCTATTTTGGTTTGCCAAGTTTACCATCTTTTTTGTTTGTTTATTTGTAATAAAATGATGAGAATTTTTAGACTTGGAGCTGACCTGATGTTGCAGGACTATGATCCCAGCTATTCAGTGGACTGAATCAAGAGGGTCACAAATTCAAAGCTAGCTTAAGAGACAAGGGTGAGTTCAAGGCCAGCCTGGGCATCTTAATGAGATACTCAGCTAGGAGATAGCTCAGCGGTAGAGTGCTAGCCTTGGGTAGGGCTCAATCCCTAGTACTGATATTTTCCCTCCAAGATTGGATTCTGGCTGTCACTGGCTCTCTTAATGTGTCAAATCACATGTGAAGGAATTCAGATTGGACTGTCCTGAAGTTGTCCCCAAGGGTCTCAGAAATAACCAGCTAGGTCACAACCACTGTAGAATACACTAGGTAGTGTGGAGAATCCATGTCCTTTGGTGAAGCTCTAGATGCCTGATGCTTAACCCATAGTGAAATCCCTGTAGTGTCTCCCAGAGGAGGGACTGTTCATGGAGGTAGAAAGCAAACCTATTTTGGTTTGTTTATTTGGTTTGGTTTACATCTGAATACACTCTGTCTGTATGATTTTGGTGGTATTTGGGGTGGGTGTTTTGACCTACCTGCCTTGGGTTTCCATGACCTTGGAGTTCAGCCTCTGTGGGTTAGCGTGGTGCTAGGGTGGCAGGTGGGCGCGTGAGCTGAGGAAAGGGCTGTGCTTCTGCTCCAGCACTGCCACAGCTTCCCAGTAGGGGACATGGTTACAACTAGTACTCTTCACTTGCAGAATTATGATTTCCAGCTTCACCACAAGAGCACGGAACGGCTTTCACCCAGAGGAGTTTTATTTTAGATGGGGAGAGCAAGCACTCTCTGAAGGAACATTGCAGCAGAATGCAGTAGGAAGTTCACGGGTTGGAGAAAAGCCTGGTAAGCAGTCATTTTGGTGGGGTCATTCTCTAAGACTCCTGGGAAGAAAGAGTGAATATTTATCCCCCTCAGTGTAAGCTGAACTTTCTTCTCAACTTTCAGGGAGGCCTTTTGGGTCTCACTTCTCTTTCTCCAGAGACAGGTAACAGTTACTACTAAAACAGGCTTTCTTTCTTCCTTCTTCCACACAGTTCAGGACTTAGACTTCCTGTATTTTAGAATCTAGATCTGTATTTTATCTGTAGCAAATGTTTAAGTGGATCTTTGTGATTATTGGGAGAACTGTTTTACTGTTTAGAACATGTGTGGAGTGTTTTGTTTGTTTAATATGTGTTTTTTTTCTTTTTTTTGCATTGGGTGGCCACCAAGGAGGGAAGGAAAGCCTGTGAGGTCTGGTTGGCCACTTTGATGATGTTTGCTGAGGATACAGATAAGATGCACAGATGGGGCACTTTCTCCCTTTCCCAGCTGTTTTCTCAGCCAACCTGAGGGCTGGGATATACTCCTTAAGTGGCCAACTCAAGGAAATGAAGTGCCTGCTAGGAGTCTTTCGTCAACCATGATGTCACCTCATGTTCACTTCTTCTATCAGCTGTGATGTTACCAACTGTGTTACTGTTCACTTTTAGTTACGATCAATCTTTCCAACCTGTGGTTTGCATATTTCACTTATTTTGAGGGTAGTAAAATACCCACAGGAGAGGAAGTCTCTATTTTTTGCTATTTGTCTTCTGTATAAACAGGTAAATGGTAATTTGGTAGTGATAATGGTGGTAGTAATTTTTTTGGAGGGGGATGTTGATTTCATTTAAATTCTTTGGAAAAAATAGGGGCTTTTTGGTGCTTAAATTTTCTAATTTGCTTCTATTTAATACTTAGTTGAAATCTGATTTTTTTCAGTGCTTGAGATCAAACCCAGAAGTCATGAATTTAAAATATGATTTTTAGTAGTCTGAATCCAGGTCTTATCACTTAGAAACTTTTAGTGCAATTCACTTGAAGAAATCACAAATCCTATAGGAATCATCCAGATCCTGTCTTTTATTTCAACTCAAGTTAATCACAATCCACCTGTGAGCTTATTTACATGCTGTACAGCAAAAATAGTTGCAAATACATAAAACAAGGGGTTGTGGGGAACTTATATCATGGATTCTCTCCATCCTTCCAAGAGAAGTAAAATCTAACTCTAACCAATCAATAACCAGTGCTGATTATAGATCACTCTTATGTTTTCATTCTCTTCTTCCCTCTCCATCTTCCTCTCACTTCTTCCCCTTCTGTCTCCCAACCTCCATGAGTCCCAGGTCTTGTGACAGAAAAAAGCTGTATTCTCAGCCTCTTGTCCTCCCCTTTCTGTAACACACACATTCACATCACATGAAATAATACCAAGGCATTACGGACTTATCTTCCAAATTAAGTAAAGCAGTGCAAGAAATCGAAGTTGTAGATCTGGGTAGGGTGTGTGTGTGCGTGCGTGCGTGTGTGTGTGTGTGTGTGTGTGTGTGTGTGTGAGATTTTGATAGCTTTGAGGAAAGTGTCGTTTTCCAGAAGGAGGGTAGAGGGCACTCACACTTCAGTTATCTGCTGTAATGCACCCAGTAGCAAGTGAGAGAAAGACTTAGGGCTGAAAGCTGCTTCTGGGAAAGGCAGCTTTCTGAAGGCTGTTAGGGCGAATCTGAGTGGATTGCATTGTTTTGAATAATCTGTTTTGGAGGCCAGGACAGTAGATCAATAACTATGGCAGGAGGCTGTCCTTAGATATGCTGCATCTACAAGCTAGACTTCTGGCTGAAGAAAGGTACTACCAAGTCATGATTGAGTGTAGGAATAAGTGAGTGATCCCCAAGTATCTGAAATCAATGATGCCTTTAGTTTATTCTAAATTGTCATGCTGTGTCCCTGAATGCAACCAGGGTCCTTTAGTTTATTCTAGATTGTCACACCATGTCCCTGAACACAGCCAGGGTTCTTTAGTTAACTCTAGATTGTCATGTCATGTTCCTAAACACAACCAGGGTCCTTTAGTTAATTCTAGATTGTCACGCCCTGTCCCTGAACACAACCAGGGTCCTTTAGTTAATTCTAGATTGTCACGCCCTGTCCCTGAACAC
>JAQHUG010000380.1:825791-932600 GCA_028555095.1 Dicrostonyx torquatus | reverse complement strand
AAGAAGAAGAAGAGGAGGAGGAGGAGGAAGAGGAGGAGAAGAATTTGGGAAGGGCCATGCTAAGGAATTTAGGCTTTGTCCTGAGGGCAAGAGGAACTAGTGAAGGACTATAAAGTAGAGAAACAACTCAGATTTACAGATTAGAAAGACTCAATGAGTTAAGAATTGACACTCTGGCTGAATTTAGTAGCACACATCTTTTATCCTGTCACTTGGAGGCAGAAGCAGGCATGTCTTTCAGTTTGAGGCCAGCTAGCACTACATATATGGCTTCAAGCCAGTTAGGGCAACATGGCTCAAAGCCCTTCAAAAAGACTCCTCATCCAAAGCCATGTGGCCTACCCTCTCTGAGGAGTGGATGGTGGGTGAGGTGGGGGGTCAGGTGGAGGGGACAGAAGTAGGGGGGAGTGGGAACTGCGATTGGTATGTAAAATGGAAAAAGATTGTTTTCTTTTTAAAAAAATAAAAAAGATTCCTTGCCTCATTTTTTCTTCGTTATTAAATCTTCTTTGGCTTTATTTTCATGTGTGTGGGTATTTGTGTGGGTGCCTGCAGAAGTCAGAAGAGCGAATGGGGTCTCCTTGAGTTGAAGTTACAGGCAGTTGTGAGTCACCTGAAGTGGATGCTGGGAATCAAACTCTGGTCCACTGCAAGAGCAGTAAGTGCTCTTAACCACTGAGCCATATCTCCAGCCCCACTAGTCTTTTAATTTATTATCTTCCCTTCCACCTCTTCCTTCTCTTCCTATTAGTCCTCCTCTTTTTTTTGAGACAGGGTCTTATTATACAACTGAGGTTGACTTTGAATTTGATATTGTAGCCCAGGCTGCAGTTTCAAGCTTGTAATCCTGTTGCCTCCGTCTCTCAAGTGTGGGGATATCAGGTGAGTGCCACCATGCTTGGTGGCTCTGTCATCTTTGCTTGTGAGTAAATACTAATGATATCAGGATTATTGAATAGCCAGTAAAGGAGTCTAGAAGGTCTGATCCAATAGCCCCACTGGATATTGCTGGGTATAGAGAAGACTACTGGGTAACTTTGGGTAACATATAGAGAAGACTTAATTTCTTATTTCCCTCCTTTCTTCCTCCCTCCCTCCCTCTCTCCTCCCCTCCCTCCCTCTGTCCCTCCCTCCCTCTTTTCTTCTAATTTTTATTTTACTCTGAAAGTGCTCAGAGCCTTGCCCAGGCTAAGCACACACTAAACATTGAGTTACAACCCCACCCAAGATTTTTCAATTTTGACTTGATCCATTTTCAAAAATCCACATTTCATGAAATTCTCTCACATCCAAAGCCTGAGTAGAGAGGCATGTGTGACTTTTTTCTCTGTTCTCTGCTACTCATTTCCGGGACATTGCTGTGAGTTGCTCATCCAAACCTTGCTCCCTGTGAGGAGCAGACCATTTGAATAGCAGCAGGGGAGTCGGGAAGGAGGAATCACATGCTGAGATCGTTCATTAAGAAAATATATTTGGCATATTCAGACAATGGTTTGAGCAAGTTAAAAATAAGTCCTCGTGAAAAATTAATAGGGAGTTATAAGTGAGTGTTTTAATACAGGCTCTGAGAGCAGATTCTGCAGGCGGTTGGTGGGTGACATCACAGATGGTGCAGGGTGTGTATGGAGTGCCATGAGGCGAGTAGGAGAGTTGGCCACAGAGATGAGCTCACCTCTCTCTCAGTGCCTTGGGCAGACAGAAGAGCAAGGAACTGGTTTTTGTTGGGGGTTTCTGAGCCAGATGACATTTCCTTTTTCCTTTCCCATCACTCTCTCCTGTTAACAGGCATAAAAACCATAGTGAATTTTGCCTGGTTTCGTGTGGTGAGGTTTATTGAATGTCAGGATACATAAAAGTCTTTTCCGGCTCCTCTTCATTCTTGATAATAGGCCCTTAGCTGGCTACTGGATCTGCTTCTTCAGTGACTCCTGACCCATGGGCCAGCTCTCTCGTCTTCAGGTAGTTAGGAATTCTCTGCCCATCTTCCTCTTCCTCCCTTTTCACAGGACCCCTGTGGTCCTCTGTAAGTGCAGTGTAGGGTTGGCATTGAGCATTGCATGGGTAAGAATAACACAAAATGAGAAGAAAAGGGACAGTTGCATTTGGAAGTAAGGATCCTAAGACTGGGGGGACTAATATTTGTATTTTAAGCCCAGATGATATTTAAAAAATGGTTCTGTAATTGCAACGAGGCCCTCTAGGCCGTGAATTAATGTGTCATAACTCACGCCCAAGCACTGCGCAAACATCCCGCGTGTGAATTATTGCACAATAAATTCATGCCCTGTTGTGTCTTACAGCTTAATTAGTACATGAAGCTACATGAGTTAGACGAACCCAAATGGGATTATGTCATGTGGTGCGTAGAAAAGCAGAATGTTGGGAGATACTTGAGATTTTTCTGGGGGGGGGGAGCATGGTTGGTGACGTCCTTAGGCATCAACGAATGTGATGTTTGGGCTGCAACAGGTGGCACTCTGACATGCAGTCTGAGCTTTGGTTAGTTGACTGAACAATGGATTCAGTAACTACTTAGTTACTGGCCACACGCTCGGCATTATTGAGGGAAAGCACAAGGATGTGAAAGGTGACCTCTGCCCTCGGAGAGCCTGCATTCTAACATAGAGCGCAATGAAAAGCGCTGTGATATGTCAGCAAAGCATCTTGGGAATCCAGAGTCGGAGACGGTCATTTGTGGGTGAGCACTCAGAGGAGGCTGCAGGAGCTGACATCTGAGCTGTCTTCTCTTAAAGGGTTGGTACGTCACACATGGAGTAGTGGAGCTGGCCGCTGAAGTCCAGGCGGAGCGAGCACAGGAAGGTAGACAGTGTTTGGAGGACGCTGAGCAGTCTGGAGCGCTAACCTTGGAGTGACAGGGACAGTGACTTGTAGCTAACCCTTTTTTATGAACACAAAGCATTTGGCCCTAAATCCACTACCGTCCTGTAGTTCCTGAAATTGGTCTTTTTACTACACAGTGACTGTATTAATGAACTTGAGAATTGTTCTTCTGTTTTCTTCGGTCTGTCTCCTTAGAAAGTGTGTAGTTGAGAGCCACGTGTCCTGAGTTCTGGTCTTGTCTGTGCTGCCAATTAGCAATGTTACTTTGCCAAACCACGCAGGCCCTTCAGCGGGTCTTAGTTTTTAACATGAGAGGACAGAATGAATGGCTTTTAAGATCCTACTCAGTTAAAATATTCTGGCATTTTCTCCGGCTCTTCTCTGTGTTGTTTTTAGCTGTGCGTGAGTTTTGTTTCCTCCTCTGGCTGATCGGCAGTTTTGCTCTCCTGGAATCCTTCTCCTGTAGGCAGTCTGCTCCTGCAGCCTGCCAGCTCTTCACAGACACCCGTGGTTGGAATTCTAAGGAAATCATAAAGAACACTCCTTCCTAATTCTGGAACCCACTGGTAACTGAGACACAGGAGACAGATGGTTATACCAGTGCTAGGGCTGCAGCCACATTGACTTGCTAGTCTTGCACCCTTGAACTAGACAGACTGACACCGCCCCCAAGTCACAAGCGATGCTGAACACAACCTGCCCCACACCACACAGCTGGAGTCTTCTTTTGTTGGTTGACTTATGTCATGTGTGAGTAGGTCAGCTTGCTCATGTCTTGTGAGCCTGCTGGCTTTCCAAACAAAGGCAACAGCAAAAATCCTGAAACCGGAAGGCACAAACTGGGCATGCTCAAGGCTGTTTACAAACTCACTAATCTTGAGGGTCATGGTAAAGGAGAGGGCCAGAGAGGCTGGGAGTATTTTTGTGCCTTTAACTCTTCAGATTGCCTGGAAAGCTTGTCCAAGCACAGAGTGTTTCAGTTGTGACACTGAAGAAGCAGAATGGTCAAGATTTCAAGGCCATCCTGGTCTACGCAAAGACTTTGTCTTAAAAAAATAAAAAATAAAAATCAAACCCCAAACAAACAAGAAGTCCAACAAAATGGGCCCTACTGCCAACACTTTCAAATTCGGCAGGTCTGAGTGGACCCCAGAACTTGCACGTTTTACAACTTCCCAGGTGACACAGAGGCTGAGCACCTGAAGCCTGTTCACGCGTGAAAATGAAGGAGGGGAACAAAACCTTCCTTCTGTAATATCTTCTGTGCCTGTGACTCCCTTGCCCCCACACACAGACTGTCCATCCCTGGTACTCCCTTTGACACCCAGCCACGTTGAGGCAGCTTTATGCACAGGGCAAGAGTGGCCTGCCTTTAAGGCTAGCACTATCTTGCTCCCCCAAAGTTATCCTTTAGGAGGCTTCTTTGACAAACAGCTACTCCCCCTGTCCTTCTAGAGTCTCAACTGTGCCAGCTGTTGTTCCTTATTTTGCTTTTCTTCAGCCCTCTCTGGATCCTTAGAACTATCCTGTCTGTCCATCCTAGTGGGACTTGCTCTGAGCAAGTACTAACTGTAATTCTCCCTTCTGACCTCCTCCCTCAGCCTTGAGAATGGTGTTGCTCACTCAAAGAACAAGGGATAATAACCCCCCTCCCCTCCAGCAAGAGAATGCCAGTAGCAACCTCCTTAGGTCCCACTCTGAGTTCCCATGGAATTCTGGGAGGGGCTAGAGGTGGTGAGGTGGAGAGAAGACTCAACCCTCCATGGAATCTCTGAAGACCAGACAGACTGCAGCGTGGGCACAGTGGGCATCTTTCCTAGAGTTGTCACTGGCACAGAAGAGCCAGTATTTTTCTTTTGTATTTAAATATATTTGCTCTGGGCAAGGAGAGATGGGAGGCTACATTTTTACTTGCCTGGGGTTTCTGAAATATTCCCAGCAAGAGGAAGGTGACAGTAGTGTAATCCTAGCAGGACTGCCCGAATTCCTGCCAGACCCTGTAGATGCCTTTCTGAGGGACAGGTACTAAAACCTTTTGAAAACATCTACCATTCTTTGTGGGGAGTAATTCATACCAATGGAGAGAGTGAGCTGGTACTGAAGTAAGAAGAGCTAATAACTATAAAGGGATTGAGACATCCTTTCTTTGGAAGGGGAAGGTGTGAGCAGAAACTGAGAAAGGTTTGGCAAGAGGTGCTTCCTTAAGGAAGATATCTGTGGAGCAATTTGGGAAATAAAAAAGGGATAGGCAGATGGGAAAAGGCATGGGACAGTAATTCTAGGATCCATGGACCTTCAGAGCCATGGACGAGCGAGGCTCTTATGAAGGATGCCCTTTTCCACATTTGCTGTGGAGTTTATGAGGCAGGTTTGTGTTGTGTATTGTGCCATGGAGGGAGATTTCAGAATCAGGAAGGTATGAGGTATGATTCTCATTGCTGTCTAGAGGATAGATAGACAGATGGAATTGGATGGATGGACTCTTCCTGGGAGACTCTTATGGAAACTACTATAATGATTTAAATCCTCGCTCTTCCAAGTCTGATCCATGGGCCAGTATCTCAGGCCTTCCCCAGGCGGGAGCTCGTTAGGGATGTAGAATCTCGGCTGTAATTCAGGCTCCTGAAGCAGAATCTGCATTTTAACAAGCTCTTAGGTGACCCACATGCTCTGGAACCTCTGAGAAGCCCCAGGCTTGATCATCAATGAGGTCACCAGGCCATGGTGGAAAGCAGAGAGGATCTGAGAACTGTGGACTGGCGAGCACAGAGGAGGGGCTGGGAAAGCTGAATGGGGGAGGAAGGGAGGAGTGTGGGTGCTGGCTCACCTCCCTGTCTCCAGGCCTCCCACACCAGTCGCTATGGTCTGGC
This sequence comes from Dicrostonyx torquatus, assembly GCA_028555095.1. Lineage (NCBI taxonomy): Eukaryota > Metazoa > Chordata > Mammalia > Rodentia > Cricetidae > Dicrostonyx > Dicrostonyx torquatus. The sequence continues at coordinate 926,889 of JAQHUG010000380.1, read as the reverse complement.
ATTCTGCCTACTTTGAGAAAATGCCTGCTTGCCCACGCTGGAGTCTGCCTGGTCCTCAGGGGCCTCCCTGGGGCAGGTATTGCATAGTTTGGGACTGTGGCCAATTTTGTTTCCCCTGTTTCATATCGTTGGACTGAAAGGCCCTAGGGAGGTCATATCAGTCATGCCCCTGCCTCAGGGTTGTACTGTCCCTTAAGTGAGTGAGTGACAATTTGGTGACAGTAATGATACTAACTGAGGTGCTCTGGGAGGGGAGGGATGGAGGTGGAGTCTTTAACTATCTGTAATGGGAACTTGAATATTTTTGGCTTCCAAAGGCATTAAGGAGAGACCAGATGACTGCTTGGTTAAAGGGGCCAAATTAATGCTTTAAAAAAAGTCCTTGTGATGATTTTTAATGGGATAATGACAAGCGAAATACACAAGGCACGGAACTCCAGGGACCTGGAGGCATAGGGGAAATGTTACCAGGTGGGCACTTGAGAACTTTGCTTAAGCTTTTGGAAATTTTATATACTTTATTTACAATAAGCATGAATGATAAGGAAAGGTCAATATGAAAGGGAAAGGTGTTGAAATTGAACATGAAAAATATTTTTTTCTGGGTTAATAGGGACAATTAAGGAAAGTGGGGAGGTAAAAACTATAGCTGGCCAAGCATATGGCCGAGGGACTAGTTTGGTCTGGAGGCCTCAGAAGGGGCCTTGCCCTGGAACCGAAGCATGATTTGAACTACCAAAGTCTTCCTTGGGACTGGACGATGGTGTGCTGGGTAAAGCACTTGCTGCATAGGATAGTCACGAAGACCTGGATGTGGCTTTAAAGCAGAACACACATGAGAAGCCCAGCAGAGCAGTGTGCACACGTAACTGCAGTGCTGAGGGTCAGAGACAGGAAGATCCCTGGGGCTTGCTGGCCGTCCGGTCTAGTCCAGTCAGTGAGCTCTAGGTTCAGTGGGAGACCTGATCTCAAAACATGAGGTAGAGAGTGACTGAGGAAGATACTGGGGCGTTGACCTCTGGTCTTCGCATGTCTTCACATATATACCAACATGTGCAGATACATATGACATAAAATAATTAAAAAAGGACTTTCTTAGACCCCAGGCATGTTGGCTCATGTAATCCCAGCATTTGGAGGCTGGGGCAGAAGGATCACAAGTTTGAGGCTAGGTTGGGCTGGGTAGTAACATCCTATCTTCAAACAAAACAAAAACAATCTTTCCTGCCTCAAGGATTCTCTAGTCCACTCTTAGATGTATGGTGTTTTCAAGGTGACAGGGCATGCAGATGACACAATGAAAGTAAAATAATCGCATCAAAGTGTAGAAATCTTCATTTGAAGTTTCAGAACAGGACTTGTATTTAAGAGACTAAATTGTATTTTGGGCTCAAATAAGTTCTTGGGTTTCAATCTCTTTCACTCTCCATGTGTCTGCTTAGTCTCTAGACAGGTTAATGCCTAAGAGAGAAGGCCAGCTCTTTTCCATGTGACTTCTTTGTATCTCTGATGCTTACTACAGTGAAGATATAATCACTGTGGCTCACTGAATACCCTGCCTTATGTCACTTAAATGCTTTGCACGATGAGCATGAACTAGCGCAGCTGTTCTGAGAGGTAAGTGTAGTTGTCGCTGCTTTACAGAGGCCGAGCCGAAGGCTGCAAGAGTGTAGGTAATTTGTGCAAAGCAAGAGTGTGCAAAGCTCATGCTGCTGGCCTTAGAGGAGCCAGATAGTCACCAAAGAGCACTGGTGTGTTAAATGACTGTGTGCTGTTCTAAACAGTGAATAATGATTTTTTTTTTTTTTTTGGTTTTTGGTATGTAGTCAGAGATACAGTGACACGAGCTTACACTCAGACCTTCTCTCATTCCCCTTCACTGTGCCCCACCCTGTCGTCAGGAACCTAGGAAGGGGGAGGGGTTGGCGATAAAGCTACTCACTGGAAGTCGTGTATGTATGAATGCAGTGTAGACATGCGTGTTTCCATTTGGCTGGAAATGTGTAACCAGGAGTCGGGTGTGTTTATCTCAGTAGGTTTATAAACAAGAGGATGTTTGCCAGACTTTTTGTGTATGATGTGTGTACAAATCCTGAATGAGTTAAGCCAGCTATAGGGAACTGACTCCCTCCACCTCTGGTCTTGGCTGATGTGTTTGTACCAAACCCTGATATTTATTTTTCATCACTTCTCAAGGGAGCCTCAATGAGTTTTCTTTCTGAGAAGTTTATGGCTAAGATGTTGGGCTGCTTTGGGGCCCCTATAAATCTGCTATAATCAGGAAGTCTGCAGAGAAGGAGGAACAGCAGCTGAGAGCCAGTTTTCCTGCCCTTCACTTGCTAGCCCACGGCACAGCCGTTCTTGTCTGCACACTGCCTGCTCTCCTGAGGCCCTTGAGAAGGTGCTCAAATAAACAGTTCATTTCCTTCTGTGCTCCACCCCATGGGAGGCTGCATTTTGGTTCTCCCAGAAACTTGAAAATATACATTAATTAAGAAATATAGGCTTGAGACTGAGAAATCGATTATTTAAACACTAATTTGTTTCATTAAAATCCCAGCCTGGGTTTCTGCAGAAACAGGGTGGTAAAGGAGCTGAATATCAGTATATTTCCTTAGAAGCTTTACAGAAAGGTCCTCAAAGATGCTGCTGAAAGCAGGGTGTTGGATGACCCAGACTATCAGAAGGCAGAACTAACAGAGAACCCTCCCCTCCATCTTCCAGTGAAGGTACTTGGGAGATTTTTTTTTTTTAATGAGGGATTTTTATGACAAAGTTTACATTTGACATTTAACAACATCTTCTGTCCTTGACATGAGGAACATAGATATTTATTGACATAGGATGTCTGAAGATCAAGGAGAACTGACTCTGGAGAAAGAAGGAGGAGGGTTTATCTTTTTGCTCAGGTATGCAAATTACCCAACATAATTTGTGTAGCATATGCTTTTCTGTGCTTGGTACGTTTCTCAGTAATGAGATTAAGAAATCATTTCATTGTTAATAAAGAACTCAGTGGGAGGGGAGGAGAGACATGTAGATGGGGGCTTAATGGGCACCCTGCCCTGTCTGAACCCTGCATGTTCCAGAAGTGAGATCTGCCTCAAGACAGGTGGGGACAATTGGGTGAGAGCCTAGACCTGGGTCTTTCTCATCTCTTCTCTCCAAAGCCTCGCACCTGTTCTTGTAGTGTTAGCTTGATCCTTATGGGGTTTGTATTTCATGATAAGTTCGATATCAAATGATGCATCCGAATCAAGAGCTGTTTCCCGTTAGCTGTGTCTCTCAGCTGGAATGTCCTCTTTTAGCCTCCCGGAAACCCATCATTGTGGCAGCCTTGCTCAAGCTCAGTCAGAGAAACCCCTCTTTTTTTCCTCTTTGAATTCCTGAAGTCCTTATCTACAGCAGTTTTGCTATACCTGGGCTATTTATTTTTTTATAGCAGTTCTGGGAATCTGTGTGTGCTGGGCGCAAGCATTCTTCTCTGAGCTGTAATAGCCCCAGCCCTTGTTTATTTTCATGTTATCTACGTAGTGCTTATACAGAGCTGGAGAATTATTAAGTACAGTAAGTTGTAGGGAAAGGCAGGTAGGGGTGTTGTGACTCTGCTAATAACATCTGGACAGGATATCGGGAATTTTTATCCTATGGTAGGTTTGTTCAATTATACTTTATTAATAATTGGATTTTCTTTTTATTCAAATATGGAACTTTTTCTAGTGGAAGATAGACCACAAACAGATAATTATAAATTGTGACAGATATCTGACCACAATAGATAAGTCATGTCCCAGAGAGTATTAGAAAGCTGTCTTAAGGAGGTAGGGGACCTTTCTGCTCACTGTAATATATTTATCCTTCTATGGTTATGAGTTAATTCCATTTGTAAGTTGGATAACAAAGGAAAATCAATAGTAGGCTAAGAATAACAGCCTGTCCACCAGGGGGCGTTTTGTCAAGTCAACCTTGGTTTGGCTCCTTCCTTGGTCCAGCCTCCCAAACTGTTTTCTGCTTTGGGAAGAGTGGAAGTCAGAGCCAGCCTTCCCCTTGACTCAGGATGGACCCTTTCACCTCTTCTTTAGCCTAGAAGTTAGCAAGCAAAACAGGTGTTAAGAGCTTTGATCTTGCTAGAGACCTGGAGACAGATCAAGGAAGAGGCCTCTGAAATAAGGGCCCCGGATGTGAGAAGCAGGGGAGAAATGATACAGAGATAGACAGAGAAGCAATTTGCTTTCACAGAGACTCCCCTTTAACCTCCATTCTCAGCTCAGTAGGCTTTGGGTTCTGTACTTCTTCGGGGTGAAGGGTGGGGACTTCAGGCTCTAGAGGGGGAAAGATGTCTCCTGCATGACTTTAGCAACTTCCCAGGACATTCCTAGATCTTTGCTGCAGTTAAAGAAACCAAAGATTGTGAGAAGTATTCAGTGTGCCAATTTCCCAATGGCCTCATGTTTTTCCATTTGGGGCTTACCACTGAGCGCTGTCCTGCTTCTGTCCTCTTGGTACAAGTATTGGCTGCTTTAACTCATGTCTCTTCCAGAGGACAGATACTATCTTTTTCCTTTTGTTTCCTACTGAGGCAACCCACTTTGTTTTTTTTTTTAAGCTTAGATTAATATTTCCTCTTCTCACAGAGGATGTGGACACTATGTATCACTAAGTGCCTATTATTTCAGTTAGTGCAAGGCTGCCTAACTGAAGCTATAGTCCTTGCTTCTCCATCCATTTCCCTCTATTGGGACTAGCTTCTTTGCAATATAGAGGCTGCTTAAAGGAAGCCCTGTCTCTTTATACCACAGTCCAGACATGAAGGACCCGCACAGTCAGTTTTGAAGAGGTGTTTGTTGTAGCAGATAGAACAATAATTGTTTCAATAGGGCGTACACAGGACAGGCATCTGATTACCAGAGATGGACAGACACCTGAATGGTGCCTGTGGAACCTTTACAGTTAGACAAGTTCTTGTCTAAGCTGAGCTACACCTAAAATCAGGAGTGCTCAGGAGCAGGTGTGTTCCTTTATCTGCGCTTGAGCGGGAAGCTGAGATTAGGGCCTGAAGTTGGTTTTGAACCTTCTTAAGGAGTTTTATGCTGTGGGTGCAAGTTAATTAGTGTACAATAGAAAGTAACATTGTTGAGGCTGAAGAGATGGCTCAGTGGACAACAGTGCTTGCTGTGTAAGCATGAGGAGCGGAGTTTGGATGCCAGAACCCATGTAAGAAGCTGGGTGTGGCCAAGCGCACTGCTGTTTCCCAGTACAGACTCTGTGGATGTAGAGGTGGGAGAGTTGCTGGGCAGTCTGACTCCAGGTTAAGGAAGAGATCCTGTCTCAAAAGCATAAAGTGGAGAGGGATAGAGCAGGGTACCTGACATCCTCCTTTTGCCCCTCTGCTAGCATACTCACAAGATCTTACATCTACATGCACACATGCACACGCATGCGCACACGCATACACACACTGAATAACACATAAAAAGAAATAAAAATGAAAATAACATTGCTTGAAAAAGGAAAGCAAAAGACAAAGTAAGACCATCCATAGACAGGTGGATGGTCCCACTGACTGTCACGTCCAGGAAGTCCAGGTTCAACAGGGGACAGACCTAGACACTTTTGAGATACACTAACAGCTGTGGTTCTTAGGTATAAGTCAGTTATGGGTCTATCCCTTGTGGGAGCAATGTTCTGGTTCTCTTCTTAGGCAGATGGGATGGGCTAGGGCAACTTCTGGTGCCAGAATTGGCATTAGTGTGGTGAATATGGCGGACTCTCCTAAGGGCCTATGTTCAGAAGATGGAAGAAAGAGGAGGAAGAAAGGATGGGCACTAGAGAGAGAAATTACTCTGGGTTCTTTGGAAAGGGGATGGTATGGTATGGGGGAGAATTTAGGAAAACTCATTGTCTGTGCTACCTTTTCACGCTTTATCCTTTCCCAACCATTTCCAAATTGTTGGAGTATTAGTAACTTCCCTGATTTTTACAAAAAATCTATTTATTCTCATTTCATTTGTAGAGATGCTGTGCCATATACACACATATATCAGCACCATGTGCACACAGTGTCTGAGGAGGTCAGAAGAGAGAACTGGAGTTACAGATGGTTGTGAATTGCCATGTGGGTGCTGGGACCTGGACTCCCGTCCTCCGAAAGAGCAGTCAGTGCTCCACCGCTCCAACCCCTTCCCTAACTCTTTATTCCACATCTTATACCTTGTCACTCTCCACTGTGGTGTGTCTCAGGTAGGGGCATCTTGCTGGTCCATCAGCAGCAAAGCAGCGCCTGTGTTATGCACTCCTGCAGGAGGCTGCTGGTCTCTTCCTTCTTCTCGTCAGGCTGATTTCTTTCTGAGGAATTGCAGAAAATGACCTCTGTAGTTTTTTTACTCCAATTTTGGCTGATTTGTTTTTATAATTCTTACCCTACAAATTGTCCTAGCCCACCTGCTTGTCCTCTAAGCCCATGTACCCCCATCCCATCGTCGACCTGGCTCTCCTTACTTCCTTTCTCATCTACATTTCTTTTTCTCAGCTTTCATCAGTGGTTTTGAAGAAGTACAAAGGAAGTTGTTTTTCGAGACAACCCAGTGAGAGTGTAGAAATTAGGTACAGCAAAAGTTACAGTGGCTTAGGCTCAGGAAGGACTTTCGTGGGTGGCTTGAGATGCTGAAGTGAAGGTGCCTGGAACTTAAATACAATGTGATTAAATTAAGGGTCAGGGTGAACGGAATTCCTTGGGTTTTAGCTTTTTAAGTCCACTCTTCCTTCTTCTTTTCTTGTTTTGTGGGTTTATAATATAGTGGATAATCTGTAGGGAGGAAGACAGGACAAGGTTATGTCGGACTCTGACTCTTTCCTAGCCTCAGTGGGAGTTACATCCTAGGGTCACACTATTTCTTACACAGGAACTTCGTGTCTTGGCTTCACTTCATTGATAATTGGAAGTTGAATGGCTGCAGAAACACGGAGCTCCCCAGGGAGTGGGTTCCTGATTTTCATTTGTCTGGGGGGGAGAGAGAGAAAGAGAGAGAGAGAACATATGTGTGTAGAGGTCAGCTGACCTTGGGTGTCTTCCCAGTATCTTGCTGCCTGTCTCTGAACCTAGAACTCACCAGTTCTGCTAGATTGGTTGGCTAGCAAGCCATAAAGGAACCTTCCATCTTTGCTTCCCTAGAGCTGGTGTTGCAGGTGCATCCAGCATTTTACTCTGGTGCTGGAGATCAGAATTCAAGCCTTTATGGTTATATGAAAAGCCACCAACTAAGTCATTACCCAAGTTCCTGTTTACCCAGTTCTAATAGACCAAGGATAACCACCATGTTGAAAATAATGGCACCCATTATGTACCGAATACTCCAGTTAAACTACTTTACCTTATATAATTCTACAGGAGGTCTGTGGAACAGAGTGTTATTCTTTTACAGAGGAGGGACTGAGCTTAGAGAAGAAAGTTCCAACCCTGCCTTCTCAGCATGGCCATGGACAGACATCTTTGGGTTTGGGCAAATATTCTCTCTCTCTCTCTCTCTCTCTCTCTCTCTCTCTCTCTCTCTCTCTCTCTCTCTCTCNCTCTCTCTCTCTCTCTCTCTCTCTCTCTCTCTCTCTCTCTCTCTCTCTCTCTCTCTCTCTCTCCAGGGTTTCTGTATGTAACCCCAGTTGTCCTGGAACTAGTTATATAGACCAGGCTGACTTCAAACTCAGAGATCCACCTGCCTCTACCTCCTGAGTGCTGGGATTACAGGCTTGTGCCACTAAGGTATGCCAATACACACACACACACATACACACATATACACATCATATATATATTAGCATGGCACTGAAAGGCAGACTAGGACAAAGAGCACAGTTGTTTTTCTCAGCGGTGGCAGGTGGATGGCTGGAACCTTTTGAACAATGCAAAGACTCTTTTTCTAGCTGAGAGCACTATGCGGTTTATCATGGGAACCATGGGTTTAGTGAAGTGAATGTCCTTAGTCAGTTTAGGATCTGGGGGTCGTGAGATCTCAGTGTACCCATGGTTACCACCTAACCTCTACACCAGCCTCACAGAAGTGATGACTGTGGGGACTTATTGACAGCAGACTCATTATATGTTTTATGGATTATTGGTGGAAAAATTGGAATTCTGTTTTGGATTAGCTCAGTTACACTCTTCCTACCGAAACTGATTTTTCTGGCTTGATCCTTGTTCTGTCACCATGAAGGGATGGTATCTTCTAACATTTATTTGAATTAAACAGGAAGGATAAGTTAAATTTGTTATGAAATATCACATCGTTCTTTCTGGAGTCTGCAGTAATCGAGAAGACAGTCATGCGTGAGCCTAATTAATTACCCAAATTTTAGAGACCCTAAATGTCACTCCAACTTGGAATGGATCTTGGAGCAGGATATAGCATGTGTTCTTGGACTTCACAACCTTTCAGACTAAATAGTGAAACTTCTCTGAGAAGGTTTGAATTGTCTCAAGGCGATGAGAAATGAATTATGCCTGGTCTCCCGACTCACTTCTGAGTATATTATTACAAACACTTAGCAAAACAAATCCCTCAGAAATGCAGGTGGGTATTTTTTCTAATTACATTAATTTGGGCCGTTCTTTTTAAGTGACACATTTGAACACAGGTGCCCATGACAACTAGCCTGGGTCTGGGAATCTAACCCTCCAGCTTGAGGGTTTGCAGCCTCCACCTGAAGAGCTGGGGAAGAAGTTTTTGCAGCTGGTGAAGGTGACAGAATCAAGTTGCTTTATAGACCTGAGAGAACTTAAGTGAGGGGAGGTTGTGGAAGGGGGAGGTTGGAATGAGCAGGAAGCTTGGGATGCTCCTTGGTACTGGCTCCTTGGCAACGGTTACTTAGCAACCTACATTCACCTCTCTTGACTGCCTTCTCTCTCCTTTCCTCCCACCCCCAGTCTCCCTCCCATTGCTGCTGCAAGAAGCTAGAGAGCTTGGAGTGAATGACAATTTGGAGAAACAGCCGCAGCCTGAAGATCTAAGAGGCTCTAAAGAAGATGGATAAGAAAATCGATGCATAATAAAAGCTGCAGGCAAAGCCACCTTGACACAGGGCTGGCAGCTCTCTCTTGCTGCCCTCCTTAGCCTCCCCAGGTTCATGCCTGTCTTAACTACCATCCTCTTTTTTTTTCACCCACCTTCTACAGTGTGTGTGTATAGGGGTGGGTGATCCTGTGTGTGTGTGTGTGTGTGTGTGTGTGTGTGTGTGTGTGTGTGAGCCTTTTTGTGAGTGTGGGTGGAGGGAGTGATGTTTGCCTTTGGAATGAAAAAGGAAGAAACCTCTGGACAGAAAAAATGTATCTGTGCTGTGTGGAGGGATGCTAGCATGAAGGAAGGAGAAGGGCAAGGCAAGGATTATGGAAGGCACTTAGAACAGGGGATTAAATTGCACCATAAAGTAGTATCTTTAATAAAAAAAAAACAAAAAAACCCTAACAGTGGATATAAAAAGACATGATATAAAATGTGTAACTTGCCTTCTCTGCAATGTTAAAAAAACAAAAGCATAAGCAACACCCCTGAAAGGGAGAGCTAGAGCATGGCTTAGATAAACAAGACACTGCACATGTAATCACCCTCTGCTCACACAGAGTGGGGATATAGTAAGTATTACTTTCCTTGATTTCTTAGAAGCTGGAATGGAGGAAAGGATATTTGTGAGGTTGTTGCTGGCCTGAGAGTTTGTGAACCAATTCTATGACTGTTAATGGTTTTTATTCTCGGTATCTTCTCATTTACACAGCTAGGAAGTTGCTTCTGCTGTCAAACTTTACCCCATTTTGTTGAAATTAAGACACTTAAGTTATTATGCAACCACCATTTCTTAGTGTTCTGGAGTACTAGTTAGAGGGGCATCTTGTCTACTGATTCAAGGTTTGACCTCAGTGACTAGAGTGACTGACTGTGACAGTGAGGTCAAATGCATACGCGTCCTTTGACAGTTACACTGGCACAGTTGTGAGGGGTTTTCATAAGTAGGTGCTTGTTTCAGAGTTTGAAGTTCTTTCTGTAGTATGGAGAGAAGGCTCATGGGGTATGAGATATGATGTTGAACTCAAGCCAGTCCCAGCCTGTTGGGAACAGTGTGAGCACTGAGTGGGGAGAGTTTGGGGTCGGAGGAAAGCACTACTGTCATCTCTGGTGCTAAAAAGTCCCTTCTCCTTTTTATCTTCTGCTTTCCCTGAAGCAGAAGATACACTGTCTGGCGAGGTATCTCTTTCCTGTCATTCACAGCGTGCCAGAGGCCCCTCTGTTTAAAGCGTGCCTTTCTGGAGCAGAGGAGAGCCAGTGTCTTCCTGTGTCTCATCCTGCCTGGGCTTAGATCTGGCCCCCAATGGCCAACCCCTACCCACTCTTCATTTTGCACATATCTTGGTCTCCATTCTTAATAATACTTCTGACTTCCATGGGATATTATTGTTTAATATCTCAGCCTGCAATCTGATTTTCCCCATTGGTTTCTTTGTTCCTTATTCATTACATCATTGTGATGACATTGAGACTTTAAAGTATAGGAAGACTATGTGTGATTTTTCTGTATGATACCCAGCCTAGTGTGTGCAGACAGACAAGAGAAGAAAAGCTTAGGACTCTGCCCTTATGTCCAGCCACATCCCACAGCTCCATCTTTGTCGTCTTCTTCCATCACTGCCCATCTTTCCCCCTGCCTGGTTTATCCACTCCATTTTTCATAATTCTGTAACTCACATTCTTTTTATGCTTAATTCCAAACATAAAACACTCAAAGTATTATTGAGAGGGAGGAGGAGCCCTGGGTATAGGAAGGCAGCAGGCTGCACAAGCCAGAGCTTGAGAACTGCATACAAATGAGGTGGAGCTGGAACAGGGAAGCCTTCCTTGGGGAGGAAGCTATTGGTCTGGGCTTTAAGACAGAGGGGAGAACTAGATGGAACAGGATGTGTCCACACACTGGCGCTGGCGGGTACAATAGGAGCAGGTTTCCTTTGCCTCCAGTGGAGTGAGCGTTGTAGAGTCACAGCGTGAAGCCTGAGCTCTAAACCTTTGCCACTAGGAATACTAGTGAGCCTCTGCTGGCCCCTGAGAAGGGGAGGAAGGTCAGGGTCATGGTGAAGGTTAAGGTTGTTTTGAGGAAAATGGCAAGGTGGAAAACAAAGGCTCCTGGGAGTTACTTCTGTCCTAAATCTGACCAGAGACCTGGTCAATGACCTGACTAGGGTGTGGGGGGAAGAGGGAGGTGGAGGACACCTGGGTGGGGAGGGGGTGAAGAGACAGGGAGCACATTGTTCTTCGGAGCTTGCATCATAGACTGTGCCTTTGAACAAAACCCTCTGTTTTCAGCTGGGCTGACTCACCCCACTTCCCCCTTCTTCACCTCTGGAGCTCCTGCGTCCAGGCAGACCTCTGTGTTGCTAGTGAGAGCACTGATGGGGTGATGGGAGGGGACCATGCCAGCCAGGCCAGGACTCCTGGCTTCTTCTTGTCTAGGTTTGCCTGCTTTTCACACTGGATCTAAAGCTGGAAAGGAGCTCTTTTGAATCCTTTCCTTCCAGGTTGGGTGACCCTTGACCTATTTTTGAATGAAGGTAGACATGATGGGCTTTCCTGGATCCTCAATCTCTTTGCTGTTCAAGTCATCTTTCCCCAAGCACTCTCGGAATTCTGAAAGGAGTGGGAGTTAGGCTGCGTGGTAGTGAAAACCTCATGGCAGTGATTTGAGGGGAATTTAAGAATAGAGCGTTCTGTGTGAATGGAATGGCATATGTGTTGGCTTTTTGTTTTATTTTATTTTATTTTTTGTCAACTTGACACAAGCTAGGGTCATTTGGGAAGAGGGAACTACAACTGAGAAAACGCCTCTCTAAGACTAGTCTGTGGGGTATTTTTTAAAATTGATTATTGATGTGGGAGGGCCCAGCTCAATGTGGGTGGTGCCTCCCCGAGGGCAGGTGGTCCTGGGTTGTGTAAGAAAGCAGGGTGAGCAAGCCATGGGGAGCAAGCCAGTGGGCAGTATTCACCCATGGCCTCTGCTTTAGTGCCTGAGGCCAGGTTCCTGCCTTGAGCTCCTCCTCTGCCTTCCCACTGTGATGGATGTAAAGCAAACCCTCTCCTCCCAAGCTGCTCTGGGTCATGGTGTTTATTGCTGCAGTAGAAGGCAAACTAAGACCGGACGTAACTATGGAATCAAGTGAGCACAAGACATTCTGTACACTTTAAACAGAACGTTTTGGGGTCATGGATGATACATATTTCCCTTTGACTTCTCAGCCTGTCAAGTATATGATAACTAGATGTTTAGTCTTGAGAAACTGAGGTAGGAGGATTGCTGTGGGTCTGAGGACACTCTGGTCTGCAGAGTGAGATTCTCTCTTTAAAAATGAAAAATAGGCTCTTTGTGGAGGTGCACACCTGAAATACCAGCTGTAGGAGGTGGAGGCAGGAGACACGATTGCAGGTTCAATGCCAGCCTGCTCTGTGATAAGTTTCAGTTTGGGCTACAGTGTGAAATACACACACACACACACACACACACACACACACAGAGCAAAAACAAGAAACAAAACAAGACATAGAGCCTTAGGCTCCTTTGGAGAGGATGAAATGACAACTAAACTGTCAAGTGAGACTCCCCTGCAGCTGCGGGCTGCTGGGCATAGGTGCAATGGCATGGGGTGGAAATGACTGGATGGAGGTGCTGGCTCTGTGAGAGCATGAGCAGAGTTAGATTGTGGGGCACTCTGATGGGGTGTGGTGGGAGTGTCATTGAGATGGAGATAGAAGGTAACAGAAAGGACCAAGGATGAAGGTGAATCTCAACATCAATAGTTTGTCTGTTGTAGAGAAAGAGCAAGGTAGGAGCCTGGGTTTTGAAGGGAATATGGGTTTTATGTTCATTTGTTTAGTTTTGTATGTGTTAAGACAAGGTTTCACTATGTAGCTCTGGCTTCTCTGTAATTCACTATCTAAAACTGGCTGACCTTGAACTCACAGAGATCCACCTACCCCTCTCTCCTACGGGCTGGGATTAAAGGCGTGCGCTGCCACGTCCAGCCTAGGTGATGTGCTTTACGTTTTAAATTGGTTGGTTCAAAGTGCTGGACTAGTTGGTTCTAGTTTGCACTAGAAAAGTTTGTCACACTAGAGAGAATGTCAGCTTGTTTGGAAGGACAGGTCCAGAGTGCATCCACAGAGACATCACAGCTGATGCTGTGAAAGTGGTGGATCACTGAGAGAGCACCAAGGAGAGCCAGACTGGAAGCAGGGACACAAGGGATCACCTTTCACAGCTTCTGGAGGTGCCACCAGCCCTAGACTCGTCTTCTTCTTGACATGGGAGAGTAAATAACTCCCCAGAAACACAAATGACCTGGGTTTGGTCTTCTGCAATCTTTCTTTTCTTTATTGGAGCCCAGATTTTGACCAGAAAAAAACAGGCTGTGTTTTCATGAAGAATTTTAGGTCATCTAGCTGACACAGATGGAGGTCATTTTAGATGCCTGTGTGTATTTTCAATTTTCAGCTCTTTTGAGAAGACGCAAATGTTCGGGCAGTTTTGCTCGGGTGAGTTTGAAGGGTTCATGCCTCAGTGCAAATCTGTTTTGTGCCCATTTGTGAAAGACTCAAGAACCTCAGTCTGGGAAGTGGGTGGGTGGAGTGGACAAGGACTTGTTCCTGAGCCCCAGACGCTTCCCTTGACTTTTTCACAACTCCCCACCCTTCCGACTTTTCATCCAGAGATCTCAAAGCCCTGAACAAGCCTTGATCCTCCCTGACCCCTGAGTCATCTTCTGCTTCCATTTTCCCAGATGTGGGGGCAGGAGAATGCCATGTTTGGGAGTGGGTGTTTGGTAGGTGGATGGATGGGTGGGGGAGGTTAAGGAGCAAGCACAGGGACTCAGGGCACCTTCCTGATCACGGGTGGGGTGAGGAGCAGGCATCAAGGTAGTTCAAGCTCCGTGTCAGCTTGTCCTTCTGAGGTTGTTTTACGACTGGAGAGACACTGCTAAAGAGTCCGAGCTCGAGAAATTGAAGAACAAACAAAGCTGTAAAAGACGCCGATAAAATTCTTCCCAGCACAGAACAGTCTTTGGAGCCTTTCTCGAGGATCTCAGAATGATCTGGAAAGGCTAATTAAATCTCACAGCCCCCAGTGGGGAATCAGGATAGGACAAGCATTGGAGCAGAGAGCATTGAGAAAGGTGTCCTTTTCTCTCTGTTCAGTAAGGGACCCAGGTGGTCAAGCATCCAGTTCAGAAATTGATTTAAGACAGAGGAGTGAAAGGGGTTATGTAGAAAATTACTGATTTTTTAAGGCTCCTCTTGGTAAATGGGTGCCTCAGGACGTGGGGGAAGGCTAGGTGAGGGGAACCTTGACTTGGAGATCGTTAGGAATGGAGAAGTGCTGGGAGGGAGTGAGAACTAGTAGGTCTGAAGAGCAGATCCAGATGAAATGAAGAACCAGACTCAGAGAATGGTGATCCAGGGCTTGGGATGCTTGAACTGGGGTACCAACCATGTAGAAGTTCTGGGAAGGTAGGTGAAGACAGGGAGAGAGGACCAGAGGGATGGTGAGGTTGATGGTGAGATGAAGCAGTGGAGGTCAGATGCACCTGTATTGGAAGAAAAGCGATGCAGGGATCTGGGGGGAAACCTGGGAGCAGAAAAGCACCCCCAAGCCTAGCTATTCTGTTTTTTTTTTTTTTTGTTCCAAATAGATTGTTTGGTCAGAAAGGGAAATCTTCTGAGCTGAAACGACTGAGAGGTGGGAGGGAAAGAGCTGATGGGGGAGCCATAGAAACTGCTGGTTTCCATGGTGATAGTTGAAATCTTTGTTTCTAGTCTCCTTATTTCTACAGCATGGAAGGGGACGCTATAATAGAGAATTGCTACCTTTTCATCTCTTCAACTCAATCAATATTGGAGTGGAGTGGGGAGGTTGGTGAGGGTAGGGGTCTTTAACAGGCCACAGTCTCTAGGTTCCCAGGTTAATTGAGTTACCTCCTTTGATGTCTTTGGCTGTATATTTGGGAAGTTTTTGGTGTATGCTGCAGCAGAAACCAAAAACACTTCTTACAGAGGGGTTGTCTTGGCTCCATTAAGTACCTCCACCTATGCCATCCTCATCCAAGCACAGGTAGATGGACCTCTAAAAACCAGAGACTAAGTTTGGGTTTCCATGGTACAGTGACCTTTCTTGAAATTTCCTTTGAAGACATAGGGACAATTGGTCTCTGTGTGGCATGTCTCCAGGTCTCCCCACCCCCAAACAGGATTTCCTGTAGTCTGACTGACTTGAATGCTCTCTGTAGCTGAGAATGACCTTGAACTTCTTCTGATCTTCTTGCTTCCACCTCCCACAAGTTGGGTTTACAGGCGTGTTCCTGATTAGTACTTGGGATCAAACTTAGGGACCCATGCATGCTAGCTAAGTACCCCCACTTTCTCTCTGGTTTCCCAGGGGCTCTATGCCATCTGCTCCTGGGGGCATAGGGTTCCAAGTCAGGCCAGTGAGTGCTGACAAAGGCCAGTGAGGAACTCTTGCTACCAGAACTCATGTCCAACAAATGAAAATAAAATATTATAAAAATCCTGGCTGTCCAATTCTACCTATTTTCCCTGTGACAGCCACAGTGCTCAGATGACCCTAAAATAAACAAAAGCCTCCTGCCCTAGAGTCCTCTGACTTTTGTCCTAGCAGTATCCCATTTGTAACTGGCTCCAGTTCGAGGTGGGTACCTAGATACCTAGCACAATGAGATCATGTATTAGGCACAGTGGCTTCTATGTGCTCCCCAAATTCCTTCCACTGGCCTGGCTTGTCCAGTGACTTCAGAGAACAGCACCTGCCAAAGCCGGCTCCTCCATCCACAGGGATTGGCTGCAGGATGTTTTTTGAGCAAATATCTGTCTCCTTTTTGTCTGTGTTGTGCTAAATTCTTCTCTGCCTCGGAACCTCAACCCCTGATGAAGCCCCTGACTTACAGGATCCTGGAGGAGCTACCTTTCTAACCAGCAGCTCTGAGGGTTGAGACTAAACAGGTGCCTCTTGCACAGAAATTTCCAAATAGCTTTTTTTCTTCTGTGACCTTGCCTCTGTTCTGGATCCATCAGATTGCCCCTAGTTCTTCCTAGTGCCCTCCCTGTCCTTCCTCCTTCTGTTGACTGCAGCCTTTGTGTCCTTTCCAGGTCTTCTCAGCCTTTGCTTATTTCTCTACTATCCATCCTACCTATTCCCTACTGTTCTTCCTATTCTTCTACCTTCTCCTTCCTTCTGTAATATATCATGGAGCACCTGTTTAATGTCAGGCCCTCTGGCTGGCTCTCCAGACTCAGCCCTTTGAAGAAGGTGAAGGTCTTGCAGTGGAATCAGGAAAGCAGCAAAGCAGTTCTTACGCAGAGCGATTCATGAAGCCCTTGCCGTTCCTTGAAGCCTCTCAGCTGGAATAGGCTAGTGTTCTGTATTGCCTGCCTACAGTGAGGTTCTTCTAGATGCCTAGCCTTAGTCAAAGTCATTCTTTGGGCTTAGTTTGCTCACAAGACTCCTTTCCTTTCCTTTCCTTTCCTTTCCTTTCCTTTCCTTTCCTTTCCTTTCCTTTCCTTTCCTTTCCTTTCCTTTTCCTTCCTTCCTTCCTTCCTTCCTTCCTTCCTTTCTTTCTTTCCTCCCCCACCCCCTCTCTCTGTCTCTCTCTGTCCTCTGTCTCAAGAAAATAAGCTCCACTTTAATGGCCACTTTCCTGATTCTCTGAGTTGCTTGTGAAGAGTAGTTAAAATCGTTGGTGTAATGATCATATAGAAATGTTGAGAATGTTAAGTAACGCACCACTCTCAACTTTTCACTTCAGAAATGATGGGCAGGGATAACAAGATATCTCTCCTGATGGAGTTCAATCCCTTGACCCACGCGGTGGAGAGAACTGACTCCTACAAGTTGTCCTGTAATTTCCACGTGCACTCCATGGCGTAAGTGTGCCCACCCACGTACATGAAAACATATATAAAATAGAAAAATTTAAGAAAAATAAATGAAGAAAAGATTAATTTTCTTCTACAAACAGAAAAGTTCAAAAGATAATTTTAGATAATTCTGAGTCGCCTCGATCTCTAGTCTCACCTCACCTATTCTACACATAGAATGGTTGCTAATTGCAGCGCCAATGTATCCAGGTCCCTTACCATACTCTTTGTGTCACAGACAAGTGGCTTTCACTGTGATAATAGATTTAGGGATGGTATGAAAATACAAACCATAGGAAAACCTCCTCCATTACAGAGCATCATCCTTGGAGTCAGAGGCATTGCCAGGATGATCCGGGAGGAGTCTGGGGATTACATGGGAGAGCGGTAGTGGTGCTTGATCCAGGATGATGGATTTCCAATTGAAATTAAGTCTAACAGGCTTCCTGAGTCAGAAAATGTCATCAAGCCCTGCTCCTAGTAACAACTTGAGAACAGCTGGCTGGATTCACTCCATTAGTTACAGAGGGTGGAGGCAGAGAGTAGGGGCAGATACTGCCTAAGAGACCTTCCTGGATCCAAGGATGAAAGGCTGGCCTCCTCCTGGCAGTTTGGAGTCCTGGCTGGCTGAGCTAACCTTGATGACTGGGCTGCATCAGGGTCTCACTTCTGTTTCCTCCATTGAATGTATTCACACAACGGTGTCAGGACAGTTGGCTGACTGTCCAGAGTTCCCTCTGTCCTATACTTGCCTCCTGACTGCCCCAAGTCTTCGCTTTCTCAGATTCTTTCTGAGTGCTTTGTAACATTGTCAGGGATTTCTTCTAGGCATCTAGTTTGAGGCTCATCTTTTAAAGCAAGCCCATTCTTTTGTGACCTGGGCTTGGTAGAAACTTTTATACATCACACTGCTGCTATACAGTGTTTTTTTTTTTCCCATCTCAAGCCAGCCTCAAGCTTGCTTCACTTTTTAATAAAGGATGACCTTGAACTTCTGATCCTCCAATCTCCACCTCCCCAGTGCTGAGATTTCCAACAGCTTGGTATGGTATTAGGGACTGAGCCCGGAGCTTTATGCCCAGGTTTACTATTGCTTTTACTCCCTCCTTTTGCCCAATCACACATCTTCTCATTTTCTGCCACCCTTTTATTCTGTGTTTGCATGTCTCAGCCCCCAAGTCAAAATAGAACTAAGGCCCATCTTCTTTGGCTTCTTGGGGGTTATTATTTTATTTTTGGGCATGTTTCCAGCTCTGATGGTCAGTAAGTTCTTTTTATTATTTCAGCTCAACCCTGGGTCTCCTTAATGTCCTTATGGAAGCTATGTTCCCAAGGACTTGGAGCCTGGCATTTTAAGAGCTTGCTTTTCTCTGTCACCGGCCAGTTCTTTCTTGTATGGGCTGCTGAGTGAGGAGACTCATGTTTGGTACTTGCAGAGCTAGGTTAATGACTCAGTATGTACTGGTGGAGCTCAAAGGCACAACAGAAACCCATTTATAATGTCCCCCCATTCTTAAGAGGATGAGCAACATCATCAGGGATTAAGAGGAGGCTCCAGGGTTTATTTTTACCTCAAGAGGTTCATCTTTAAAAACCACGTCCTCAGCATTAAAATGGGCTTGGATTTTAGCCCTTTTATATGGTGGTGCCATTTTCCAGTGGCTTCTGCCTTTATCATATTATTTTTGTGGTAAGACCAACACAGTGTGAAACATGCCATTTTAACCAGTGTCTGGGTGTGCAGTTCAGTGATGTCTAGTGCATTCAGAGTCATCCCCAGAATGTTCTCATCCTCCCCCGCTGCAAGTCTGTACTTACTAAACACTAACTCCTGGCTCCTGCTTACTACCATCCTTGGTATCCTTCCTTTACTGTCTCACTCAGCTGCAACACTAACGCTACTCCAGAGCTGAAGTGCAGAGTCTCAGGCTCCACCCTGATTTACTGAAAAATAATTGTCATTTAACAAGACCTCCAGATTATAGTGTGCACGTAAAGTCTAAGAAGCGCTGCCACGAGAGGGTAATAACTAATTTATTTTGCAGGTGTTTATAACCAAAAATTAACACCTCTAGACTAGAGTCGAATGGTAAAAATATCATTGAGGAGGGAAAGAGGACCATTTTGTACGCTTTGAATTCATGGGGTTCTGAAAGAATTGCCTAGAAAGCTGAAAGTTGATTCTGGAACAGTGAGAAATCTTGAGAGTCTGAATTCTCAAGAGCAAGACAGGAGGCTTGTACAGGGAGAAGATCCCCAACTGTCTGCCTCCCACGGAAGCAGAGGGGTACAGGTCCTTCCTGGAAGTTAGCTGATGATGTCTTCCCAGAATTAAGGTCCTTGTCTCAAAGCAGATCCATCACTCCAGCAGAGCTTCCAGCTCCTAGAATAAGTGACTGGTTTCTGTCTCCATGGCTGGTGCTGATTCATCCTTTGTAGGAGGGTTCACTGTAGCTGGGAAAGGCTGAGGAGCTGGTGTAATTCTCTCCTTCTTCCTCACGCCACTGGAAGGGAGTGAGGAGGGGCACAGAGAGTGGAGACAGGGTGTGGGAGTCAAACCTGTTCTTCACATAGCAATCATCTCGGCTCACTCTTTGCTCTCACTCCAAGAAGTTGAGTCCACAGCTGGGAAAACCTGGAGCCAGACTGAGTCTTCTTGGCTCAGAGCCAGCCTTCCTGTTTTTGTTCTTTCTCTTTTTGTGGATCCACAGGAGTTAGGTATTAGAGAGCTGTGCCCCATTGAGGCAAAGGCTAGTGGTGGGGGTTTGTACTCTTAGGCTCCTGTCTGGCCCTCCTCTGTCATCTTTAAAAGAGGATGCCAGGATTCGAGATCTATTTGTTTAGTTTTTTTTGTTTGTTTGCTTGCTTGTTTTTAAACATGGAGGGGTTATACAAAAGAACAAGACAGTTTGGGGTAACCTGGAAAGGGATTCTGGTATGTTGTGTCGGGGAAGTAGTGTACATAAAATGTTTCTTTGTCCAGAGTCATGGGAAAAGACTACTGAGTCTTTGCTCTGTTTTTCTGTCCCCCTGGGTCTCCACAATGGCTCTACTGGTGGAGTGGTATGTTTTTGATAGTAGACTCTAGAGCAGAGGCCTGAGATATTGCAAAACTGAGCAAAAGACCCCACGAATGTCTCTTATGTCCAAAGTTATTGCCCTTTGAATTTTACTGCATGCTATCATCTAGTCCTGGTCCTGGGTGTCCTGTCTACGGTCAGCCTGGGATTGGTTCTATAATTCGTCACTGGGATGTCACACTCTTGTGTCAAACCAGTGCTGGCTCTGCCACTACTGCTGGAGCACTTAGTGTCCCTAGGCCCTTCGCATGTTTACTTTCCCCACTTGGCTGAGCGCTCCCTGCATGCTGGGAGAGGTGTCCCTTTTCTGTGTCCACTCATGTGAGTGCCAGTAGAGACTGACAAAGAGGGGTGTAAAGGGATCCCTTCTGTCTAGTTCACAGAGTCTGCATACAGTTCCTTGGTGAGGGGAGAATATGCATTTTTCTCAACTCACTTTTAGGTCACAATGGGTCGCTTCAGTTGAGCAAAGCTTGTGATGAGGCTGTAGCCTTGGGTCTGTGTTTCTCTTAGGCTTTTTTTCTAGGGATGTCCCAATTTGGAATACTTGGAGGTTGGGGGCGTATATTGGTGATGGCTGGTGTATGGAAGAAACAAAATTTTAGTAAGGAGAAGCTATCTCAGTAATCTATAATGAGCACGTGTGTTATTTCTTTTCCAACAGGCTGCATAATTTTTATGACCAATTATTCCATTTGTAATGACGCTGAGATAACAGAGATCCCATATCATGCTCTATGGAACATGGCAAGCACTCATGGGAGCTCAGGACACCATCCCTGCTTCAAGAATTGAGCAGCTAGAGGAGGGGAGAGAGGGAGGGAGAGAGAGATAAAGATGAACCTTTTATGAATAGCAAAGGGGAGAATGTACTAGAAGGGACAGGGAATGGAGTATTCTGGGGTTTTAAAATAAAGGAGGAATTGGATGGGGATAAGGTCAGTCTTTGGGACAGGAGCCATGTGGTCTAGTACAGCTTCCCAGGGAGCTTTATACACTGGACAAGTCACAGGTGTCTTTGGTGAAGAGCACTGGTGCCATCCCAGGCTGCCAAGAAACAGTTTTCTCACAAAGGATTTGGAGACTCAGTTGGAAAAGTTTGGCTTTGGGAGATTTAGAAAAAGATAATACCCAGATGGGGCTTCGAAGGGAGCTCCTCTTTGGAGCTGGTGGGCCCTGTGTGTGTAGAAACCTCAGGTCTTATTGCTTAGGTCTCTCTCTCTCTTTCTAAGAAGGGTCTCTCAGTGTTCTGGAACACCACAGGTAGGTCTAATGAGCCCCCAGAATCCACTTATCTTTGTCTTCCCAGTCCCTGTATTATAAACACACATCACCGTATCTGGATTTTCTTTTCTTTTCTTTTTTTTTAATGTGAGGATTGAATTCATATCTGAGTACTTGCAAGTAAGTACATTGCTGACTGAAATGTCTCCTCATCCCCTGCTCTTCTTCCCTCACACGCATATCAGGAGAGTGCTGTTTGGCTGCCCAGACAAACTTGATAATCAGTTCCTCAGATCCAAAGCAGGCAGGTTAAGGATTGGCATCCAGCTTCTACCATTGATTGGTCTAGACTGCTCACTTGGTTCTGACTGCATGATTTTCTCCAAGGTCTTTCCCACCAACTTACCCTTTTACCACATTTCTGTCTGGTTTTTCTTGTCTACTAATTGTTAAGGGTGAGGTATTTGAAGTCAGGCTGGCCTCGGTTTGAATCCCACTTACTATTATATTACTTAGACTCTTTGATGTTATTTTCCCATCTGTAAAATGGGATAATAAAACCTACCTCTCAAACTAGTTGTAAGAATTAAATAGGAGGATGTGTCAGTGAGGGCTTGGCACTCAGCAAGTGCTTCACAAAAGGTAGTTAACAGTTTTACTTTGAATTCCCTCTCTCTCGCCCCCTGGCCACTTTTCATCAGAGTACACAGAATCAGAGAGCAAAGAGTGATGGCCAAAAAGATGGACATACAAGGTTAACTTGAAGAGAAAGGACAGGAGGGACAGATACCATGGAGACAGAGTCATAAATACAGTCACAGCCGTGGAACAACAGGAACAAGAACAGCAGTAGACACAGGTAGAGGAGCAGTGAATGGAGGAATGAAAAGACATGACGTTATCTGAAAGCCAGACAAAGCCCATCAGACATCAGGAATGGAGAGTTCATTTGTAGACCCTGGCATAGGAACCCTCCTGCCTTCTTCTGGCCTTGCTGTCATGAGTTCTAAACCCCTATCCCCACCCATCCCGCTGCTGACCAAGACACACCTCTGCCCCACGCTAGGCAGCCCACCCCTTCTCTTCAGCTTCCCTCATCCATACCATCTTAGTTACCTAGTCCACAGAATCTTTCATTTCAAACAAAACTGTTAGGAGTACAAAAGCATCACGGTGTCAGCCAGTCAGTGCAATAACCAGGTGTAGTTTTACAGCCCTCCCCAACTGTGACCGTGCTTTCATATATCTCTGGCTGAGACAGGCAATTTTCTTTCAAAGATTGTTTTTTCTGGAGCCTGTGATTTCTGCTCTCGCCTCCAACCTCTGGGATATTAAAACGGGGTCAGTGGCTCTTGGCAGGCTGACCGATTTGTGGCCACTCCCCAGTTCACCCTCCTGTCGCTGTGTCTCCAATCTTGACATCCCTCTGCTGCTGCACCGTACCTGGTCAGGTTAGAAAAAAACTCCAGCTTTTTGTTAAAACCCTTGAGACAGAAGCCATGACCTTCTGGGAGGTTACTGTCTTTCACACTGAAGAGACAGGTGTCTAACTTTAAATGTAGAGGGTAGAAGAGGGACAGGGAGTAAGGACAGGATTTGTTCCACCCCCACCTCATTCTGAAGAATTGGGTGAACAGAACTAAGGTTTAACTTCCGGGAGTCTTTCTCTGCTAGGAACTGAGAGGAGATTGGTATGGGACAGCTGGTATGATTGCTTTTTTCTGGGGTTTTTGAACAACTGGAGGGATTGCAGTGTGCCCTAGGTTGAGGGCTGGGTTATGGGAAGGGATGACAGGGCCTCTGCTTCCCTAAAGACAGATTATCATGCTACTAGAAGCAGTGTTTGTCATTGCTTGCTGTGGCAGTCTTTTCTGGGCTTCTAAATCCTTATTTCAACCAGGTAGCAAACTTTTCTCCTCGGGTGAGGCACCTGTGTGCACCTTTGGGGTTGTCTGTTTGGGATTTCTCTATTTCCTGGTCCGTGGCTTGATCAAAATCCTTCCTGAGGTCTAACTTTCATTTTTATCCTTTTCTAACAGATCGAATCCTCTTGAAAAGCAACATGATACAACACCCTCCCCCTCCTCGCCCATACCATCCCTTGTTTTTATTAAATAAAAGTAAGTGGAGCTATAAGATGTGACTGGCCTGGATCCCGGCTTCATAAAACAGAACTAACACCCTCTTTATCAAAGGGCTGAGGCATCCAGAGAAGATTTCTTAGGCCATTTTGCTGTCACGTAAATGGGAATCAATATTCAATAAGCCCTTGATGCACTACACTAGCGTTTCACTTAATACGGCTTCCAGTACAGTAAGTGGCGTTGATATAGGGAGGGCTTGTTTGTAAAATAACACTGCAGCTCTCACCTCCTGGGTATTGGATCTGGCTTCCCTTAGGCAAGAAGATTCAAGGCTCCGATTCAAGGCATCTTACCCATCCCACCACCCCAGCATGTCTAGCTTGAAAAACAGAAGGGACTGGATGCATTTATTAAAGCCAAGTGGTCTAGAGGTCATTAGGCACACATTCCTACCGGGAAGTTTCCCACTATGCCTAGTCTGGTTGCCTCCTCCTCCAATAAATTAGTCAAATTGAAAACCAATTGAAGGATAAAATTTATTCTGCCATTAACGTTATAAGAACAGACCCTCCCTATGCCCTGGAAGCCTGTGGTGGTTAGAAACAATATCTCTCTCTCTCTCTCTCTCTCTCTCTCTCTCTCTCTCTCTCTCTCTCTCTCTCTCGTTTGCTGTAGGGAAAGGCTGCAGCTGCTTGGCCCCCTGGTGGATGGATGGCAGTTCTGAGTTCCTCTATGCAGAGTGACTCTGGAGTTTGGTAATAAATGGAATATTCAGATGTGGTTACTGACTTATTTTCTATCCAGTGGTATCTTTGCTGGGAATGAGCAACCTCATACTTCCTCTGCACTACTCAAAGTCAGCACACGCTAAGAAGATGCGATCAGATGTTTGGATGCCTAACTGTATGAAAACATTGTATAGAGCTTTGTATGATCCATTTCAAAACCAAATAGAGTTTAGAAAATTTATCTAACGTGTTTACATTGTCTGTGTTATTTTTTTCAGTGCCAATATTCATAGAAAATTTAGGAATTAACAATTTGGGGTGTGTAATGGGGGAGCATTTATTCTGCATTATAGTCATGCCTAATATCCCGTTTAGGGTTAAAATGCAGGGGGTGAGGGAGATTATTATCACTTCTGTCTAGAATGTGCTGAAGAAAGTCAGATCTCCAGTCACTAATGACTCTGCAGCTGTCCGTCCATGAGCGATGCTAGACCTAAGGCACCTAGAGCCATTTTAGACAGGATCTCTGCAAAGTCTCCCTTTGGTCCACCCTGCTACAGATAGATCTACTGAATCTAAAGCAAGAAGCTGAAGTATGGCTTCTCTTCTTGGATGTAAGTCACAAGCTAGAGCAGTCTGCAGTGTTCGGGAATTAAGCTGTCCCCGTGAGGAGATCCCTCCAAGGATACGGGGCATGGATGTATGCTTCTGAGAGAGGGGTTAGAATCTCCTCAATGTTTCCTCTTTTTGGAGTCCTCATCTGGTCCTGTTTGATGGCCTTAGGAAGAAAGCCTGGGAGTGCTGAGCTTTGAAGAGGCTGATGGCATGGGTCACCTGATCTTGGATTTTACAATTATTTCCTGGGATTTCTAAATTAAGGGGAAGAGTCCTCATCATTACTCTCTTCCAAATAAGAGGGAAAGAGACAAGTGAGAGGTGGGGGTGGCAGGTGACATTTGGCAAAGGGCTGGCACGTGATTGGCTCCTTCCATAGGGGGCCACCCGTCATCCTCGCAGGCCTTGTCTCAGGCTGACCAGTGTCAGGTGCAAGGGCCAAGTGTGCCTCGGGCTCTTCCCATCTCACAGTTTTCCAGGCTGACCTTGCTTGACTAGCCTGGAGACCCCACTTCCTTCCTTCTTGCCTTTCTGCCTTTCTTGAAGCATACAAACACAAACATAGAAGATGAGAGAGATGGCTCAGTGGTTAAGAGCACTTACTGATCTTCCAGAGAAGCCAGGTTGGTTCTCAGAAGCTACAGCACATGACTTACAGCTTCCTATAATTCCAGTTCCAGGGGATCCAATGCTCTTTGACCTCTTCAGGCACCTACAGACATGTGGTGTACATAAACTTACACAGGCACACACACACACACATACATGCACACACACAATTTTTAAAAAAGAAAATAGATGAATTTTAAACAGACAAATGCAGAGAAGCACTTTTCTCTGGTTAGAGAAGAGCCCATCTCTTCTGCTAACACTTTAGATATGCTCTCTGAGTTAGTTGATACAGAGGAGGAAAACAGGCTGAGAAGTTGGACTACGACAATTTTCCAGGAGTTGGAACTCTGAGAGCACAGGGAGTCCTCAGATGACTTTCTCAGGCAAAGAGGTCACAGGAGACTTGAAGCTTTCTTCAGTCAGTGAGGTAGCAAATGGATACATGGCCAGGGTTGTCTTGGTGAGTCCTAATGTTCAATCCTCGAGCCGTTGAGTCTGTTTTATATAGGATAAACCAGCTATCTTGGATCCCTAGCATCTCCACGTATTGCTGATTGGCCAGCCCCTTTTCCTCTGGTTAAGTGCCCATTCAATCATTTGGTCCTGCTGGCAGTTCGTTTCTTGCCACAACTTGTGTTCTGGCATCAGTGTTCCCCCACGCAACAGCTGATGACATCTCTTGGCCTCCCCCATCCATTCAGCAATGCCTTTCCCCCAACCCGCCTCCTCTGCCTGCTGTCCCAGCCTGTAACCCTGATCTCATTTCCTCCTACCTCTCCCACCATTCTGAGACCTCTTGCCCCAACCTGTGCTGGGGCTCTTTCTTTGGAGCCCCCAGTTCCTAGGCAGAGTCCACCCCTTCCAACCAATGTCCTTACTGGAACATGTGTACCTTCCCCAAGACTTTTGGAGACTAGAGGACTCTGTAGAAGGGGTGTGACTCCTATCCCTGAGGTTGCCCCCAGATCCCATTGGGGTGGATTTCAAGCTTGGGTTGTGTGTTGTTTGTCTGTCTCAGACTTTGCAGCCCCTGAGGCAATGGCTCTGCCTTTGCAGGCTCAGGCTCAGGAAAGCCTTGGCAGCCAACAAATAATAAATAACACCCTGGTAACACCACCTGGACTTGCTAATGAGAGTCTTTCCCCTGCCTCCCCCTCTCTTGGATGTTAGGGGTGGGCTCTCCCCATTTCTAGACAAATAGGTCTCTTCCGATTTTCTCTGAAGGACTATTGCCATTGGGTGAGTGGATGTGGGTAACAACAAAAAATAGGTCCTTTGCAAGACATAGTGACGGTCTTGATGGACACAGTAAATAGTGTCAGTGTGAATTTCTTTCCTTTTGTTTGGTTTTATTTTTGTTTTTTGAGACAGGATTTCTGTGTGTCATCCCTGGCTGCCCTGGAACGTGCTCTGTAGACCAGGCTGGATTCAAACTCACAGAGTTCCACCTGCCTCTGCCTCCCGAGTGCTGGGATTAAAGGCATGCGCCACCACCACCACTGGGTCAGAGTGAATTTCTAATGTGTCCTTTGCCTTTGTTGGAGAGATGGAAATGTTTGGGAGCAGAGTCCTCGGTCTGAACTTTGACTTCCAGAGGCCAGTGGGGAGCTATTATTAACTATCTTCCTCACAAGATAGTTTCCTGTCATCGATTAGTTCTCAGAATCTCTTATATACTCAAGTAGACTTCCTCTGAAGAAGTACTCTCGTGCCTTCTGTTTAGTGAGTTCAGGTTAAAGCAGCAGACACAGTTTTCTTGAAGGTGATTACATTTGAAATATAGCCGTCACTACCGGGTGCCAAATTCAGTGATTTGGCTGAAGTTCTCCAGAAAGATTAGGGCAGGTATATGCCACCGTGTCTCCTTTTGCATGCTCGAGTCACCACCTAAACTCAGTATCCGGAACTGTCTTCTGACGCAGGTTCTGTTGGAGAGCACACATGCCAGCAGGCAGACTCTTCTGCCTT
This sequence comes from Dicrostonyx torquatus, assembly GCA_028555095.1. Taxonomy (NCBI): domain Eukaryota; kingdom Metazoa; phylum Chordata; class Mammalia; order Rodentia; family Cricetidae; genus Dicrostonyx; species Dicrostonyx torquatus. Next base: position 899,629 of record JAQHUG010000380.1, on the reverse strand, counting down.
TGTTGCCAGAGTGGTAGCAGCAAAGGGGCAAGCAAAGACTATGCTTTTCTGAGACTGTCTGGTACTCCATCCAAATGGTCTATGGGTTTAATTCTCATTCTAAAGGCAGGCTTTGATGGCTGTATCAGAAAGAACTGTTCAAAAATGGTCTTGGATCCACGCTCGTGTGACTGGCCAAAATGGGCTGTTTCCAAAGAGAAATGCGCTCAGTTCCCACTGTAACTGGTGTGAAAGCATGGAGGGCTGGTGAGTAGACATCACCTCCTGACCTACCCACTGTGTGGAGCGCAGAAGGCGAGCATTTGTCCTTCCCAGACTGAATGCAGGCTTCCTCTTCTGCTACCAGAGAACTGCTTTTTCTGCAGTGTTAGTCCTAAGACTGTTTCCTAGAACCACCCTTCTCAGACCAGACTTGAATCATGTGGTGTTTCCTCAGCCACAGCTCATCCCCTTTAAGAGGAGATGTTTTCCTTATGTCTGCTCCTGCCTTCCAGAATCATGCTGCCCGTGCCTACTTCCCCATGCCTTCTGCCAGTTCTTGAGCTGTAAACAATCCTGTCTGGTATTTGGGGGAAATGAGCTTCACGTTGGATTAATTCTACATGATCCTGCTTGTAGAGAGTATAGGGAGGAGTTTTCCTCCTTTCCATTCCCTTGGAGTCCAGACCCAGAACTGGGCCAAGGAGGCTCATTTTCCCACGTGTAGGAAGCTTATGCCCCCCCCATCCCTGCAACATTTGGCTCCTTGGGTTCTCTGAGTCACCCTCCGACCTTGACCGTCTGTAGGAAGGGCCTAGACCCGTTGAGCCAACCTCATCCAAGAGGGCTTAATAAGCACCTGGCGGCTGAGTGCTTTGAGGTCCTTTAGATGAAAAGGGCTGTCAGTGGTTCTGGGTTATTACTGTCAGGGCAGTGGCGGCAGCAATTACTCTAGATGATCAGGGCATCCAGCACCCTCTGTACCCCAAGGGAGCTCCTGGCTCTCCTAGTGATGATCAGCTACCTTGCTTTACCTGCATCGGATTCTGATGTGTTATCTACAAGGTTCCTTTTACTGTTTGCCATCTTCTCTCTGCAGGTAGCACTGCAGAGGTTCACTATATTCTAGAATACTCAAGAAGTAGGGACAAGTGATTCCAAAGGATATATAATGAAAGAAACCAAAAGGGATGGATGTAGGTAACCAATCACCTCATTTGACATTGGAAGAAGCAGTGGGTTCCACCAAAGTTGCTCAGCTGTTAGCTAAATTTGTAGAAGAGTTATGGGACCTATCATACCAGCGCAGTTTTAAAATGAGGTAGTATTTTTTGGTTTTGTATTGTTTGTTTTGTTTTTGAGATAGGGTCTAACTACATACCCCTGACTGGCTCAAAATTTGCTACGTAGACTAGACTGGTCTTGAACTCACAGAGATTCACCTACCTCTGCCTCCTGAGTGTGTGCTATCATGACTGGTCACCAAGAAGGTTTTTTTAAAAAAATATTTATTTATTTATTATGTATACAATATTCTGTCTGTGTGTATGTCTGCAGACCAGAAGAGGGCGCTAGATCTCATTACAGGTGGTTATGAGCCACCATGTGGTTGCTGGGAATTGAACTCAGGACCTTTGGAAGAGCAGGCAATGCTCTTAACCACTGAGCCATCTCTCCAGCCCCAAGAAAGTTTTTTTTTTTTTTTAAATGAAATAAAAAACTTCTGTCTTGGGTAGCTGTAGTGGAGTCAAAAAAGACTTGCTGGAGTTGACCTCATGAATGCGTGTTTCTGAGTCCACGGGTACAGCCACACTCCAGTCTCCTGCCTCAGCCGTGGATTCATGTCCTGGGCTGCAGTTCCCAATAACAGGATGACAGTGGCGTATTGAGAGGTATAAGTGTGGCCTTTCTGCTCTTTCCTCAGACTTTGGGCAGGCAGGATGTCATAAGCAAAGAGGAACAAGGCCTTGAGTTCTATCTTGTCCTCACACATTCACTGTAGAAACCAGCACCAGGCCTGTTTCATTTCCATAAATCCAATCATTTTTCTTAAAAGGAAGATAATTCACAGATTTCCTTTTAGAAACCATATTGTCCTGTTCTCTAGGACAGTTACTTTAATTTCTTGAAAAGTCTGAGGAAAGATGCTAGAAGATTCATACATTTTGGCTTTGACATGCTTGCCCTAATTACATCAATTGTCCTCTTTCCCCTACTTTCAAAGTCACAAGGGAGGATAGTGCTCTATTCTTCATTCATATCTAAACAGGGCCCATCATCTCCCTTCAGGGCTTCAGGGCTTTGGGGTTTGGCTCTTACCTCTACACTGTTTTCTGCCTATAATTAATTATTACTCAAATAATCTAGTTCACCCACTTTGAATTTTATGACATTTACTACAATTACATGATGCCTAGAAAGGTGTTCTTAAAAGTCATATGGCTTTGAAAAGGGGATATAAATAAGGAACTTGAGGGTCTAGCGAGATGGCTAATTGGATGAAGTCCTTGCTGTGTAAGTTTGAGAACCCAAATCCAACCCTTAGGACCCACACAAATTCTGGGCAAGTAGGATAACTTGCCTGAAATCCCAGCTCTTGGAAGGCAGGGACAGGGGATCTCTAGGGCAAATTTACGAGCTAGACTAAACAAATCAGTGTGCTCTGGGTTCACCGCGAGAGACTGCCTCTGTATATAAGGCTGAGAGAAACCAGGAAGACTCCTGACACCAACCTCTGACTTCTGCATGCAAGAGCATTCGTACCTACACATGAACCCGCAGAGGTGTGAACATTCATACACACGAGAAAAAATAAAGCTGTAATGGGGACAGAGACAAGGAAGGTCTCTGAGGTGCCGGAGAGCTGCCTCAGCAGTTAAGAACAGGTCCTACTCTACAGCAGACCTGAGTTCAGTTCCTAGCTCCCACATCCTGACTCACAACTGCCGAAACTCCAGCTCGGTGGACTTGACTCCCCCCTCTGTCCTCTGGGGCATGCACATGCACATACCTCCCCCTACACATAATTTTAAATAAAATAAAAAAATTTAAAAAAGGGAAAATGCTGAGTGGTGGATTAAGAGTGCTACAGGCCCAAGCGTAAGAGGCTGCTGGCCTGTCCAGAGGCAGCTGGGGCTGTGGAGCAGAAACAACCAGAGCTTTGAGAAAAAGGAACTTGGCATTGTCTTCAGGTGAATGAGGCTCCTGAGAAAGGTTCAGATACCATTCTTGAGCGAAAGTCCCAGAGGGAGCCAGTGCAGGGAGAGGGGACTGACTGATTGCCATAGTCCCTTGCTATCCTCAATCCCCTGGGCTGTGCCCTGCCTTCCCTTTCCTGTCAGGACTGTCCAATCCTGCTCTCTAAAACAGATTTGATGACTCAACATGACCAATTAGGCGTTAACACATCTATCTCTTTAGCTATCTGGCTATCTTTATGGAGAACAAGATCTTAAATCTCTGCTCATCCGGACTGCCAGAGGCTTTGCCTAAACGGTGGAAAGAGCCCTACACATTTTTCATAATTACAATGACTTTTTACAGAGAGAGCCATAACTCCAGTGTGAGAAGAGCCCATGGCAGGTTCTGCGATGCGGGCAATGGAGCCAGCTGATGGCTGTCTGTGGGCACTCTTTGCTTTCCTGTTACGAACACCTTCTGCCAGCAAGATTCACAAGCCAAGTTAAGATGGCTTCTATTCTGCTAGCCCTGGCCCTGAGATGAGATCGACTGTATGTTCCAAAAGCAGACAGCCAGCGACGGGAAGCCAGGGATTAGAATTCAGCACACAGTCTCGCTGGGCCCTCCACGTCTGTGGGTGGAGAGCAGTCACCAAGGAGCCGAGCAGGAGAGGCTGTTCTTAGACAGACGACATGGTCTTGGTGTGAGACGGCTGTGTGTGAAATGTGGAGAACAGACCCAACTATGGGTCGTTGAGAGTTTGTTGTCTTGCTCTTTCAGTTGCCATAGTCCTCTGATATTCTCTTAATATCAGTTAATCTCTCCTAATTGTCCCCTACACTCCAGCTGTTAAAGGAATTCTATGACACTCTACAAAACAGGTCCAAGATCTTGTTACACTGCCCCTATAGCCTCAGTCAGACATCTTTGTTTCTCCTTCCTTTGTAATGCTGAGCAGTCTTCCAAATTACACTTCAGGTTGTTAGCATCCTTTCAATCTGCGTTCTGTATTATACCTAAGCAATTCTCACAGGCCAGTGAGAATAAAATGTGTCAAGATGGGAATGATCCACACAACCTCTGCTCACTTCCCAAGCCGAGTACCCAGAACTGACCTTGTCCAGTGCTTTTCTTTGGCTCATTTCATGGCACTCATGCTTTCACCTTTTTATATGAATTCTGCTGACCAGGGTTTCAGTCTGATGATCCCTGAATAGTAGGGCCTGTTGTATGTTTTGTTCCAATCCATATTTCTCACAATGCAGTTTAAATCCTAAATTCATATACTCCAGTATGCCACAGATAAACAAATACTGAGATAACTTGATTCCTATAGTTAATTCTTTTTTCTGAAGCAGACTTGGAGAGTTAAAATATATTCTTGCCTCTGTCAGCCTCTTCTTGGTCAGTAGATTATGTTGTGTTTATACATCATAGAAACTGACCTCTGATATTCTCTTAAGAATTCTTTCTTTGATCACAATGTAGAAAGGATGAGTTCCTGTCTTCACTGATGCATCTGGCAAATTATTTTGAGATGGCTGCAACTCCAGACAAAAGGTGCAGACAAAGTTTCTACCTTTTTGACCCATGTAGGTGAGAGGATGGGCAAGTAAGCCAGACATCACAGGCCCACTGGCAAGCACTGACAGGAACATGGAAAGGGTACCGGAGTGAGGGGTGGGCACTGTCAGCAGAGTGGGCAAGCATGGTTAAGACCAAGACTCTAGAAAGACCTTCCCACTCTCCATCTACACAGTCCCACAAAGAGCAATCATGTGTCAATCACTATGCCAGCTCAGGCTTAGAGAAGGATAAAATTCAATCCCTGCTGTCAAAGCTGTCTCACTCTGGAGTGATGGACAGAAAAATGAACACTTAATAAAACAGGATACAGGCCGAGGTGGAGGGCTGGCATCCCTAAGAATGCCTGCTGAACTGCTGTGCTAAGATAGAATGTGAAAGGGGAAGAAAGAGTAACCTTGAGACTTCCCTTCTTACTACTTTCAAGTGTCTGAATCGGCTGCTTCAGATTCTTTTTTAAAAAATTTATTTACTTTTATTTCACTTGCATTAGTATTTTGCCTCCATGTATGTCTGTGTGAGGGTGTCAGATCTTGGTGTTAGAGACAGCTATGAGCTGCCATGTGGGTGCTGAGAATTGAACTCAAGTCCTCTGGAAGAGCAGTCAGTGCTCTTAACTGCTGAGCCATCTCTCCAGCCCCAGTTGCTTCAGATTCTACTGTGGAGTTTATTTATCATCTGGAATCCTAGCAGTTGAAGGATCCGGAATATATCAAACTTCCCAGGTCTTTGTCTGGACACCCTTCCTAGTTCAGAAAGCAATTAGTCTGAGAAAGACAGAAGTGAGAGTGTAGGAGCAGAATATATATATCCTTTTAAAATAATTTAGTAACAACCTTAGGTAAGTGACCAATAATTTATAGAGTCTATTCTTTTTATAGAGATATTTCCTTGTGGCTCAACCAGCAAGCTTTCTGGGTTTAGAGTATTAATCTTTGATGTAGTAAATATGTTCAAGCTATAATTCAGTCATGGGGATAAAGGGAACTTAGGCTTGTCTTGTATAAGGGGAAATATTGAATGGATTTGTGGAGGACCCACCACAATGGCCCTCAGTGTCTCCTGTCTCTTGGCATTGCAGAGTTTTGAACTGCAAGGCAGACAGTGCCATTATTTTACAGATGTCAGAGAAAGAGTCGGGTTCAGGACTGGAGCTAGTGTCAGCTGCTTCACTTTCTAAGTTTTCACAGGGCTGTCAGCGTCCACCTTGGCCCTTATCCCGCTGTGTTTGAATTGTTCATAAGTGTTTTGGGACTGTTAGTAGCCCACCATACTACCACTAGTGGCTAGCAGACTTGTTCTTTTTGTTTTTTTTTTTTGTTTTTATTTTGAGATAGGGTCTCACCATGTAGCTGGGCTGGACTCAAAATGTAGAATTCTGGCCTTGATTCACAGAGACTCTCCTCCCTCTGCCTCCAGAGTGCTGGGATTAGAGAGTGTGCCTCTACACCCAGCTTCACACTCCAGTCTTCCTTACAAAGCTTCCCAGCCATCTCACAGTCCTGTTTCCTCTGTGGTCCACATGTTCCTGCCCCCATACTGCCCTTAGGCTAACTCCTCCCCCGATTGCAGAGCTTGCCCCCTTTCCCCCAGAGCCTGTCCTTTTCTGTCCCTCAATGAGATCTAGAAACCCTGTCCCAAAGCAACGTCTATGTTTGATGTCTCGACTCTGCATTATGAAACTCAGTTACGGCTGTAATAGCTGCTTGTGCTTAAACTGTCCTGAAGTTACTTTTGTGTACACACATTCTTATGTGTATAAGTGTTAATGTATGTGTACATGTGTTTGTGCACAGGTATGAATACATATGTATAGGCATGTGTGTGGAGACTCAAAGTTGATGTTGGGTGTCTCCCTACCTTCTTTTTTGAGACAAGGTCTCTTTCTGAACCTGGAGCTCACTACTGGCTAGGCTTACTGGCCAGCAAGTCCCAGGGATCTGCCTGTCATCACCTACCCAGTGACAGTGCCTGACTTTTTACATGGGCACACGGGATCCAAACTCAGATCCTTGTGCTTATGCAGTCAGCATGTCACTGTCACTTCCTTAGGCTCCTAAAGTCATTTTTGTAGGTTTTTATATTTTATTGATTTACGCAGATTGTATCCTTTGTTGTGAGATTTATTTGTTGGTATGAGTGTGAGTGTCTTGACTGCATGCATGTATGTGTACTACCTGGTGCACGCCAGTGCTGGAGGATGGGGTCAGGTCTCCTGAACTAGGGTGACAGATGGTTGTGAGTTGCCATATGGGTCCTGGGAACCAAACCTTGATCCTCAGCAAGAACAGAAGGTGTTCTTAACCACTGAACATCTCTCCAGTCCCTGATTCAGGGATTCTTAAAGGGCAAGGCTCAGAACACACCGGGATCATCTCATGTCCTGACTAAAGGTGGGCTGGGCATTGCACAGTCTGAGAAAGTTAAATTCTCCTGTGTATTGTGGGAAATAAAAGAAGAAAAATCAAGTAAGGCACAGTGGTACAGGCCTGTAATCCCAGCACACAGGAAGTAAGGCAGGAAGCTGAGGAGTTGAAGTCCATCAGCAGGTTTGTAACCTGAGCTTCCTGAGGCCTCATCTCAAAAAAACTAAAACAAACAAACAACAAAAACCAAGACAGTGTAACTTAGAGTGAGTGAATAGGGAAGGTTACCTTGCAGAGGTGCAGCAGGAGTCTGAAGTTACTTCTTATGGTTACCCCAGTGCTGGGATTCTATAACCCTGTGAACCAGCCATGCCTTCACCTGGTGCTGTTGCTAATGCTGTGGACTGTATTAACTAAGAAGACATCCCACAAGCAGTAGGTGGCAGATTGGCATGTTCACTGCATGTTATGAATTTTAAAATGGTTTGGTGGCAGGAGCTTCATGTGTAGTTTGTATTGTTAGGCAGAGCACCTGGTTACCCAGTAGTTGACCCCGGCTCCTGCCTAAAGGTCTCTACCTCAGGGAAGGGAGGCCCTGAGAGCCATTTTGACCCAAGTTCAAATTCTCCAGAACAAACAAGCTGATCTGTTGCTCCAAGCAGCAGTCACAGAGGCTCCAGTGTGTTTATTGACTCTTTTGTGTCCCTGCCCTGGAGAACAAACAAACAGCTCAGTTTGACTCATCCCCTCCACCAGCCTTACCCAGTTCCATGCCTGGGGTTGGCCAGGAAAATCCCTTAGAGCCTATTGAAGTAAGAGAGCCAAAGGTTGTGGGTCTCTGTCCATATATTCCCACTCCTTTCTAAGGATTACTGATCCCGCTTGGTGGGAGTAGGGGCTGAGAGCAGCAGTGACTCCCAGTTGCTTGAGGCAAATCAGCTTGCTTCACTGATTCATTCATCTAACAAGTCCTTATTGTATGCCTGCTGTATGTGAGACCTTCCTCTCCAACCAGGCTTGCTGGCTCTCGCCATGCACAATGCTGATGCCTCCTTCTTTCAACCAAATGGGTTGAAGCCCTGATTTCCTAGGACCTTATTGGGACAGTGCTCTTTCTTCCCCATAACACCTCAGAGAGAACTTTTTCTGAGCCTTAGCCATCTCCCATGAAGCTTTGCTAGGTTGAGCTTACCTTTTGGGGTATCCCATCTTGCTTGCATCCAGTCTTGTATCACATCCTCCTCACGGAAGGAAGCAGCTTATACTCCTATTGGATCTCAGTTTATTCCCTTCCATTCTCATCTAATTCCTTTTCCCGGTTGGATTCGGTGGACTCTGCAATCCTCAAAGCACCATGTTTCATGGGATGTGTGCAGGAGTGGACTAGAAAATGTGTTGTGCAATCAGGGTTGTGTAGAAAACAACAAGCTAGACAGAATTAAAACCTTACCTGATAGAGCTTCTCAGAGGCTTTGACATACTAATAAACATTTTGAATCCCAAGAAAGGAGCACAGCATGTAATATTGTCCAAATTATCAGGCCATGAAACCCTTATTAAATCCTCTTATGCAGCTGGGTGTGGTGGCACATGCCTTTAATCCCAGCATTCAGGAGGATAGGTGGATCTCTGAATGCCAAGCCAGCCTGGGCTACAGAGCAAGTTCCAGGCCACACAGTAAGACCCTGTCTCAAAACAAATATCTTTACATTGGTGTTCCACAAAATTCCACTGGGAAATGCTGATGCAGGAGGATGAACACTGAGAATTAAAGGACAGGGACCTGGAACTCATGTCTCTCTGATTCTCCTTTCTGTGACTAAGAAAGTCACCCTACTTTGTCCTCACTTGGGGAACGAAATGGTGTGGAGAAAATGGTCCTTCCAGACTCTTCTAGTCCTGTCCAAAGGCTGCCACAGGGAGACCCAGTATCCTCAGTAACAGAAATAAAATCTAAGATTGATGTCCCGGGACTCCATAAAAGACACACAAATAATGCAATAAAACATTTTGCTGGCATGTGCCTGAAGAAAGCTGGATCCAGGGGCTGGAGAGATGGCTCAGAGGTTAAGAACACTGACTGTTCTTCCAGAGGTCCTGAGTTCAACTCCCAGCAACCACATGGTGGCTCACAGCCATCAATAATGAGGTCTGATGCCCTCTTCTGGAATGTAGGTAGACATGGAAACTAACACTGTATACAAAACAAACAAACAAATAAGAAAGCTGGGTCCATACACTTGCAGGAAGGGAGAGACTCAGAAATTAAATGTCAAGATTCCCGGTGTAGCTGAGGGCAAAAAGACAGAGTGAGGAGGCTCCTTGGAAGACAGGAGACAGGAGGGTGGTCTCCAGCTGCGAGATGTCCCTCGTTTTCAGGACCTTCTACTTGGCAGAAAATGAGAGTCAGAGACTGAGAGACATCTACCTGGGAAGAGAGATGGGGTGGACCAGATCCTTGCACTCCAGCATGCTCTGTCCAAAGCCCCTGGGAAAAGGGTCAGCACACATTTCACTTTCAGTCAGCCCTAGGGTGTTTAGACAAGATGTTCGCACCTACTGATGCCTTTGGAAGAAGGGTGGATTCCTCAGTGGGTGGCTTAAACCATTTGCCTCTTTTTTGTTAGGCACTACGGTTAGAGCCCTGGATTCAGTTCACGCCTCTGGGCACTGTCACTTTAGGAAGATAAGAATGATGAGCAGAGACGCTTATCTTTATAGCTTTTCTGGTTTGATTTATCTGCTCAGTGTGTGTGTGTGTGTGTGTGTGTGTGTGTGTGTGTGTGTGCCTACATGCACCTGCCTAGTATATGAAGAGTGTATACTTGAACACAGCCAGGCCACATGATCAAGTCTTGTATGTAATCTGGGTTTGCAAAATATTATATATCTGTGAAGTAGTACATAGGTTTTATCTTATGTGCATTGTTTAAAATGGTGTGTACACCATGTAAGTGTATGGATAATGTTCTGCTTTGTATGTGGGAACCAGGATTGTTTTCACCTGTGCAGCTTGTATATGGACGCTTGTGTATATTTTACACACCTGTATCACAGGCCACATCTGTCTGAGCTACTTATGTTCACATTTCCTCATCTTTAGGGCTGGGATTGTTTCATTAGATCAACAAGTATTTATTGAGAGCTTATTAATAACAGGGTGTGTGTGTGTGTGTGTGTGTGTGTGTGTAATATCTGTGGAGTGTATCAGCATCTTTGTGCATAGTTTTCAAAATATCTATATATTTCTCGATTTCTTTCCTTCCAAAACCTTTAACCTTTATACTGCACATTATTGTCAGCTCCTCCCAACATTGAAATGGTTAAAATCCATAAGTGCCACGACCCTGTTCATATTTATTGTAATACAATTTGCTCCCAGGACCTTGTACCGTCTTACTCTAGGGGTTTCTCACTCCTACAGCACTTAGAAAAATATTTCAAATGCTCACCCCTGCTTTCCCTTCCTGGCCTCCCTCACCCAGGAAGCAAGAATGGGACACAGTCCTACCTGATTTTGACCCCAGCCATATATGTGTCTCTTTCCTTTTGCTTCTCACTGGCCTGGTCTTTTCTATCCTTTGCCCAGGTCTCCCAATCCCTCAAAAGACAGAGACAAGATTTTTCTTTTCCCCAGAGAAACCAGAGGGAGAGCAAGAGAGATCTTGCTTGAAGGGGATCCACTCCATTTTATGGGGTTAGGGAATAATGCTCCTTTGCTGAGATAGTATCTCAGAAGAATGTACGAGGCCTCTGCTCTTACCCCAAAGAGTTGTTTTTTATTTTTTTCTTAAGGGGACGGGGGGGTACATTAAATAAACCTGTTTTTTAAAAAAGTACCTTTGCATCAAGGAAATGTGTTATTATTGTAATTGTCTAATGCTAATTATACTTATTACTATAATAAGCATTTTGTTGTAACAAATGATGTAATCCTCTTTATTTCTGTCGCCGCCAGAAGTGAGTGGTGTGTCTATACAGAAAGGGGGATTGGGGAGTGTTTGGCAGAAGATGTAGTCTAGGCTCAGTGCAGACAGGAAAGCCCCTGCAGCTGCCTAGGAGAAGGAGATGCAGAGTAGAGGATAACTAGATCATTTGACAATCCAAACTTGCTGGCCTCTGGGACTTCTTGTTTTAGGGCCTCTTCCGAAAGCAGCTAATCATTCAGTCAAACCTTCATTCATTCATTCAGCAAACATTTTATTTAGTACCCACTGTGTTTCATGTGGTAGAGTCAACTTGAGAGAGTTAAAGTAAACCAGATAGGCTCTTGACGTGGAAAGACTTGCAGTCTGGTGGAGCTGATAAGCACGAGCACTGTTTCGGTGCCTTAGAGGAGGTGTGACAGCGTGCAGAGCAGAGGGGACTTATTCCACGGGTGGAGACACCACACAGGCATATGCCACACAGAGAAGAGGAGACATCCCATGCGGAGTACGTACTGCTGGTCCAAAAGCATGGAGAGTCTGCTTTGCTGTTGTTAACATTACTACTGAAAGCACTGAAAATAGCTTGCATTACTGCAGACATTGTTTGAGCATCTGTGTGTTAATCCGTTCTCACAGCAATGCTTACACGGGAGTGCTGTCAGGATGATGAGTCAGAAGGTCAGCCAGGCCTGGTGACACGGGGAATTCTAGCTCCTGTGGAGGCTGAGGCAGGAGGGTCTCAAGTTCAAGGATAGCCTGAGCAATTTAGGGCTTAATAAGCTCCATGGAGCAAACCCAAGTTTCCATGGTCCCATAACTGGGTTGTATAGATGATAATATACCAAGAGGCCTCTGCTTTTTCTGTGCTAGACACCTCATCCTTCCTCTAGCTTTGGTAGAGGCATTGTCCATCTTGCTTACCTCTATATTTCTCGTGCCAGGCAATAATATACATTATATATAATATATAATATAATTATCCATCATGTGAATGCCAATGTCCTGGGAGTTCAACCTTGGCCCAATGCTCCCCCCACTGAAGATTTCATTATCAATCAAAGGAATTATTACCTGACTAGCAATAATCTTCTCTCTATCTCATCATGTACACAAGCATGCAGGGATCTCTGTCCTTTTTTTCTCTTATCTTGTGAGCTCAATCATCTTACCATAGAGTGCATTAACACAGTAATAGCAATGGCTACCACGTACTGAATGCCTGCACTTCACACATGGTGACTACGAGGAGATTCCACTGTCACCCTCACTTTTCAGGTGAGGCAACTGAGCTATAAAGAAGCCAGACACCTCCTCCATAGTCACACAGCTCTTAAACAGAGCCTTCATCTTCTTACCAAGACTTCTGAGAGCCCCATGAGCTTGCCAGTCATTCTGCTGTGAATGTACACGTGCGTGCATGTGTGAGTGCGTGCGAGGGTGTGTGCATGCATGTGTTTGTGCGTGTATGTGTGTATGCAGGTCTGTGTTGCTGGGAATCAAACCTTTGCTGGCTGACATGCTACCACTGAGCTTGGTGCCCATCGTTCAGTTCACCGTTTTTAGTCAGCACCATGTGCCGCCGCCGCCGCCTGTCCACAGCACTGCAGACGATATGGCACCTCTTCCTAGCAACCATTTTCTGACTCCCTTTGTCATGGCTGTGAGAGCTATCTCCTGAATCTGTTTAAAATAGTTTTATAGCCGGGCGGTGGTGGCGCACGCCTTTAATCCCAGCACTCGGGAGGCAGAGGCAGGCGGATCTTTGTGAGTTTGAGACCAGCCTGGTCTACAAGAGCTAGTTCCAGGACAGGCTCCAAAGCCACAGAGAAACCCTGTCTCGAAAAACCAAAAAAAAAAAAAAAAAAGTAGTTCTATTAACCATAGAAGTCACCTTCTTGGGAGACAAAGGGAGCTTCCAACTGGCTAGATGTTTTGACCTGTCTTTGTGTGAAGAGCTGAGCCCCAGCAAAGAGAAGGCAGTTACAGAGTTAGTTACTGGTCATGGGCCCAGCTTATTACAGGTGTTATGTGAATTGCATGGTGTCCACTGGTGGAGACTCCTCTCTACCCCGGTCCTCCTGAAGTCAGAAGTAAAATCACACCTAAATGTTTAGAAGAAAGTGCCAGCCTTAGGGCTTCTGCGTAGTCAGCCGGTTAGCATGCTCTGGAATTTCCAAGCACAGATGTCTGAAATTCCTTTGTTCATCACCTACCAAAGGCTGAGCAAGTGACAGCATATAGACAGGTGGAGGAGAGAAAAGTTTCATGACAAGACTAGGTAATAGCAACTATTTTAAGATTCAATCATTTTATCCCAACTGCTGGTCTCAGTGTAAGTAAAGAAGAAGATGCTCATCAATGCCTAATCTTGCTACTTTTCCAGCAAAGAATATTGACGAGACATCGTTCCTTAGGTAATTCTGAAGACAAACATACATTTGGGGAAAATTTTAAAATGTCAAACACAAAAATCCAGACTGACTTTTTTTCCCCCAGTTTTCTACTGATTTGGCAAAAGCTGAATCACAGCTCTCCTGTCTGAACACAGATAACTGGGAGTTTAGACAGGAAGTGGAACCTCTGGTGAGAGCCCTGATTTCTATTTTAATCAGGCAGGTCTAGACCCCTTCTACCAGGGAAAAGCAGTTACAATCTCGGGAAATGGTAGCTCTCCACAAGCTTGAGATTCTCGTGGGGAAACCTGAGGTGGTTTATTTCATGGAGTGTTAGACCTTCTGGTCTGAGGTGAATAAGGGTGTGAGGGGTAGGGGTGGCGATGAAGCATTAATGTGTTCCTCTGTTCTTCTCTGTCCATGAGGCTGTCCAGACAGTCCAGAATAACACATCATCACTTAGCTAGCACTAACCACCCATCTTGGGGCTCTCCCCATCTTATCTAAGTACATTTAGAGGAGGGAAAATTGAATTTTTCATTCATTCAAACCATCTTTTTCTTGCTTGACAAACTTGACACTCTCTATGTGGGTAGCCCTGGCTATCCTTGAACTTCTGGCAATCCTCACAAGTGTGTGCCACCACATCTAGTTCAACAAGCATTTTAAAGTATTCATTGTAAATAACACATTAGGCTAGTTGCTGTGGAACAAGAGAAATGATCACTGTCTTCAAGACAAAGAGACTGTGGTGTAAAGAGGGGGTAAAGATCTGGGTGATAAATTTTGGGGCTCAGGAGTGCAGTGATGCAGCAGCCACTGAGGAAGCTTGCGCAGCAGATGTCTCTTGTGGAGCTGGGAAGGGACCAGGCTTGCTGACGCTGTGTCTGTGTCCTTGAACTTCTCTAGTCTCCAGAATTGGAAAGGAATACCTTTATACCTAGCTTGTGTTATTTTGCCATAGCAGCTCATGCAAACTAATAAGGATATTAACTCTGTAAAAGGAATAAAAGACACTAACTCAGTAGAGTAGTTAGGGATTGAGTATGGTCCATGGACGAAGTATAGAACAAGCGCGGCTCAAAGAAGGAAGGGAAATTTAAATAACGTACATGACAATATTCCTTTAAACCATGTAAGTATTGGGTAAATACAAAATTTTAACTTCCTCAAGCAAGGAAAAGAGAATAAGATTGGGAATTGGGAGGCCTGACCCTAGACAAGAGTTGGCAAATTCTAGTCTAAGTCTGTTTCTATTTTGATTATTTTGTTTTGTTTTAAACTGAAAGCTAGGAATGGTTTTGAGATTTTTATATAGTTATATTGAAGAACAACATACAGGAGTGTACAATTATGAATACATGCAGCTTGTGAAACCTGGAATATTGACTATCTGGTCTTTGGTGGTGGAGGTCTGCTAGCCCCTGATCTGAGCCAAATTTTGCCATACCTATGTGACTATAGACTTTGTCATGAAAGTAATAGGGCCAGCCAGGGAATAATGTGGCAGGAGGATGAACAGGAATGGACATAGCATGTAGAAATGTTCAGGATGGAGCATGAGCATCAAGTGGCACACATTCAAGCACTGGAAATTGAGCAGGCCAGGTGTGGTGGTGCATGCCTGGAATTCTAGCACTTGAGAGGCAGAAGCAGAATGATCATAGTTCTAGGCTAGTCTGGAATGCACTAAGACTGTCTCAGAAATTAAAAGTATGGCAGCACCAGAGAGAAGACCAAAGCTGGAAATGTAGGACTAATTACCTTACAGGAAGATTGGAAGGACAAAAGAAGATTGAAGAAGACTGGGCAAAGTCATCTGAGAGGTAGCAGGATAAGAAAGATCATGATTTGCTTTACTTTGTTTTAAATCACAAATAGAGCAGGTTGCAAATGAGGTTAAATGCCAAAGAGACTGTAAAAAGGACTAATGAAAGCCGTAGAGCTGGAGGAGAGTGTTGGGAATTTTCCTGCAGCGAGCTGAGCTCTCTACCAATGCAAAAATCCCAATCGAGCCAAATCACAACAAGCCAAATTAAAAAATATCCAGGTTTAATGGGATTCCTGTGCCCCGAGGGGGAACGTGGAGGGGGGAAACCTGGAAGCTGTGAACATGACCATTGGGGGGCGGGGAGGAGAAAGAGACCATGCGGGAACTTTCCAGGGAAGCAGTTTAAATAGACTGGGGGAGTGGTCAAGATTTTGGCGGGCTGTCTTGACCCTCCTCCGGGGAGGGGTCAGGGCTTGGCCGGCACAGGGATGGGGCCTTCAAAGATGGAGACCAGAGACCTGGACTTGGGACTTACAGAGAGAGAACAGAAGGATGGAGAAGGGATGGGAACACAAGGGTGGCAGTCATTGAAGTAGGGCTGTCCATTATGCCTCCTATGTAGGAGGGTATGAGCTTCATGTTGCTGTGAACTAGATTCTCTGATTATAGTTTTGTTTTTTTGTCCATGTTCTCCAAGCCTTTCTGTCCCACTACACCAAATCCAAGCTTTCCAATCCTCAGAACCCTCCTTGAAGCTGACAGTGACCAGCCTCAGTTTCTGGTCTTCAGCTTCCCAGTCAGACTATCTGCACCAATGAAGCAAATCTCTTTTTCATCTTCCTGGAGGCCTAGATTTCCTTCCCTTCTGTGTCTTCCCTCAGGTCACCACCACCTTGCTTAAAATTTAAGAGCTGTGTCCTTAGAAGTTAGCAGATTTGGTCAATAAAAATACAGGCAACCAGTGAGACTCAACTTTCAGATGAACGATAGAATACTTCCAGTGTGCATATCGTTCTGTTCCTTGCTCCGTTCTGTTGTCCCTCTGTGCGTCTTCCGTCTGAATGCTTCTGAAAGCTCACATTGTGGTTTAAAGCCCTGTTTTGTCAGTGAGCCCCAGTTCCAGCGGTGAACTTCTATATGTGCGTTCTATAGCCTTGAGTAAATAATTTTGTTTCTTCCAATCTATAAATGACCCTTCAAGGCTCTTATCAAGACTAAATGTAACACTTGCTTACCTGTGTTTCACATTTGGTTGCCCATGCTTTATCTAAATGCCCCATCAGCTGATGTATTCTGTACTCTGCATGCCCTCTGTCCTTGATCTGTATTGCTTCATGGGCTTGTAGGTTTCAGTCAGGGGCATAGCCATGGGGGTTGAGTCTTGCCTTTCTCACCAAGGGATGACCTACCTGGAGGTCATTCCTTACAACATCTAAGGCTGGCATCTACCCACAGGGGCCTCAGGATAGGACACCCTGAGTCATGGGAAGGGGTTCCTCAGGGATCTCTGGGGTGAGTCTCCCAGCCCACATTCTCTCCCCTTGGTTTGCTGGCTTTGTATAGGCTTTCTGAGTAGGCTGATGGCAAGGAAGGGCTTGGCAAGTCTTTGTGAGGGATGGGACATTATTACTGTTCTTCCCTGTGACTCATGTTGGTCACACATACTGAGATTCATGGAGACAGGATACAGGTAGCAAGGGGAAGCCTTCGGTGGATTTTTATTTCAACTGTCAACTCCCAGCCAGCGGACATGATTTCACTCATCCAGTTTGGCTTTGGTTCTTGTCCTAGGTAGGCCTAAGTGGGTGGGAGAATCAGATGCTCGTTTCCTCCAGCCAGAAGCTTACTCCCAGCCATCCCTCTTGCACTGTTTCTGCTTTACGGGGAATTTGGCTAAGCAGCCAGGTTATGTAGATCTTCAGGCTGATTTTTATCTCAAGGAAAAGAAAACCTCACACCTGACCAAACTCAGTAATAGAAGGTGTTTTCCCCCCCTTCCTTCCTTGGTCCCCTGGAGCTTATTTCACTGGAAGGAACACAGGTTGATGTATTTTTAAATGGCTTTGATTTTATCACCTTGCTTAATGATTTGGCACGTTATTTATTAGATGGGGAGCTTCCCAGAGGGGCCTGGCCCATTAACGTATAAATAATGTAGCAAATAGTTCAATAGAGCTGTAAAAAAAGTGATTTAGAAATAAATTGACCTCTGTTTGTTACATGTAAACGAAGGCCCAGGGTCATAATGTATTTTGTGCCCTTAAGCTGAGATGGTAAGCAGGGGTGGTACAGACACGGGGATGGAGTGGGTGGTTCTTTAGCCCCCTTTCTCTGCTCTGATCCTAGGTGTGGCAGGTGTAATGTGCTTTGTGTGGTGTGGATGAGTAGCTGAGTGGATGGTACCAAGCTGTGGACTAGGTCAGTCATGTGGTTAGTAATTCCTGCAGGACACAAATCCCTGTGTGCACATTTGTCATCGTTGAGAAAGTAACATTTAGCCAGAAGACTTGAGGATTTGGATGGCTTCTTGTGTCTGAAGAGAAGCTGGAGTTACCCTGGGTGTATTTAGACCGTCTAAGAGCTACTGTGCAATGTGCAGTCCACAGTAGGCAATCTGCAAATACCTGTTATAAATATTAAACATAGGCTGGAGATGTGACTCAGTAAAGTGCTTGCCTCCCTTGCACGAAATCATGAGTTTCATCCCCAGTCATGTGTAAAACAAGGTGTGGTGGCAAACATCTGTAATATCAGCACCTGGAGAATAGACACGGGAGGATCAGGAGTTCAAGACCACTATGGCTACAAAGTGACAGTGAGTTCAAGGCCAGCCTAAGATATATGAGACACCCATCTTTAAAAACAAAACAAAAAATGACCAAGCAAACAAATGAATAATTATTAAGTACATGTTCACATATACAGTGTGGCTGAGGGAAAGACTGGCACAAATAACTTAGGTAAATAATGGTTATTATAGCTAACATTTATTGGAAACTTAGTAGTCGCCAAGGCATTAGGCTATAAACTTTATATTTGTAACCTAATTAAATTTTTCACATGTTTAGATTGTGGTGTGACAGGTATTCACAATGTATATGCGTGCACTACAACAAATAATGCGACAAATAGAAGTATAAAGGCCAGATGACAAAAGTAAATAAATAACAATGCCTTAAAGCCAGCACAGCCGCATCTCTCCTCTGAACACGCGCTTTTCCTTTTCTTCTGTGAATGCCCTGGCTTTTCCTCTGTGAGTGTGCCCTGGCTTTCCCTTATGACTTTAGTACCATGCACAGTACTTTTCCTCTGTGAGTGTGCGCCCTGGCTTTTCCTCTGTGAGTGTGCGCTCTGGCTTTTCCTCTGTGAGTGTGCCCTGGCTTTTCCTCTGTGAGTGTGCACTGGCTTTTCCTCTGTGAGTGTGTGCCGTGGCTTTTCCTCTGTGAGTGTGTGCCCTGGCTTTCCCTTATGACTTTAGCACCATGCACAGTACTTTCTTGCCTGTCTTGAAATTCTTATGTAAGTTCACTCAAGCTGTTCTCTATGTCTTCCATATCTTACTCAGCATCTTGTTATGAAATTCATCCATGTGCTCCTGCAGCTGGGGTCCACTTGTTTTTATTAGAGGGTATATCTCACTGCAGGGATTCAGGGTGCGTCACCCTTTCTGCTGGAAAGGGCATCTGCCTGCTTCCCAGTCCTTGTCACTTGGAAGCCTTGCTGACCCTAAACCTGGGGTATACATCTTAGCACTCATGTGCCCTTGCTTTGTAGGATCTGAACATAATGGTGGAGTATCCACATTATAGAGAATGTAAAAATCAAGCTCACCCAGTGACTGCCTTCCTTCCACATTGTCTTCCACAGTGCTGTCCCACTCGCTCTGACCACACATGGGAGCATACCTGTGGTGCATCCTCACCAACTCTTGTTAGTATCAAAATTTTCTAATTTAATCTTTGTAATATGTTATGTGATGTTAGAATTATTATTATTCCCATTTCCAGGTGATTACACTGAGGCTCAGGGTATTTAAATTTAAACTACTTCCTCAATATTTTATAACTGGTAAATAGCGATAGTAACATTTGAATTTAAGTCTGAGTCTATAAATCCAAATTTTAATCTTAATATTTACATCTTGTTTTCATAATAAACACTTGATAAATTTGAGTTAAATTATCTAATTTTTAAAGCACATTTAAGTTTGTTAAATGTTCATTTTTGTTGTCATTGTATATTCAATGGCATGGTCCCCTTTGTGTTCACCACCTACTTGTGCATTGTCTGATGGCTTTGTAATATAGAATTGACTGTAGGGCATCCGAAGAAACTTCCAGAATGGTTCAGACAACCCCTCTGTATAGATAGGTTAAGGATCGGAAAACACATCCAAGGACGAGGCTCCATGTAGGAGCCAGAAAGTCTTTTTTTTTTTTTCCTGGCTACCTTAATTCCTGCTGCTGTTAACTCACTCCCTCGACCCCACTCTTCCAAGGGAAACCCTTCATATATGATCAAAGGCCCCTTTCTGGTTTCAGGGTACCTTGTTGGTTGGGCAGAGTTTCCAATCGAGTCAGGGCTTCAGGGTGTCTTTCATCCCAAGAGCTCAAAGCCTCCCACGGACATTAACCTATTAATCACGAAGCTGCTCTGTGAAGTTGAGAGCTAGTCAGTAGGTGCCTCCCCCGCTTCCCAGGTAGAGAAACTGAGTCCATGACTTGTCCAGAACTGCCCATGGAGTCAGGGTGGAGCCAAGCAAGGAACCTAGGTGTCCGGGAGGATCAGTTCCTCTATTGCCAGTAATTCAAGGCTCCAGCTTTCTGCATATTCAGCAGAAAAAGATCTCCCTGAAGAATGGACAATTGAGGCTGGTGGTGGTTCAGGATATCATGATCCTGTGTTGATTGCTGAGGAGAATGCTCTTGCCCAAGGAGCTGGGCATTCCTCAAGATCAGGGCCACGCTTGTGCACATCGATGTCTTCCGTTCCTAGACTGCACTTTGTACGTCCAAGACCCTTAGTAACCCTTAGTCTGCCGGCTGCATGTGGGAGTGAGTTGATGGCTCAATGACTATGTGACAGGTTGCTTAAATTTGTCTTACTAATATTTTGGCCTCCTCCTCAGTCCCACCATTTCCTAATACCAATCAAAACCTTTGGAAGGGAGTATGGGAAGGAGAAATTGAGCTTCTCTGGGTAAGATGTGGATCTGGGTGGGTGTATGGATAGGACAGGAAGAGTAGAAGGCACAGGTGGAAAGCACCCCAGAGACCTACACATCTCTTACCTGAGGGCGTCTACAAATGAAGCTAAACTTTAAGCTAAAGTTGGGAATTCTATGAGTTTCTGTTTCTTACTCAGTAGATTTTTCTGGGATAAGCATCTTGAACAGTTAAGGCCTTCTCTTTCCACTGCACTGGTAGGGCTCTGGATGGTGTCACCATATTAAAATGTGAGTTCTGGGTCTTCAGGTGTCCACCATCTCTGTAACATCCTCAGTGGACTCCGTGTAGGGAGAGGCAGTTAATCTGTCTCACTCGCAAAGTGCTCAGAATCATGGAAGCAGAGGTGTGCTTTAAGGTAGAGGAAGAGGCCTAACTCAGTAATGGGCTGAGCTGGAGAATGGTCTTGTTAGACTGTGTCTGGCCATGGGATTTGTCATGCATATTCCTGTCTAAGGCTGTGCATATATGCCAATGTTTTTAGCTGTTCTATGTGAGTTTTCATGAGTGGATTCACTAGGAGCAGGGAGACCACACTTTGTTCTGTGCCTAATGCAGCTTTTCTCCATCTTGAGACCTTCCTTCCCCCTATCCCTTACTTGTTATCAGTCGGAAGCTTCTGGAACATATTGAGACGGGCAACATTCACTCCCAGTTTTCCCGGCATGCCTTTGTTCCAGTCTCCCATCTGATCCCATCTTTACTCCTAGGCCGGCTTCCTGCTGCCTGCACTTATCTTATTGTTTTATGATGTCATTTAATTATTCACACACGGTGGTTTTATGGGACAAACATGGCCTTGTTTGCCTTATAACTGGATTCCATGACACTGTGGGGGCAGGTCAGAAAAATCTCAGCCCAGCCATAATTGGGGCTCAGGAATACTGGATGGGTTGGGGACCTGGGAAGTTTGGGAATCTGACACAGAGCTGGCTCTTTCTTTGATAAACTGGGGAAGAGTCATCAATCCTTTGCTGCTTCTCACTTACAGTATATAAGTAAGCCCCTTGGGGAAATGGGCAGGCTGTGCAAACCTTAGGGATGAGGGAAAAATTATTTCTCATGTGACTGTCACACTGCTTCAGCCCATACACAGAGTAGCCACTCAGGTATGTAAGAAGCCTCTTGAATCTCCTCTCTAGGAGAATGTGATACTTATTTTTTAGGAGACTCATTAAAATGGCACTTACTGGTTGATGAGATAACTCAGTGGGTAGATTCTTCAAACCCATGTGTGGAAGGAAAGAGGGGACTCCCAGGAGGTTTTCCTCTGACTGCCACACTGTGCTGTGGTACCCATTTATGTGAACATATACATGGCACAATAATAATTAAATAGAAATAAAATAGGGCTTGTGAGAAAGGTGGAAAGAATCAGATACCTTAGATCAAGATATTTGTGATCATGAGAGACATCTGGGGTTTTGAACCAAATAGTATTTATCTAGGTGCTAATAGAGAATGGCAGCTACCATATATATTTATAGGGCCCTTTTACATAAGAATATATATGTATATGTATTTACATTTAGAATACACACACATGCACATAATTATTTTCTTTTCCCTTGAGAGTGTGTGTTGTTGTTGTCTTATGAGTAGGCTGGCTCAGGAAGCTCTGGGAAGATGTAAAGGTGATCCTGTCCAGAGCCGTCCTAGAGAATCAGCCCCATGTGGTCTCCTAGCATCTCCAGTGAAGGACCCTGGCTTCTGCTGGGTGACAATCTTTACTTCCACAGCTTTTCCTTATTCTCTTTTCCACAAAGTCACTGATATCCCTGCACATAGGCACGCACACATCCATAAATGAATTCCTTTTTAATATTTATTTTTTAAGTTGTGTATATGTGTGAATGTGTCTGAATTTAGGTTTGTGCACAACCAGGGAAGCCAGAGGCACTGGATTCCTCCAGAGGAGATGGTGGTTGTGAGCTGCCTGATACGGGTATAGGGAACTGGACTCAGGTCCTCTGCCAGAGCTGTTCATGCTCTTAAGCCCTGAGCCATCTCTCCAGCCCCTCTAAACTATTTCTTAATAAACAAGTGGTTCTTGGCCAGATTTTTTTCTTTGCCCATTTGTTTGAGATAGGATCTCATGTATTTCAGCCTGGCCTTGAACTTGCTGTATAGCTAAGGACGATGGCCTTGTGTACCTTGAGCCTCTAACCTGAGTACTAGGATTACTGACCTACACTAGCATATTTTGTTTGTGTAGTTCTGGGAGGTCCAACCTAACCAAGTTACATCTCCAACCTGTGTGGTTCCCCCTGCCCCCAGCTCAGCTTTAGACGACATATTCCTTTGCCTTGTGGTTTATGAGTAACCCAGATGATGAATGGGAAATCCGGGCAGAGACAAGCGTGGCTCAAGCAACCAGAAGTCGCTGCTTTTCTCATCTCTCTCTCTCCTCCTCTGACCCCTCTGCTCCCTCAGGGGCCCCGGTTCGCCCTCCCTCCCTTTGTTCTCTTCTGTCTTACCCATTTCTCATCATTTTCATCTCTTCCTTTGAACTTAACCACGATCGTCACATCTTTGGGATCTTTCTGAAATTCATCAATCCAGTTTCTCTAAAATCACAAAAGGAAAGTATGAGTGAAAGACAGCTGAAGTGGCGGGGGCCGGGGCGGGAGCTGAGCAACCAAAGGCAGGAAAGGCACGAGCAGCTGAGTCCAGCATCTGTCTGGGTATCAGTTACTTTCGCATCTCTTGACAGAGGAAGAATTTGCTTTGGCCCGTGACTTCCATGTTTTGATCCATCATGGCAGGAAGGTGTGGTGGCATAAACATTCTTCTGACACTCCTCACATCACACTCCAACAAGAAGTAGAGCTATGCCAAAAGCAGACCCAGGCTATACCCTTCTGCAGGCTAGACCTTATGTCCCAAAGGTTCCACAAGTTCCCAAAACAGCACCAAGTGCTCAAAGACATGAATCTGTGGAGAGGGGGACATATGTGGGTTTGGGAATGATATTATTAAGCATAGAGACTAATAGAAGACATTACCCTAAATGTTATCCATAACTAAGAAGAAATAATAGAATCCTAATCTCAGACATGGGGACTTATTTGCATAAATTAGTGTGTTATAAAATTGAAATAGGTTATTTAAAACATCACTGTCCCCCTGCTTCTTCTGGAATGATCTGGAATGGTTTCGTTTTATCCGGAGGCAGATTTAGACTGAGATTCTCAGAGGAGAGAACTCATCTCTCTGATGCCCATCTCCAGTCTCTTCCTGGTCAGGGAAGACTTGGCCCCAATCTGTCTTGCCACTGCTTGCAGAATCTTACCAGTCTAGTGATGCATACAGTTCCTCTCAAGTTGTCCCCTCCTCCCTGGGAGCTTGTGACAGCACATCACACCTGAAAAACCATTAGGCACAGAAAGTTTTGAGACTGGCCCCAGCATGCCTCTGCCCTTCTGTTTTGTCCTATCTCTGGATGACTTCAGAGAAGATGAGGGTGGTGTTCAGTGGATGCTCCAGCCTCCACCTCCTCTGAATTGCCAATATATTTTCTCTGACAGTTTGCACAGATAGTTAAGATACCGTGTAATTATAGTTGCATTTGAAAGCCAAACATGATTTATTTCTGACAAGCTCAGTCATCTTTGGGATGACTTGGGGTGTTTGTGTACATGAGCACATGTGTGCATGTGTTGGCTATCTGCATGTGAGCATGTGTGTACTGTTAGCTATCTGCATGTGTGTGTATGTGTTGGTTATCATTTTTGTAGAATAGAGTAGGTTGTAGATCCTATGCCTGTGTCCTATCCAGGCACTTTCTTTTATTGAATTTAAGAGATATTAAATTTTAGAAAGCACTGAAGTGAAAGCAGAGTCCATATCTCTAGGGGACTGTGTGATTGGAATTATGTGATATAAACCCAGGACAATAACAAACACAGAAATAGTGAGGCAATGACATAGGTTTGGGCAGTTGTGGGGGACAGAAGGAGGCCACTGGGAGTGAATGGATTATCAACAGAAATTTATCAAGAGAAGGACCTAGTTTGGGGAGTGTTTAAACGTGCATGGCTCTCAACCTTCCTGATGCTGACCCTTTAACTGTAGTTCCTCACACTGTGGAGACCCCCAACCATAAAGTTATTTTCATTGCAACTTCATAACTGTAATTTTGCTATTGTTATAAATTATAATGCAAATATCTGATATGCAGGATATCTGTTATGCCACCCCTATGAAACTTTCATTCGACCCTCAAAGTTGAGACCCACTGGTTGAGAACCATTAACAGGGGAAGAGGTAAGGGCTATGGAGGCAAGAAGAACAGCTCTGATAGAAAAATGACCTTGAAGGAAGAAGGAAGCATTTGCTGGGTGGAAGCTGTCCAGTTGAAGATTATCTGGAGGAAGAGATCATAGGAAAATGGAACAAGGGATAAGATGTGCAAAAGTTCTGGCTGATGTTTCACCAAACTGCTCTGGGGACATGGATAGGTAGTGCATTCGAAATATCAGCTTTCAAAGAGAAGTGAGACTTACCACAAACGTCAGGGGATTGAGCATGAGAGGGGCAAGGACTCCGTGAAAGGGGAGTGGGTGCAAAGACCAATGAGGACACCAACAATGCCTCTTTGACTGCTGCTCCTGAGCTTGGAGCAGTGGAAGGAAGAACTGAACTGATTTCCCTTCTAATTCCAGGAGAGTTCAAGGTTAAGAGGCCTCATCATGACATGATTCCTCAAAGCCAATTGTATCGCTACATTGTTTTCTGTGCCCTGAAGTAGGTCTAGGCTGTGAGGAAGCCACTGGCTGTAGGGCAGAGAGATGTGCAGTGATAGGGTTCACTTTAGACACGGGGTAGCAGGAGAGTGGGGGGAGTGGGTGTGCTTATTTTGCTCTGGGCGTCTCTCTCTGGCTCGGGCTTCTCAGTACAGACCTGCATCCCAGCCCCGCCCCAGCTGTTGATTATACCCCTTGGGATGTATCATTGCCAGAAAAGCAGATGTGCCAGATGTGACATGTTTGGAAGAAAAAGAACTCTTTCGCTTAGAGCCTTGGGGAGAGCTGCTAATCACTGTCTTGCTGTTGCTCATGGGAAGGGCAGGGCTGAAGTTGGATGAATGTCAGCTAAGTGGCCCTAGTACCTCTCAGAGCACCTCACGTCCAATGCTTCAGAAGCCAAATGTGGGAAAGGGGAGGGAGGAGAAAAGGAAGAAAAACTGAGGCCCCTATCAAGTGAAAGAAGTTTGGGTGGGCTACCAACTGGTTCATCTCACTGAGTTAGACTCCATATTCAGAGTGTGTGTGTGTGTGTGTGTGTGTGTGTGTGAGTGAGTGAGAGAGAGAGAGAGAGAGAGAGAGAGAGAGAGAGAGAGAGAGAGAGAGAGAAACAGAGACACAGAGAGATACAGATACAGAGACAGAGGTCTTTAGGAATCAACCCAACACGATCACCTCAATTAATCTACCACCTTCTCTTTCTGGTCCATACTTTCCTGTTGCCCTGCCATCAGTTTAGTTTATTTTCTCCCTGTCCTCAGAAGCAGAGCTCAGGACTTTCTGTGTGTCTACATGTCCTTTGCCTGAGGGGATCTAACTGAGTGTTGGTGATAGATGTCTCAGTTTGGGAATTCCCAGCATGCTTTGCCTGGTATGTCTGCCAAGACAGTGCCTAGGGTACCTAGACACCATGGCCTTAGTTGTTCATCTGCTGTCCAATCCCTCTCCAGAGCTAATGAGGTTTACAAACAATTCCTTTGATAAGAGGGGGCTATGGGCATATTAGAAACTGCTGAGAGGTCAAGGTGACATCAGATAGCACATCACAACACCCAGGGCATGGATACAATGTGATTTTTACTATCTCAACCCTTAGAAATGTCGTTAATTCCAAATATTCTGCTTAGATTCTAAGGAGGTAATTCTTATTACATTTTTGTTGAAAAGTTGACGTTTTCTGTTTTCTTAAATTATAACTCTTGTCATTTAAACCCAAGGAAGCCAGGTCTGTGACCAAGATGTCTCAAAAGTTAATGCTGGTGCCTCGGTAGAGTTCTGTTGTCTCTCTCAGCTAAAAGCCCACCAACTAAGCCAAATTCCAGAACAGCATTGTCTGTAATCTGTCCTTCATCCTGATCTTGGAATTAACTCTAACTTAATCCCAACACTAGCCCTTCCCTCCCTGCCCCCCAACTGCCTAGAATGATTTTGGGGTAGGAGGACTAGGGAGGAGAGGGTAAGATGAGCAATGCCTCTGGGGAAAGGAGGAGGAGGAGGCCCGGCCAGAGCGACCTGGAGGAGCCAGTGTGGTATCTGGGAGCCCCAGGCATGATCCTGGTACTTGCCAAGCCATGAGTCACAACTTCGTTCTTCATGGCATTTTGTTGGGGGTGTGTCTGGGTTGGCAGCTGGTAAACAGGTAAGGTGCTCCCCACCTTAGCCTTTTCCCTAACTTGGATAGAAGGGAGAAAGTCTTTGGTGAGGGTCCTTCCTTCCTTTGCACCTCTTGATTTCACAGGACCCAGGTAAAGCAAGAGAAAATGCTTGCTCCTCAGCTCCTTATTTGCGGAAGAGCCACGGAGAGACCAAATCAGAACGCAGTCTTGAAGCTCCTGAACCTGAGAGGTCATCTTGCGCAGGCCCTTGAGCATCGTACCCCTCAGGGACACTGAGTTGCCCTCTCATGACAGGGATTATACTCTGTCCCCACCCTCTCACCGTAGTCATTGCCCAGATCCAGATAGGCACCCACTGCGGCTGGATAGGGATCTTTATAGGGGTGAACCTGTGCTTGCGGATGACACAGCAGCTGGAACCCCTGGAACATCTCCCCAGACCTAGTATCTGTGCTCGGCTGGCTTCAGTCATGATGTGTCAGCTCCATATCTACAAATGGGCCTGGGCAGGCAGGAGCGGGGCTCTGATGACTGTTCCCTGATGGTGGGGAATGACTGGGATTATTAGTGTTTATTAAGCAAGACAACCATCAACCCGACTCTAAACCATATAGTTCAGCACAGTTGCCATCCTGGAGACTCATGGACACACAACTTCTTCCTTCTCTATCCTTGGCTCACATCTGCCAATCCCACTGCAACTGCTCAAGGATGGTGCCTTGTTGCCTCCCCTCTAGGCCTCATTTCCAGAGCCTGGAGCAGAATTTACCCTCTGATTAGAGATGTAGCTACTGTACCAACATCCTCTGCCGAGTTTGGAGGTTAAAGACCCTGAAGCAAAGGCAGTCATAGCACTTCATATATATTGAGCATAAAGGGGCTCTAATATTCACTTTATCTAAGCTTCATTAGGGGAGTGTCAAAATATATAAGTAAAAACAAAAAAGTGCTGAGAGTCAGGACCCCTAAGAGATGTCTCTTTTCTTCTATCTCTGAATAATACCAAAACATTACAATAACTTTTAAACAGCAGCCTGTTGTTACAAGGTGTTTTTCTTTTGTATTCATACAATAATAAGCTTGTGTGCTTGGAATTCTCGCCCTCGTTTTTACAAAAGAGGAAGCTGAGATAAAGTCCTTTCCTTCAGAGTCAGAGACCTAAACCATGACAGAACTGGCACTTGACTGAAGCCCAGGGAGTGCTGTCATGGAGCTAATGTTCTTTCTGTTGTCAGGAGAAGCAAGCCAAGCTTTGGCCTCACCAATGTATGCCTTATACACAGGCAGGAGTTAGACATTTTTGATCACAAGAAACAACATAAAAATATAAAGGAAATTGAGGCCAAGGAAATATTAAGTAAACTAGGAAAAAGGTGTCATCATCTACAGATTTTTTAGCTGACATTCTAGGTGTGTCAGAAGGAATCTCTAGTCACTGCTTACTGGCTCTCCCCTCCCAGACACGTTGTCAGCCTGTGTTGGACTCTGCAGACTCACAGCCCTCAAAGGAGCAAGAGCCTGTTGAAATACCCAATCAGTCTGTCTGCTACCGTTTTCTCTTGGGCCAGAGTTTTTACACTGCTAGCTCTTTAATTCTGATTATGAAAAGGATAAGGAGTAGGAGATATTTTATACATGTCACATGTGACACAGACACACAAAACACTCACCCTGGGAGGGAGGGAAAGAGGGATGGAGCAAGATTTGGATGTCAGTCTCGAAACTCCCAATGTAATTTCCATTCATAAGTTGAGAAACACAATTCATACTCTTCAGCCTAAATAACACCAAGTCCCTCAGTCTTTTCTTTTCATGTCCAGCTTTAAATTATACCAACCATGTCTATGGCCATACCACCCTGAACGCGCCTGATCTCGCCTAAATTATACTGGCCATTCAGGATCTTTCTGGGAGGTGAAGGCCCCCAAAATATGAAGAGCTTGTATTCGAATCTTCTTTCCTGATTCAGGTTACTCTTATGTTTCGTTTCGTCTGTAGTGCACACTCCTTACTAGGACTCCTGTCCTCTCATCCTGGGCACGGTCGCAAGCTCTGTCCTCCGGAAGCACAGGTCTAACACCACTCCTCTCTGTTTCAGTGTTTGCTGGCTTCTGCAAGGCCTCACTCAGTCGGATCTCCCGTCCTAGTCCGCCTGGACCGCTGTGATAAACACCATGACCAAAAGCAACCTGGGGAGGAAAGGGTTTATTTGGCCAGCATATTCACACCACAGACCATTATTGAGGGAAATCAGGGCAGGAACTCAAGGCAGGAACCTGGAAGCAGGAACTGATGCAGAGGTAAAAGGTGATGAAGGAGTGCTGCTTACCAGATTGTTCCTCCTGGCTTGCTCAGTTTTCTTTCTTATCTACCCCAAAACCACCTGCCCAGAAGCAGCACCACCCACTGTGGGCTAGATTCTTTTACATCAATTATCGATCAAGAATAGGCCCTACATTTTTGTCTATCAGCCAATATGGAGCATTTTCTGAACTGAAGTTCCTTTTCCTCAAATGATTCTAGCTTGGATTATGTTGGCAAAAAAAAACTAGCAAATGCAGGCACTCAGTACTTCCTACGTATTGTCTCATTTTGTTGCTACATCAGCTCTTGTATTTTTCACCTAAAGGTCAGGAAACTGAGGTACATAATAGTGAGATAATTTGTCCAATTACGGGAAAGGCAGAGCTGAGTCTTAAGTGCACATGCTCAGGTCCTGGTGCCCACACTGTCCACATATATCCTGTGTCCCAAGAACAAATCAGATGTCCTCCCAAACACCACACACAGCACCTGCTTTGGTAATCCTCCTAAAATGCTTGTCATAGAGATTTAGACATCTTCAGTCCTGTAGGTTTTGTTGGCTCTGAGTCAAAAACAAACAAAAAAACCCAAACCCTTGAGCTTGGTAGCGGCGATGGTTCAGTCAATAAAGAGCCTGTGCACCAGAGTTCAAATTCCCAGGACTCACATAAAAAGCTGGAGGAGAAGCCAACCTGTGTTGTAGTCCCCATGCTTGTGGTAGAGAAGGGTGGAAACCAATGGATTCCTAGAACTTTGGCCAGTCAGCCTAGCAGAATCGGTGAGTTCCAGGTTCAGACACTATTTCAGTAAACAAAATGGAGGGCAATTGAGGAAGATACCTAGTGTTGATCTTTGGTTTCCACATGCATGCAACACACATGCTCATGCACACAATGTGCACATAGCCACATGAACACATACATATTACACACATGTGAACATGCACACACATGCATACACACAAACACACACAGGCAGGCTCAAACACACAGGCAGGCTTGCATACATGCCAGCTCGCATGCTCATACATGCTCCTAGTATTTGGTGGAGTAATCCTGTAAGGATGAGGTCTGATTCTGGTCCATTGAGCACTCAAGCTAGTGAATGTGATTCCACTCAGATCTAAGGCAGATATTTTTACGGAATCAACACAAAATTTATAGGTTTTTAGTAAGAGCTTATAGGCTGTGTTTTGCCTGTAGTGGGATGTGAGGATGCCATGCTCTTTGTGTGTCTGGTTGCCCTTCAAAATGTGTGGTCTAAATTCTAATGGCACAGAATTTGGCTGCTCTGTGTCGTGTGCCTCCACAGGGCAACCTCCGGAGAGCCACTTCATAAAGCAAGCGGCAGCCAACAACTTGTCCCTAATATGAGGCAGAGGACAGGACAAGGTCCTAAGCTTCAGAATGAGTCACTGACCTGGAGCTCTCATGGAGCTCTCAAAGGGACCCACCTGAATACCCTCAGCACCTCAGGATCAGGGTGACAAGCGGCTGTTTCAATGGCAGAGTAACATTGGTGCTGCCCTTTCTTGGCTGTGTCCCCCTTGCCCTCTCCACCTGCACTTCGCATAAACACCCTGCCCTCGAGCAAGAGCTGAGATCTCATTTTTTGGGGGGAAAGTGAGATGCAGCATTGCCTGACAAATGGGTGGGTCCCCTGAACCACCCGGTTTATGAGCACAGGTTGACTCCCTCCTCCTTAACATCCTCCCTCTCTTTATGACCCTGCGCAATCTTTGATGTCTTCTTCTAGAGCAGGGGTGCTAGGGGAGAAAGAAATGAGCCTTAGCCAAGGAGTCTCCCAGGAATTCTCAGGTGAGGGAAGGGGCTCTAGGGAGCAGGGCGGGAGTCAGCATAAAGGACTGTGAGTCGGACAAACTGGCACACAGAACATCCTCTCCAATCTGTGTCTCTTTGAGATCACCCATGTTGCGGTTAGAATACCGAGTGAGCCAGACCTGAGTTCAAATCTTGGCTCTTGGCACTCAAGCTTTTACCCTAGGCAGGTTGTTAACCCTTTGAGCTTTAGTTTCCTAATCTAAAATGAGTTATGCATTCTGTATCTCTCAACACATCAAGAGAACTAAGTAGAATATGCATGTAAGGAATCTATCTGTGTGCTGAGGCTAAGCCCACTCCCTTAATTTAAGGACAAGTTCCCTTACAGCAATCACCCCTCTAGCTTGCTTCCCCAGACACCGTCCCCTCCTCCAACATGAGCCTCTTTACCCTGCGGCTATGCTCTGGTAGAGAAGCATTTCTGCTGAAGGATGGTGTCCCACTTTTCCTACAAACGCACCAAGTCAGGATGCATGCCAGATTTCTTTTTAGACCTCTGGAATCTCTAAAACTGTGGTAGAAAATGATGAACAGAAAGCCTCTCCCACCTGACGCATCCTGCAAACAGCCATCTTCACACTTGACAGTGTCTGTCTCCGCCATGTTCTCTCTCCCCTCCACTGACAAGATTTTCTCTGCTTTGCTTCTATTCTTGTCCATCTATAATTTTTATTTTATAGCTGTACCATAATGATCTGGGGCCATCCCTACTGAATCACCAACTGGTCTTACTTTAGAATTTAATTTGGTTTTATTAAAATTACCAAAATTCTCCTGGGCAGGTGTAGACCTGGGTAGGGCACAGCTTTCTGTGTTGTTGACTGTGAGGCCTCTCCCACACTGGTCCATTTCCAGCCTCTGTAGCTTTGATTCAACCACAAATGGTGAGTGTTCCTGGTCATATGCAGTGTGTGTATGTCTGTGTGTGCGCACATGCACGTGCATGTGCATGTGTGTGTGTGTGTGTGTGTGTGCACTCATTTGTTTAAATGTAGCTAAAAGTTTCTGTGTTTCTAGAATTATGAAGTTTGTATAGCTTAGGGAAGGAGCTGCATCTTAAAGGGCTAGGGCAGCTGCTTGCATAGGGCCTTCCTACCTGCCCCAGGAGCATAGACATCCTGACATGCAGGCACCACCAAGGGTAACTTTTAGCATGAAGTCAGCCACAGTCATGGGCTTTCTTCTGCTTTGGACCTTCACTCCTTCTTTCAGGGAAGTGGAGGAGCAGAGCTTGGGAGGAAAACAATGTCCACTTGGATTTTCCAAGTTGTTCATTCCTTCTCCCCCTGAACAAAGGTATTTCCACTAGGCTTCTGAATTCTAGGATGTGGCAGGGATGGACACAGAAGCCATCTAGGAGGGGATAGGCTCCAAAGAGAAGGAAAGGATCAAACTTAAAAAGAAGTCGTACAGTTCACTTCCTCATATCTATCTTAGTGGTGGTCCCTGTCTCCCGAGGCACCAATCCCCACAGATCCCACAGAGAGGTGGTTCTCAGAGCAGCCTTTGGTCATGGACATCTTTAAATTGTTCTCCTGCCCAAAGAGAGACAGTTAATGGGGGTGGATGTCTTCATCTGTCCTTCCAATCCCATCCAGTATCTAAGATCTGAAGGAAGATTTTTTCCTCTTTTGTTTGTCTCCCAACATCCCAAACATTTCTCAGGATTTGGGAAGAGCAGCCAGATGGGGAATATAAACCACATACTTCCTTACTAGAGAATCCCATAAAACTGGGCCAGAGAGAGGCTATGAGTCTGTTTCAGAACCTCAGCCCGTTCCTCTCACAGCTTTGCTTGGCTGAATTTAGTCGATATCAAATCTGCCTGCTTCTTTTAAGAGAAGTAAGTATAAAGATTTTGTTTTTTTGAGAACTGGTTTTGTATTGGGAATAATGCTGGGATTTAGTTCCCCCTTATAGATTTAATTTCAAATCTTTACTATTAAGTGAAAAATGAGGCTATCGGAGGCCGACTGACATTGGCATTTGAAAATGAAATTTTTTCTCACCATTCATCCTTTCCTTAAAAAGAATAATGTAACTTGGAGAATATGATTATCCTAAAACACTTTATTTTTTAATTAAAGAGGGTTCATTATATTGCCCGTCTCATCTCGTCCCAGAGGAGGGAAGTCCTATGCTCAGCAGGTTTGCTAAGAAATAATTATAGGTTCAGCTCTTCCCCGGGCCCCGAAATTCAATTAAATTTTTTTTTGTTTCAAGTTGCTTGCAGTTATGTGGTGTGTGTGTGCTTGTGTGTGTCTTGTTTACCTCATGACAGTTCGTATGAATGGGTCCTGATATCTAGCTTGCAGTCATGTGCTGTGTGTGTACTTGTGTGTGTCTGGCTTACCTCATGACAGTTCGTATGAATGGGTACTGATATTTAGCATCCCAGAACCCAAACCAAATTCTTTGGCCACTTGTGTGAAAGAAATCTTTGTTTTTGATGAGAAACACTTTGGTAGTCTATTAATCCTGGAGCTGAGCTCTTTCAGGTTATTCTGAGTTAGTTTAGGGTTAACCAATGGCTCTTGACCACTACTGTGAATTAGAATCCGTCTGGGGAATTTATGCTTGGTGAAGTTGCCTCCCAGATGCATGGGTTCAGCTGATGTGGCATGGGATCCTTCACAAGTTCCTTTTTGTTTGTTTGTTTCTTGTCTTTTAGAGACAGGGTCTCTCTGTGTAGCTGTTCTGGAACTCTGTAGACCAGGCTGGCCTCAAACTCACAGAGATCCACCTTCCTCTGCCTCTGAAGTGCTGGGATTAAAGGCGTGTACAATCCACTGCCTGGCACAAGTATCTTGTAAAAGCTTCTCCAACATGCAGGCTGGCCTGAGAACCACTGAAGAGATGGCTGCACTCAGATTGCATAGGTTAGGTAGGGATTCAGTGATTAGCTAAAGACACCCAAACAAGAACATGAAGCCTAATTTGGTTGCCTCCACGCTCAGCTCATAGTGTAGCTATTTTAAGTATGTAAGCAAAGGGCTAGGGCTGGGTTCCTGTCATTTCTATGATGACTCTGAGTTTGTATTTAAACCCAGGAAGCAACAGTCATCCATAGTTGTCCCCATCACTACCTCTTTCTCATCCCAAGAGGGACAATTCTGTTGTGGGACTGCCCTTATTTACATGAAGAGGGTTTTTAGGAAGAACAGCAGACGCTCTGGCAAACCTGTTAGTAACTGGCACTTGAGCACCCAGGACATTCTGGGAGATGGGGCAGTGTTTATGGGTGCATTTAAGCCATGGTTGGCCTCTCCTTTTATATGAATAAAATATCTTCCCCCACACCTCCAGGCTTCGGGGCACAAGCCCTCCTAGAAGCCAGGAATATAGAAAGAGGGAGGGTAGTGCTGTGTGAGGCCAAATTCTAACCAGGTAATAAACCAAAAAAGACATGGCTAATCAAAATCTAATAAATGAACTAATAAATAACATAAATGTGCCTATGAATCTCTATACATTCTAGCACATAAATGTATATAGGCTTATATGTATTAGGGCCTAAATAATATGTGTGAACTTAAATATAGGGGTATAAACTTATTTATATAACTACACTAACTGTGTGGGACATGGACATTATTATGCAGATTTCTCAGTCATATGTTCAAAAAAACATAGCCATTTCCATGGAAAGTGATGCTTTCAAGCGTGCAGACTGTTGAAATGCACACGTCTTCTACTGGAATATAGGTGTTAATTGTTGCTTTATTCATAGGAGGTTTTACAAAGGAGAGAAATGGAATCTGTGGAGAACCAGAGTAAGCAATTCAGACTCAGGTCATCTACAGCCATTGTCTGGGTCTAGACCCTTTGCTATATTGGTGCTGCATGGACATGACCTTCAATAATTGGACTCAGTTACATGCTCTCCACTTTACTTCTCAGGATACAGGTGGGTGGTGAAGAACCGAGGGCCCTTGAGTCTGTCCTCTGCATCTACACTCTCAGAGAGAAGGAGAGTGGAAAGTACTCAAGAAATAGCCAGGAAAAGTAATTTCAATTTGACATAATGACATCAGCATTCTATCTCTACTCTTGCTCACAGAGGGACACTCAGGCATGTACACATGCACACCTTCTGGGCTTTACTGAAGCAGGTGGTCTCCAGAGACAACAGATGAACATGAGATACATACCAGCATACATTTGTCACAAGAGCTCAGCTGGGAACTTGTTTCCAAGCCAGTCTTTACTGAATTTTACAATTTGGAAGCCCAGTGCAAGTCTGTGTCTGAGCCTGTAAGCCAGAGCCACATCTCATATTGCTGTGATAGCTGGAATCTCAGGTTCCAAGTGCCAGGAAGCACTCACCATGATCTGCAGCCCCTGTGGATAGTCTGATCTGAGATTACTATTGAGTTTCCCAAAGCTCTGACTTACAGGTCCATATATGAATATTTTTATGATAAGGAATACAGATAAGAATACTCCCCCCTCTTTTTCTGTCTCTCTTTGTCTCTGTCCCTCTTGTCTGTTTGTCTGTCTGTCTTTCTCTAGAATGGCTCTGTAACATTATGGCTTTAAGTATGCATCTCATTCTTCTATCTGTGCCTCTTGGTAAAGTCAAAACAAGGCCCCTGAGAAATAAAAGCAACCTAACCTTGGAAAAAGACAACCTGGGATGCTCATGGACAAAATGAATTGGAAAGGACTTGTGTGGATTGCTTGATCTTGGCTGTCCCATTTTAATAAGTACAGATGAAAAGAAGCTGGTGGCGTTTGTCTTGACTCCCATCTGCACAGACAGAATGGTTCTATGAGGCTCAGAGATGTTGCTTGCTCATCCTCATTAGTCACAGAGTGGCCCCCACAGCTTGATGGCTCTCAGAGACTCCAGGGTCATGTGACACATAGGTCTATGCAAGAATAATGTTGTGAGACCAGGAGGATTGGGCTTGCTATTCATCTTCTCATTCAGCAAATAATTTTGAGGCCCTACATACACCAGGCACCATGCTAGGTTCTGGGTTGGCAAAGAACAATTATCTACAAGATATTTATAGTACTAAGGGATGAACTCATATATATATATATAAGTAAGTATGATATGATTGAAACATAACTGGAATGATGCATAAAACATGACTGTGCAAGGAAAGAAGAATCTAAACTGGTTTGAGGACTGGTGTGGAGGAGGGTGAATTCAAGGAGACACAGAGAACTGGGATTTTTTTTTTAGTCACTTGGTCCTGACTATAGTGTTGTGTTTATTGAATAAACTGATGGAGTATTTATTGTCAGGAATGCAGTGGCAAAGCACTGGATAGGAATCAGAAGGTCTGGGATCTGGTCTGGGCTCTACCCTTGCAATCTGTGGTTTGGCCATGTCACTACTTGTCAAGATAATTATTAGAGGAAGATTGAGGACAAATACCAGTCCACCACTTCCCTGTTGAGAAAGAATATGGTTTCTCCTTTCAGTGGGAGAGAAATAAAATCAAGGTTTTCTTTCAAAATCCCATTCTTAAATTATTTGTTAACTTTCTCTTTGTAAAATCACCCTTTCCCAATTTTCTTTGACACTTTAAAAAGTATTAAAATTTTCTGAAGAGAGTAGGTATGGCTTGGTTCTTTTTTGCAAAACTCAAGACAAAATGGATGTTCTGAAGAGAATGGAAATGGGGGATGGGGTGGGAAGTAAACTAACATTTAAGAACTCACTCGGCCCGGTAAGGTGACTCATGCCTAGAATCAAACATTTGGGAGGCCAAGAAGAGGATCACTGTAAGCTCAAGGCCAGCCATGCTGAATTCCAGGCCAACCTGGCCTATAAAGTGAGATCCTGTCTCAACAAAATCAAATAAAGGTAAATAAGAACCCATTTGGCTTAGTTCAATTGGTGTTAGAAAAGAAGTTGCATATCTTGGGGCCAAGAAGAATGGGTAGCAGGCAGAGCCTGGGAGCTGCATGGCATCTTCTTCCCTAGGACTTTATCTGCTTCTACACTTGAGCCTGGAAGAAAGCAAGTCTTGCCTAACACATCTTGCCCATGTGGGGACAGCAGGACCTGCCTCCCTTTTTACCATGTCTTCACTTCCCTTTCTGAGAAAAAAGGAGGATAAGATACAGACATCTTCTGCCTGATCAAATAGCCCTAAGTGAGAGCTGAAGGCCTGACGCTGGCCAGAGGAGCCTTTGCTCTCTGCCTCTAAAAGATAACACTCTGGCTCACCATCAGCCTTCCCTTCTGCAAAATGTAAGGACTCCTGCTCTACTCAACACTCAAAGTGTAAGGACTCCTGCTCTACTCAACACTCAAAGTGCTTTGCTTTTATGTTTATCGTGATAATTCTCTATAATGATCAGAATTATAAATTCTGTTTTCCTAACGAGACAGTAATATACCTGAAGGGAGGGCATGCTTTCCTTTCTGCTTATTATTACTTCTACATATTAGTGACTCAATGCTATTTTCCATAAACAAATCAATGGTTGTGGAGATCGCCAGTTCCATCACATAGCCAACAGACTTGATGCTTAATTATGGTTAACTCTCGTTATTTGTGAGTTCAGGGTTCTGACTCTACTTGTTCTACTTGCTAACATGTTGGTGACACCAAAATCAGTACTTTGAGAAACATGTAAAGCTGTAAAACTCATCCTTTTCAAATACACACAATTACGTGTGTCTTTGTGTGTGTGCTCACCATGCGCTGCCTGGTACTTGTGGAGGCCAGAGAAAGGTTTTTGGATCCTCTGGAATTGGAGTCAGAAATGGTTGTGAGCTTCCATGTGGGTTCTGGGAACCTAACCCAGGTGCTTTGAAAGAGCAGTCAGTGCTCTTAACCAC
This sequence comes from Dicrostonyx torquatus, assembly GCA_028555095.1. Lineage (NCBI taxonomy): Eukaryota > Metazoa > Chordata > Mammalia > Rodentia > Cricetidae > Dicrostonyx > Dicrostonyx torquatus. The sequence goes on along the minus strand of JAQHUG010000380.1, from coordinate 861,891 downwards.
CAGTCGTCTCTTCAGTCTTATTTCATATATATTTTTGTCTGAGTGGGAAGAAGGGTGTGTGTTTACAGTTCTAACACTTGGGAGCTGGAGGCAGGAAGAACAGGAATTCAAGGTCATAAACAGCTGTAATTAGTTCATTCCTAGATTAGGCTGCATGAAACACTATCTCAAAAAATGGGAAAAATTAACTTGAGAAACAAGAATTGGACATTGTACATATTCTTATATGTGGAATATAAAGCAATGTAACTCAAAGAAACAAAAAATAAAATGGTGATTGTCATAGGCTGGGGGATAGAGGGACTGGGAGATAGTCAAAGGATAGAAAGCCCAGATATAAATAGGTACATAAAGGATGTAAATGAGCCAGAGGAATATAGTTTTATGTTTTCTTTCTTTTTAAAAAAAGATATATCTAATAGTATGGTAGACACAGTAACTAATAATGTATTAGGCATTAGAAAAATGTTAGGAAGATAAATTAAAACATTCTTACCATAAAAATGTTTGGGAGCGAGGTATGTGCCATCGTGTAGATGGTTGTCTAGCCGATGATCTGGGCCTTAGGTTTAATTCCCAGCACCACTACAAATGAGTGAATAAATAAACAAACAGGCATTTGAGGTCATGGATATGTTAATTAGACTGTTTTAATTATTCTACACTGTGACAATAAATCAGACCATCATTTTGTCCTATAAATACAACCATAATTTTTCAATTTATGATAAACATGAATTGTAGAGAGGAAAAGAGTAAACACTGTCAGCTGGCTTCTCAGTTCCCTGTGTTTGGAATGAAGGCTTTTACTCTCTTTCCCCTCTAACCTGGCAGCACACATTTACTGACCGGTTTGCGGCAGATAAGGATGCTAGCACTTGTTGAAGTTTGCTTCTTAAACTTTCCCAAAGGCCCATGTGTTGGTCCCCGGTGTGGCCCTATTAGGAAGTGGCAGAAACTTGAAGCAGTGAGACCTCGTTGGGGGTCTTAAGTCATGGGGGAGGGTGTACTCACAAAGGGTTGCTGGAGCTCAACCTCTTGTTCTCTCTCTCCTTTGTCTCTCAAAAAGGAGCTTGGCTGTACCCCAAGTTTTCTGGCAGGATATGCTGCCTCAATACAGACCCAAAGCATCAACCAATTGGCCATGGTCACTCAGAGCTTCAAGATAAATGAGAGTCACCTTTTGTAAGTTGATTATCTCAGGCATTTGTTATAGTAATGGAAAGTCTATGAACATAGCTCTGTAGTGTTTAAAAGAAAATTATGATACCTGCAATAAATGATCAAAAAATGATCTTAAAACAATAGCACTTACAATATCATCAAGAAAAATTAATTAAGAACACATTTAACAGAGGAAGCCTAAGGCTCTTACTTTGAAAACTATAAAACACTATTGAAGACAATTAGAGAAGACCTCCATAAATGTGAGTCCTGAGAGATGGCTCAGTGGTTAAGAGCATCCAGCTGCTCTTACAGAAGACCTGGTTCAGTTTCCAGCACCCACAAGTCCCAGGAAATCTGAAAGCCTCTTCTGTTCTCTGAAGGCATGTATGCACATGATATACAAACATCCATGTAAGCAAAACACTTACTTACAGTTTTTTTTAAAGATAAAATGAATAAATCCTTTTGTTTTTTTCGTAAAGCCCATATTCATCACAGTGCTTCCTGACTCCCACAAATCCTTCCAAACCCATCTGGTTCCTTTGCAGAAATTGGCAGTTGGAGCCCAGAATCCATACAGAGATCTGAAGGATCCCAAATAGTCAAAACAGTCTTGAAAACTAGAATAAGATTGGTTTCTGTTTAAATTTATGGCTGCATTAGAAGTTAATAGGGCTTGTTCTCCAGTAGAAGTATAATTTGGAAGGCTACATCTGTATTGGAGGTAAATTTGTCAACTTATAAAAGACAATTTCTTATTTCTTGATATTAAAACTTAGTAATAAAAGTAATCATGGGAGAGGCATAGGACAGAAAAATCTTTCCACAAAGAAATAAATGGTGAGTCCAATAGCAAACCTTTGCACCCCCTGTCCATTCATGATGGCATGAGTGTCCTGACAATCGAATGGAGGAAGGGATAGTTGTGGAAGCCATCCTGTTCTACCTCACACTTCACATAAAAATTAGCTAAAAATGGTTCGAAAGCAAATGCCCCAGTTAAAAATGGCAAAGGATCAGAATAGACCCCCACACACACCTAAGGAACACACAACATATTCCTAATATCACTAACTTTCAAGGGAAAGCAAATGAAAAGTACAAGAAGAGGCTGGCTGGCGGCTCAGCTGGAAAGGTGCATATCACTCAAGCATGAAGTCCTGAGTTTAGATCCCCAGCACCCATGTAAGAGCCAGGTGTGGTCCCCAAGGCTGGAGTGGCAGGAACGGGGATCCCTAGACTTTCTGGCCACACTGTGTAGCCAATTGATTCAGTGAGAAGCCCTGTCTCAAATCTAAGGTGGAAAGCAATCACGGAAGAGCTCTGACCTCTTGAGTCATGCGTGCATACACGTGAATGTACAGATACAAACAGCACAGTGAGACTCTGCTTCACATTCACTAGGGTGAATGTGGTAGCAGTAACAAAAATGACCTTCCACACATCGCTGGTGAGAATATCAGGTAGTTCTTTGGAAAGTCAGTCCCGCAGCTCCTCAAAATATTCACCTTACTGTGTGATCTAGCCATTCCACTTCCATGATACACCCAGGAGGAAGGAAGCTGCGAGTCCACCTGAAAGCTCAATCTGATTATTCCTAACAGCTGAGAGTGGAAGCAACCCTAGTCAGCTGATATTAGAGAAATTGAAGTAAAATACTATTTGGCATTAAAAAAATAAAGAGTTGACACATGTCACTATATGGACTCTGGGAACATGTAAATTCCATGTACTGTATGATTCTGTTTCTATGAACTGTGTAGGGTAGATAAATGTATAATGAAGAACAAATCGGTGGCTGCCCAGGGTGAGTGATGTTGAGGAGAAATGGGAAGGGACTGCTAACAGCGGTAGATTTCTCTCAGGGAAATGGCTGGACAGTTCTGTAAGTATACTAGAAACCACTGAATCCTGTGTACACTTTAAATAGGTGAATCATGCAATGTGTGAAACACATCTCAATAAAGCATTTAAATCCTTATAACACAGCCCCTGCCCTCAGGGCCCTTTGCAGTAACTGGGATTGTGTTGTCATTGTTCTTCATCTTTAATGGCTATTCCATTTTGAAAATGTATTTCCTTTTCCATCAGCTACTGTGTAGTGTAATGCTTTGGGCTTGGGGTGAAAGTTGCAGGAAAAGCCTAGGACAGAGAGTGGAGCAGAGTGTAACTGCAGCAGGTCTGTCTGAGGTGGGCTCAGCAAACACCCTCATTCTTGGCTGGTGATGGCAGAAGTGGCATATCTTCAAGGGTTCAAATTCAAGTGTTCTCATTGATTTCTGCTTCTGGTGATGTCTGGGATGTCTCCCCTTCCGGATCCACTGGTAGTGGGGTGCTGACCTTTGACCTGAAGATCCTGGTAGGCTCAGATGGAAGGAACGGCATGGAAAACTTGCTTCCATCTGGACAGTGGAAAGGAGGCAAAGACCTGGAAAAGACTCAGGAAGTCTGAATGGGACCTAGACTCAGAACCTGCCTCTATGTACTCAGGGAAGGAGCTTTTGGTCCTAACTCGGCTCCTTTTCTTCCTCCAGAGCCCAGACTTGAGCTGTTGTATCTATGTGTTCTTAGCCGCCAGTTTGATGGGATCCTTTCTTGACAGAACAGATAAACAAGAAGCAGAGAGCTCTCCAAAACAAAAGAAAGAATGTGATAGGAGAATTAGCTCTGGAGCTACTGAGGTGGCTCAATAAGCAGCAGTTTGTTGCCAAGCCTGAGTTCGGTCCAGAACCCACGTGGTGGAAGGAGAGAATGGGTTCCCACACCATGATGTGTGTTCCCATGTATACCGCACAATAAATAAAGGGGATTATTTGCCTGGTGGCTTAGCTTTGGTCATTTGGAAACCTTTAGCTTGATGGGGAAGCAACACTCAGACTTAAGAACTAAAAGCCTAACAAGTAATAGAAAGATTTTATTTCAAAAGAAAAAATAACGCTCTCAAATGAGAACATGCAGGGCTAGATTCTAAAGTAAGTCCTGCTTGCTGCAAGAAGGGATTCCATCCATAACGAAGTGTGTGAACATGGCTGAGGAGATCGTCCTACCCATAATGCTAGGCTTTAGTCACAGGAGCAGACTGCACGGTGCTGGTCATGTGGCCTTTACCTGGTGTGGCTGGCTGAAGGCCGGCTAAGGGCCAGCCAACATGGCTAGCATGGAGAATATGAAGGAAGGACCGCTTGGTGAATTTTGAAGAATCCCTGTACTCATAGGGAGTCAGTGTGAGTGTGAGTTAGGAGCCTTTGCTGCCTTGTGGGTTGCCTGCACCAGAGCAGGCCCATGTTCTGCTCTCTGGCCAGCTTTGCTCTCTGCTCTTCTTATCCCAACTTGCCTAATTGATACCTTGGTCGATGGTGTCATTAACAATGCTTGAATAATAGCTGGACTGGCTGATTTCAAAATGGCATAGGTGATTAATATGTAGGAAATTCAGGTGGAGGGGACAGGGAACAGGGAAAGAAATATCTCAAGAAATGGAAGATGAGGGAGGTGTCCTTCTGCAGCTCCTTACTGCCCACCTATCACCATCAAGCAGAAGGACGGGCTTGGGGATGGAAGTCTAAGTCCCAGCCCTCAGTTTGCTGATCCCCTCCAGTTCCCTCCCACCTCCCCCAGCAGCACACGTTCTGACACCTACAAGCTCGTTACATGATGATGACCTATATTTTTATCTTTTTTATGAGCATCAAACACACATCGTCTTGCAAGCACATGTGTTTTTCCCCTATTGACGTGCTAGTGCCTTTGATGGTAATTTATTGTAGGGTTGAGCAGCCAGGTCTTAATTGTACCCTAAAATTGCTTACCATTTTGATGCCTCCAAACCATCCCAAAATGTACCTTTTTCCTACAGAAGGGTGTGGGGCCATCCCTTTGTTACTGTTGTCTGCAGTGGAATGCAGAGCTTAGAACAAGAGGGAGAGATTGCCCAGCTGGGTTTCAGGGACGCCTTGGTCCCCAGCTTCTAATTGCAGTTGGGCGGTTGAAAGTTTTGCTATACTCAGCAAAATGAAGTCCTGTTCTCCTTCATGGTTTAGGGTCAACACGGCTTTACTGGTTGCTCAGAGTCGTCAATGCAGTTAGAACTCCAGATTTAGGTTTTGGAGGATGTTTCCTTTGTGGCCACCTGTATCTGTGAATCTAGTTGGGATCACAGGAGACTGTTGAGTACTCCCCAAAGGAGTCTGGCAGCTAACCCAAGTGAATTATGCTTCTGAAGTCATTCTGTAACAGCTCCCACTTCCACAACTGACCACTCCCTTCCCTGGCTTAGGTCAAATTCAACAATCCTATTCAATATTCAAGGAGCAGCAAATATGGGGAGAAGAGCCCAAGACTATGAGCTGAGTTTAGCCTTAACCATAGTTTGCATTTGGGTCTAACATTCTCCTGTGCTCTACCTCACTTGTCCCTCAGTACATGACAGCATCATACCCCTGGAGACTCACAGTCATTACAGAAGGATGAGTCAATGTTCCAGAACAACTAGAAATGTAAGCCACGTCTCATGAAAATATAAGGGAAAGGGAGGCTAAAATAAATCCCTGCCTCTTTCCGGGGAGGCAGAAGTCTGGTGTTGGTGCTGGCCTATGCTGGAGTTCTCGCGAGCTCTGCTGCACACTCTCCATCACAGTTGTGCTGCTGTGTCCCTGTCCTCCACACTCATTACATGGGCCTGCTCATACTCGTCCCTACACAATAATACAGGCTGCTTTCCTCCTCCCCTCTCAGTCCATTTCCTCCTGATGTTAATGGTCCTGAAGCAGTGCCTACCAGTACAGCCTTAACTGGCTCATAGGAGTCCATCATTCCAGAGCTCCTGCATTTATCGTCTCCCACATGGTCTCTGGTGACACTGCACAAGGATGAACCTTTTCCGTGAGCACAAAGTCAGCACCATTACCTTTAGGTGATTTAAAAAAAAAAATCTCTTCTGCTAAATGTCTTCTCAAACGATGCTATGCACTCTTCTTTGGTCCCTAATTTTTCTTTTTCTTTCTTTCTTTTTTCTTTTTTTTTTTTTGGTTTTTTGAGACAGGGTTTCTCTGTGGCTTTGGAGCCTGCACTGGAACTAGCTCTTGTAGACCAGGCTGGTCTCGAACTGCCTTCCGAGTGCTGGGATTAAAGGCGTGAGCCACCACCGCCTGGAGGTCCCTAATTTTTCTATCCGTGGCAAGGAAGTTGTAAACATGCAGGTGGACTTCATAAAGACAGCAGCTTTCATGATCAAGTTAACATGAAATCTCATTTTCCTTAGAATAATTGCAAAGTCACAGTTGTCAAACTTCTACAATTCGGTCATCTGAAGATTTCCAGGAGATAGAGGGTATCTATTTCAATTGTCTGGTTCTCCAGTGCAAAGAGAATAAAATTCAAATGCTCAGGACCCTCCATGCTGACAGGACATCATTTACACCTACAACCTCGTGAGTCTGCTCTGAGTTTCTTAAACTACTATTGTCTTTTGTGCCCAGACCTTGGCAATGCTTTCCATCCTATCTGGGTTGCTGCTACTTTCCATCCATGTATTACAGTCTGATGACATCAGTCTGGTTGAAAATCTTACCAAAGCGCTTCCCAGGTCTTCGTTGATACCTTTTTGTCTTCCCCTAACTCCAGGGCTCTGTTATTTGCACTTCTAGTTACAGCACTGTTTTTTTTTTTAATCGAAGTACTTTGTATTTGTTTCTTCTACTAGTTTGTGGGATTTGGGGAGGTGAAGATTCTGTGTTTCTGAACTGTGTGTTCCTAGACTCCGCACGCTGCACTGTGTAGGTGTCCGAGATATAAAGATCAACTCCGAAAGAGACTCAAGCTGCTCACTGTCTACAGCTGCTTTTCTACTATGCCATGGTTTTTCTCTGTCCAGGTCAGGTCTGGGTCTTCTCCAACTCTGCGTACAATAAGACAAGAACATCTAAAACGATAGCATAGGCAGATAGTGAACTGGTGAGTTTTGCTCCTTGGAAAGTTTCTGGGCTGGGTTGAGATGTAGTGTTCCTGCTTGGCAAAGGAACTGAAGGGATATGTGTTCAGGTCCATCCTGAGAGAAAGCAGGACTGGCAGAGGCAGCTGAGGATGGTAAAAGACTAATAACTCAGAACAGGGTTTTGAATGTCAGCAAAAACGGCCATGTACTTGCTTAAAGGTGCCCATTTCAGTCTTGGCATTGGTCTTGCTTCCAGATGCTCCAGTAAGGTCACAGGCAGCAGTTTTCCTGCTGGAGTCCTTAAGGAAAGACAGACTGCTCTACGTCCGCTGGTTGTTGGTAGTGGAGTGGTTTCTGGTTGTGTATGTCCTGGGTATGTAAAAAAAAAAAAAGACAATGTCACCTGCCCCAGGTGCCCTGCCACCTCCCCCAGTTTTGCTTGCCTCCACCATTTCAGTTCTAACCTCCAACAAAGCTATTCTAAGATAAGCTATTAAGTTGCTCCCCTTTGTCCATAATTATCCAACTTTGTTCCTGATGGTCCACAAGGATGGCATACTCGGCTTCTCCGCTCTCAATTTTGTAGCTTTCAGTATGCCAGACCCTCTTCTACTTCCAGAAAGTCTTTCCTGACTGGCATCCAGAAATGCCCCAAACTTGTATCCTCTTTAGTCTGATTCTCTGTGTTTGTCTGTCTTGCTTCCTATCATGTGGGGACTTCCTCGCATGGATATCACTTTTCTTAGCAGCTTCTCCTATCTCCCTATGGTTTCCAATGGCCTTCTCTTGCTTGGAAAGTCAACTCACCTTAGCAAGTGACCATGAAGAGAGAGTCTAAACCCACTGACTTTATAGTCCCTTCTGTCCCTCTCAGTTTTGTCCTAAGTTCCTGTGTTTCTTCCCGGGATATACCTCACATTTGATGGTCATTCTAGGCAGGAGTTTGGATCCAACACTGAGGGTTGCCTGGACTGAGGCTCTCAAATACTGTGAGAAGTAGAGAGTTCTTCTGGAGTACAAAGTGGGCTTCGCTCCTCAGCCAGCCATTCTTCCAATCTGAGGCACTGCTCGTGTCTCAGAAGTTGACACGGAAGAACTTTGTCTATCTCAAATTTAATTTTAGCAATTACTGTAGAACCCTAAGTGGAAAAGTAGATTAGATATTCCAATATCTCACAATCCCATGTTCATCTACATATAAACTTATGCAGTTAAATATTATTGAAACTAGTTAGGTGAAGCTGAGCAAAGAAGCCATCTCAGTAGGAGTTGGAATTAATAAGGAAGTCGTTTTTTTCTCTAAATGGCCTGGAGGTAAGTTTCACTGTGAGATGAGGAAGGAAACAGAGACTAAAGACAGCATTTCAGAGAGTGAGCAACCAAGGGCTTAAATAAGAGGAAGAGTGTGACTGTGGGGTCGGTGAGTGTGCCATCTTAGCTAAGATACAAGAGCGAATAAGAAAAGTTTATAAATGGGCCCATGAGAATCATTTACCATTGGCAGAGGAGCTCGATATCTTTTCTAGAGTACATCCTTGCAGCTGTAAGCAGAGCCATAGATAAATAAGTCCAGGATGGATACAATTTTTATTCTTTTCCTTCTATTTTGAAGAAAACTAACATTTTGGGAATTCAGACTCCTAAGACTAAAGTGCTTCACAAACATAAAGATCAATTATGATATGAGCCTAGTAGCCGCCCTTCTCTGAAATACTGCTTAAATGTCCACTGAATCGTTTGTCTAAATGGACTCTATGCATCATCTTGCATGGTCCTATTCAGAAACCATAAAGTGACCTACCAAAATAATTAACTTATCTAGCTACCTGTTTCTTGTGCCCTTCTGTATTTTAACAAAGTTTCATGTTAAAAAGTAAAGAATCTTTTACACTTGGTGTCTGTTCATTGGCTTTGCTTCCTTGGAGTGAGTGTTGAGGAGGAAGGACCACCTAAGAACTGCCTCTGAAATTTCCCAGCACGCCATTGAGTGGTCTCTGACCAACAGAAGAGGAAGGTCCTTCCTTACCAGATTTTTGTTATATCTTTACCTTGTATCTTTGTTGGGATTTCCTCTGAAACATCAGGAAGCTTTCCTAGAATGAGGAAGGGAATGTTATAATGTACCTACCTCTTCCCTTTGGCATATTTAGATATTAAAGATGGATTTCCAAGAAAGAATTACATATTGTCGTGAGAGAAGGGATAGAATTCTCATAATGACCTGTTAGATTATTAAGCTGATTAAAGGAAGTTGTGTGGTCCCCTCATCTGAAGCTAGAGATATGGTGGGCTTCTCATTTGTCCATTTGTCTTTATGACTTGTGAGATAGTATGATGTATGAATAGATTCTCAAATTTTTGTCTTTGGGCTCAAGACTCAATCATTTTATAAAGGGACAGAGAGAAAGAAGAGTAGAGTAGCTTGAGCCCATCTCTTCAGGTGGCTCTTCCCATGGTTGCATGATCATCACTCCTTTGATATTAGTGCACATTGTAAATAGTCTTTGTCCTTCATTCATGTTAGTGAAGCACCTTAGTCAGGAGTGATCCAAGTCCCTCACACATTAATCTTTTCTCAAAATTAAGGAGGTGGAGAGATGGCCCAGTGGATAAAGTCCTTGTGCAAGACTGACAAACCTGAATTTGATCTCCAGAACTCACATAAAAATGGAAAGACTTCCACACATGTACTTCATGCACTGTGGTATATGCATGCATGTGTGCATACATACTCACACATGAGTACACACATATACACACACTAATAATAATGATGGTAGTAATAAATACTGTTTTATAGGTAAGGAGAATGATTTCTCATGGTTCTCATGGTGGTGTTTCAGGTGGCAGAGGCAGACAGAGCTCTGAGAGTTTGAGGCTACATAGTGAGTTTGAGGCTACATAGTGAGACTCTGTCTCAAAAAAAATAAAAATGAGAGGAATCAGGGCCAGTGAGATGGCTCAGCAGATAAAGGTGCTTGCCAAAAAGCCTTATGATGTGAATTCAATCCTTGAGACTCAAATGGTACAAGAAGAAAACTGACTTCCACAAGCTGACCTCTGACCTCCACAATTGCACCCATGTGCATATACACAGACGTGCACACGAAATAAATTAAATATATTTTTATGTTAAAAGAAATATAAAGTGAGAAAAAGCATTGGAGATAGACACCACTGGTGTGTTTGCGTGCAAGTGTGTGTGTGCGAGTGTGTGTGTGTGCAAGTGACTGTGCTGGTGTCCAAAGGTGATGTAATGCATATTATTTCACATTTTTTCTTCACAGCATGAATCACATTTGTGAATTTGTTCAATGTTCAGCCACACACGAGGCTCATGCTTCCTCTGCACATCATGATACCTCACATGGAACTTGGTACATGGTAGGCATGTAAGAAATGCAAACAAAAAAAATCAGGCGTGTCTTTGTTTGGAGAATGAAAAGTAGCCCTTTCTCAGGGGTTGAGAGGATGCTGTGCTGTAACAAGTGGAGGAATCAAAGATGAACCATAAAGCCTGACAGCCTGAGGAGAGGCTCCTTGTTGACAGACAGTCTAGCGTCTCCCCATCTCCAAACGCTTCTCATTGTAATGCCCCAGATGCAGGCCAGGGAGTAATCCAGGACTGTCCATGGGAAGAGATGGGTCACAGCTATCAAGGCAGATTTTCTATTCTAGCTGCAGTGTCCCAGATATAGCAGAGTTTGAAGTCCACTAACCTACAGGGCACAGTGGAGGCTTGGTAGCATGATCAGAGAGGAATGTGGAGCTGGCATTTGGGAATTTTACCCTGGGGACAAACTAATTCTTCATGCCTGTATTCTCTGATGGCATCTACAAGGCCAAGAACAATCAGATGAAGGTAGCAGCTGGAGCCTTCTGTGTCCGCAGGATGTTGGTAGGAGAATTTGAGAAGATGGGAATTGTTCTCTTCAATCAACGAGAAGAGAACAATTCACTGGCCGGGAAAGAATCAGAGAGTGATCCACTTGAAGGAAGTCTGAGAAATCCCTTAACCATAATTCTGCTTCCATCCAGAATAAATAAAATTCTGTCCCTATCAAAGACCTCTTGAAAGTGAGAGAACTGTGCTCTTAAACTCAGCTCAAGCCATTCTGCGACATGGGGGCTGTGACTGGAACAGTGGGAGAACAGGGAGATTCTCTGTCTCTCTGGCTGGAGTGAGGAGGCCCAATCACAGCCTCTCTGCTCTACCTTCTTGAGATTCTGCCTCTGTGGAGAGTGGGGATTGGGTAGCTGATGGCAGCTGTGGAGAGACCTTCATTCCTGGAGCCTACCTGAGAGGGTACCTATGACTCTTGTAAATGTGATGACATCGGCAATGACAGACTCTCCAGTCGCCTGGTAGTCTGTAATTGAAGCCAGGAATTCAGCATACGCTCAGACACACCCAGCCTTCACTGTGGTTCCCAGAAGTGAGTTCCTGTACAGCCACTAGGCTGGGAGGACCCTCACTTAACCAATCCTCCCTCACAAGCTCAGGGCTTTTAGTTGAATTCTAGATTCCCAAACCTAGAGATCTTTTCCCCCTATCTCTATTTTGTTAGCAGTGGTGTCTACATTGTTCTTGCTAGTTGCCTCCAGGATTAACCTCCTCAGTAAATGATATCCAGTGTCTTTGGTGTCACAGCCAATCTTTTCTAGTTGAACTGAAATCTCTTGTTATAATCAGGGTCTAAAATTAATCAAGCCAGAAAACTTATACACTGCTAGGAAGTCCCAAGCAAAGAGGTTGGAGCTTTTCTTGCTGTTCTCAACCTTCTCCATAATGAGATGCTTTGTTTCTGTGAATCGGCCTCGATCCAGACTTCCAGACTCTATGACAGGACATTTCATCCCTCCCTCTGCCTCCAGGCAGGACTGAACTTAACTCATCCCAGACTGAAGGGTGTCTCCTTTAGACCTTGTTTAAAGGTGTCTTGAGTTCTCAGCTTCTTCCAGTTAGGAGAGACCACATGATTAACACAGCCATCTAATCTCATCTCAATTTCCTATAGATTTTCTAGTCTGTTTCTTTTCACCGCAGGGAGGAAAATCCATATGGCTCTTACCCAGTCCAGCCTGAAGTCTCTCCATGCCCTTACAGTTCTGCAGCTTCATCTGGGCATTGCTGGCCTGAGCTGTACTTGCCACACTTCCATCACTGTTGTTAGTATGCCCCTTCCCCAGCACATCACCTCGCTTTGTACTGAGACATCAAATCTTAGTCCTCTCCACCTTAAGTGCCCTTCCTTCCCTCTCTTATTTATTCTGCCTTCTACTACTTTGAAACCCTGCTCTACAGTTGCTTTTGAGATGGCATTTCTTATCCCTGCATTTCCTTTATATCTCCAGTCTTCTGAATTCCTCTAGCCAAAGAATAAAGAAGTTCGTTTAGTCTGCTCCAAGATCTGTTCTTGCCTCACTGTCTGTAAATATGAAGTATGGGTGAGAAAATTTCCAGAAGAATGTATAGGGGGTCAACCATATGGTACAGCGAGAGGTCCCCAAGCCAAGAGCTCTAAGGCAGGCTAGTGACCTTGGGCCATTTATAACTTTTCTGGTCTGTCACTTTGATTTTATGTGCAAATAATGAATGAGGTCATCTATAAGAATTTTCCTATCCAAAAAACATTATCAAAAACATCATCAATTTGTGTTTTCCTCCAACAGCACAAACAGAAATTTACAAGCAGGGAGATCACAGACCTGGGGAAGAATGAGCTAAAAGATATAATTGACAGGGAACCATTCCATTTTAATATGTGGGTAACACCACCACTGTATAAGGAAGAGGGAGGGACTTCTACACCTCCTTGCCCACTTGAAATCCCACACAAATTGCTGTCATGGTTTGAAGGGTGGGAGGGTAACTCCAGCAGAAGCCTGACACCTGGTACCCTGTGCACTGCTGTCTTCAGGAGCAGCCTGGAGATACCCTTGTTCTACCATGGAGACGTTGACCCATGCTGATTCAAGTTCTGAAAAAAAAAGTGCCTCAATAAGTATGTTTTCCCCTAGAAATTTCTAGACTTCATGTGAGTAAAATAGAAAGTTCTCGATGTGGAACAACAAAGTCTCCACTATCTAAAGAAAACTTACTTTTCTTCTATGATATATAGGTCATTACACTTTGTAAAATAAAAAAACCTTAAAGGCAGTAACTTATAAGGTTATTTGGTCGTGTCTGTATGTGTGTGTGTGACAGCACATGAATAATCAAAGGAAAACTGACAGGATTTGAAAGCAGAGCTAAGAGAAAAGTTATCTCCTTCTACAGTTGATTCTAGGGATCAAACTCCAACCATCAGGTTTGCTAACAAGAGTCCTTACTGCCAGGCAGTGGTAGCACATACCTTTAATCCCAGTACTCAAGAGGCAGAAGTAGGTAGACCTCTGTTAGTTCAAGGCCAGCCTGGTCTACAGTGTGAGTACCAGGACAGCCGGGGCTACACAGAGAATCCCTGTCTCAAAAAACAAAACAAGAAGAAGGAGAAGAAGGAGAGAGAATCTTTATCCTCTGAACCACCTCATGGTGAAATACTTTGTGTTTACCATGAGCACTTAAATATAAGGTAAAAATTTATCTCCCCTAAATAATATCTCAGAAAAGAGGACGTTGCTTTCTATTTGAACCCGACCATATCATGGGATTCTTTGATAAGACCTTAATCTACAAAACTAAACAACCCCTCCCTCCATACAACAGAAACCCACAATCATCACTGGATTCGATTACTTATAAGACTGATGGAATCTGTTTGGTTTTGTTTTGTTCAAGCAACCTTCAGTAACTGGGAACATCACAGACTTGGTTATTAGCTTTCTTGCTGAAATGACTTAAAATTCTAGATGAAATATTTAGAAGAGCTGACAAGATGCTATGGAAATTCTGTTCAACAGCCAATGGGAAGTAAAGATGCTAAGTACCAAGAGGAGAAAAAGACTACTTTTCACCAGACGATATTTGCTGATAGAAGCAAACTTGGACTTTCATGTTGATGCCTGGATTCAATGGACAAAGCTCAGGGATAGCCAGAAAGGGCTAGCATGATGGGAGACTCATTCCTAAATGAAACAAAAACCAAGGGTCCACTTTGGGCAGCTCTCAGACAACTGCGAGAAAGTGGGGGCAGTCCAACCTGATCTGATCTCATTTATTTACATTAACTAAGAACCAGGACTGGAGCGATGGCTCAGCAGTTAAAAGCACTGACTGCACTTCTACAGACCCAGCTTCAATTCCCAGTGTCCACGTGGCAGGCAGCTCACAACTGTCTGTAACTTCAGGGGACCTGACACCAATGGCAAAACACTAATGCACATAATATAAATTTTTTTTAAAAAGGAATTCAAAGAAAACCTCCAACCTTGGATTAAGTTTTGAATGATTCTAAATTTGCACTTCCCATAGGTACCCAGAAAAGATTGGTAAATCTGCCTTCACTGAAAACACCTTCATCTTTTTGTCTGTTTGTTTCTTTGTTTTTCTGAGACAGGGTTTCTCTGTGCAGCTTTGAAACCTGTCCTGGAACTAGCACTGTAGACCAGGCTGGTCTCGAACTCACAGAGATCTACATGTCTCTGCATCCCGAGTGCTGGGATTAAAGGCATGCGCCACCACTGCTGGCCGACACCTTCATCTAGAACCTCAAAATCTTTTCAAAGGCACCCAACAAGCACACATATAGAGACAGGACCATGATTGAGACTCTTTAAAACCAAAGACAACAAAGATTCATGAAGACTTCAGAGAATGGAATTACTATGAACATATTGGAACTAAGCTCGACAAGAGTCTTGGAAAATGTAAAAGATAACCCAATGAAGTTGAAACAAAATGCAGTAGAGGACATCAAACAATAGATTTGGCCCAGCTGAAGAGAGTATTAGTAAAAATAGAAGACAGATCTGAAGAAATTCAGAATATAGAACAGAGAGTCAAAGAAATGAAAATGTAGAAGAGCGTTGAGAGATGGGAAGGCAAGAATGAGAAGATCCACTGAACAAATGGAGAAAATTAAGACCAAAGAGAGAGAGAAAGAGGCAATAATAGAAGAAAAACATGATTGAGAATGTTCTAGAACTAGTTAAAGTCACTGAGAATTTCAACGACTCCCAAGCAAGACAAAAGAAAGCAAGCTGTGGCACTTCCTGGAGTCTGAACTGCATGAGGGATGGAGGCACAAGCCGTGCTGGAACAAGGCATAGTGAGACTCCTGTCCCACAAGAAAGAAACTCACACCCAGTGTGCTAGTGAAACTAGTGTGGAATATAAAGTATGAGAGAAGAAGAAAATAAAGAACTGGGAAAGAGACTTACACTTCTAGCCATGAAGAAGTGTCTGATATGAAGTTTTTACTCCATCACAAAAACTTAGAATGTATATATTCTCAAGGCAGTGCAGAATTTCATTGCTCTGAGAGAGGAAACAATGCAGACTTTTCGAAATCATCGTGGTTTTCAGTCTGGAGGCAATTTCCACACAGCAACAGAAAAGGGCATGTTAGCGGAGCACGGTAGCCTTTCTATGTTGAGGAGACAGAGACTAAAGTTTAGGAATGCTGAGGCAGCTAGGAATTATGGGCCAGGGTATTTGAGAGGAAAGAGTTGTGCAGAGAAAGAACTTCAGGAGCCTGTGTAGAGCCTTCCAGCAGAGCTGGAGACTAATCTATGCATGAGCAAGACTCCCCAATGCCGAGCAAAGAGTGACAATAGCACACGTGTCTAAGCTGAACAACTCCCAGCGTTTACACAGGCCTGAAAAACTTCCCGGTTCCATCCACTCAGAGAGTAGATATCAGTGAATACTTAAGTAGAAGCCAAGAAGCTCTGTATCTCAGTACTAAGCTAAGCTAGCCCAGACTACCCTGAACAAAACTTTAAAAGAGAAGTAAGAGGACAACTTGCAGGAGTTGTTTTTTTCTTCTACCATGTAAGATCCAGGTTGAACTCAGGTTGTTAGGTTTGGTGGCAACACCTTCCCCGTGCCAGCCATGACGGACATTTCGTGGTGATAAAAGGCCCACATCATCAAGAAGGCATAATAATAATAATGGATAGCACATCAAAAATACATTTGATGTAAATGATAAACTACATCAAAAATGTATGATGCAAAACTACCATAACTACATGAAAAAAGGGGGCAAATCAATAATTATGTAACAGTAGATTTTTAACTTTCGAGAACAAGTGGTCAGAATGTCGGTAAGGATAAACAAATTTGAACGACACAACTATCCAACTTGACCAAATTGTCCTTTACAGAAATCACCTGCAGTAACTGTAGAAGGCATGTTATTCCCAGGTATGTATAGAATGTTCACTATCATAGGTAATTTTCTGGATCATAAAACAAATCTTACTAAATTTAAAAGGGCTGCAATCATAGAGGATACTGTATGATCATAGCAAAATCAGACCAAGTCTGAATAAAGCATATCTGAAAAGTCTCTGTGCTTTCAAAGATTAAATGCAACATTTCTAAATGTTTATGAATGACATATTACAAGGTAAAATAGAAAATACTGTGACTGCTAGAAAATGGAATATACATATTAAAATTTGTGATGTGTGGTTAAAAGGATTCCTACAGGGAACCTATGCCCGTGAATGCTTATATTAGAAGAAAAAATCTCAAATCAGTGGCCCCAGATTCCATCTTAAGGACCTATAAGAAGATAAGAAAAATAAATCTAAAGTAAGAATAAGAGTGTAATAGTGAATATTAGAATGGAAACTAATGAGAAAAGAAACAGAAAGAAGAGAAAATCAGTGTTACTGAAAGTGGTGCTCATAGTAAATCAACAAACTCAGGAAGTCTATAGCTCGGTTGATTCTGAAAAACAAGAAAAAGGCTGGGAACATATCTCAATGGTAGAGTGTGCAACTAGTGTGCATGAAGCCCTAGTTTTGATCCCGAACATTGTGTAAACCAGGCCTGGTGATACACATCTGCAGTCCCAGGACTGGGAAGTAGAGGTATAAGACCGGGAGTTCAAGGTACTCAAGGTCAGCTTGGAATATATGAGACCTGTTCTCAAGAAAACAAAAGATTAAAAAAAAGAAAGAAACAGAAAAGACCCAGATTTCAACCCTCAGAAGTAAATGGGAGACTCTATAGATTTAATGTATTTAAAAGGCCAACAAGACAAATATTACGAACATTTTTATCAATAAATTTGATAACTTAGATAAGATGGACAAATTACTAAAAGACTGAAGTTGCCAAGCTAGCATATAAATTATTTAGTTGAAAATGTGGAAAAGGAGAAATATTCTCTGTAATATTATGAACTCAGTAAAAATAATTAAATAATGGATAGAAGTTGTGAACAGGCGTCACACACAAAGATGTATAAATGAATTTAAGGTTCTCAGTATCTTTAGTAATTACAGGAAGGGGAAAGGGAAGGAAAGAAAGAGGGAAGGGTAGGTGAGCAAAGCCACTATAGACCACTAGACTGGCTCAAAATAAAAACTAACAGCAACACATGTCCGTGAAGATATGGAGTAGCTGGAACTTCCGAATGCTGTAAAACAACAACAAAAATAAAAAACCAAAAAACAAAAAACACTGTAACAACTTCGGAGAACAATTTGAATTAAACATACAGCTTTCATAAAATCCAGCATTTACAGTCCATTTACATTAGGACACATATGTTCTCAGAAAGAATTGTCCACACACTTCATGTTAAAAGCTGTAGACCATCTATAAGCTGCTGAATGGATATACAGATTTCAGTTTATAAAATCTAATGGGGGCTTTCCAACAACAGAAAGGGAAAAATTATCAGTACACACAACATAGATCACTGAAGAGCACATGCTCCATTATATTCTCCGTATGTGATTCTCTCCTCTCTCTGTCTCGCTCATGCAGCTGTTTCATGTGGCCCTTTTGAAGACATTCTTCCATGTGAAGCATGTAACTTTGGGGGGCCACCAGCTCCCGAATAATGACTTGGAGACTTATTATTAATTATGAAAACTTGACCTTTAGCTTAGGCTTGCTCCTAACTAGCTCTTAGAACTTAAATTAACCTGCTTTTATGATTCTGCATTCTGTCACCTCTCCTCTATTCTGTATGTCCGACTCTTTCCATGTCTCACTGGTGTCTCCCCTTTTCTTCCTCCCAGCATTCCTCTCTCTGCCCAGAAGTCCCACTTAACCTCTCCTGCCTAACTATTGGCCAGTCAGTTTTTATTAGGCCAATCACAGCAGTACATCTTCACACGATATATAAATATCCTGCGACAAAAGAAAGCAGAGAGAGAAAGAAGAGAGGACCCTAGTGCTCATTGGAGTGTGCAAGGAGTATCTCGCTAGTGGTTCAGGATTTCTGGTCTCCTCAGTCAGCATCTTTGTTTTTCACGCTTTTATTGCTGTTTATGTCTATGTTCACAATGGTGCTGGAACAGACTCAGTTTAGCTCTTAACTTATGTCATAAAGTTTAATTAAAAAGAATGCCATCAGGATGAAATGCAGTCTTATGAAATCATCCCTAAGGTTTTTATTTTAATATATTGTCTAACAACAGTAAAAACTAGAGGAGGAACAAAAAATGATCTAAACTGAGTCTGTTGGAAAAGAAAATCTGATCTCCCCCTAAACAATAAAACCAGATTATGGTTGGAACATGAGGGATCAGGTTGGTCAAGTTGGGGACAGCACTGAGGGGAAGAGTAATGAAAGAGATATCTTGATAGAGGGTGGGCATTTGGGGCTAGGGAGAAATCTGGTGTCAGGGGAACACCCAGGAATCCACAAGGATGACCCTAGCTAAGACTCCTAGCAATATTAGAGAGGGTGCCTGAACTGGCTTTCCCCTATAATCAGGTTGGTGACTACCCTAATTGTCAACAGAGAGCATTCATCTAGTAACTGATGGAAGCAGATGCAGAGATCCAAGGCCAAGCTCTGGGCTGAGCTCTGGGAGTCCAGAGAGAGTCCAAAGGGAGGAGGGATTGTATGAGCAAGTGGATCAAGGTCATTATGGGGAAACAGAGACAGCTGACCTGAGCTAACAGGAGCTCACAGACTCTCTACTGACAGCTAGGGAGCCTGCATGGGATCGACCTAGGCCCTCTGCACATGTGTAACAATTGTGTAACTTGGTCTATTTGTGGGGCCCCTAGCAGTGGGACCAGAACCTGAACCTGGCATATGAGCTGACTCTTTGGAGTCAATTCTTCATGCAAGGATTCCTCACCCAACCTAGATGCAGGGGAGAAGCTTGGTCTGGCCTCAATTTTATATGCCTTGCTTTGTTGCCTCCCATGGGAGGCCTGCCCCTTTCTGAACAGAAGAGTGGTGGATGGGGAGGATAGGAGGAAGGTGGAGGGAGATGAAACTGTGATTGGTATGTAAAATAAATGAAAAAATTTAACAAAAAAAGATAGATCACAGTGTGAGGATGTTTCTCTGGAAGTATTCCCCTACTGTGAGTAGAACCCTTCCTGATGAAGTTCTCTACAGTGGACACTAAAGAAACATTAGGCAACAAACTCACTCTGTGAGGACATGAGTTAGAAGTACAAGAGGCAGGGAAGTGACTAAATCAGACACTGTGGAGGTCAAGGAAGCCCGCAGAGATGGAGGCACCAACAGGTGTCTACCCTTGTCTTAG
The DNA here is from genome assembly GCA_028555095.1 of Dicrostonyx torquatus. Classification (NCBI taxonomy): domain Eukaryota; kingdom Metazoa; phylum Chordata; class Mammalia; order Rodentia; family Cricetidae; genus Dicrostonyx; species Dicrostonyx torquatus. The sequence continues at coordinate 842,156 of JAQHUG010000380.1, read as the reverse complement.
TTAAGGTTTCTGCCCCTGTGATGAACCCCATGACCAAAAGCTAGCTGGGAGGAAAGGGCTCATTTTGCTTATTTGATGTACTTCCACATCATAGTTCATCACTGAACAAAGTCAGGACAGGAACTCAAACAGTACAGAAACCAAGAGGCAGGAGCTGATGCAGAGGCCATGGAGAGGTGCTGCTTACTGGCTTGTTCAGTTTCTTATAGCATCCAGAACCACCAGTCCAGGGATGGCACCACCCACAATGGGCTGGGTCTTCCCCTATCAATCGCTAATTTTCTTAATTTAGACTCCTTCCTATCAGATGACTCTAACTTGTGTCAAGTGACATAAAATTATTCAGGACATCCCTCAATAACTCAAATGTAACACGCTCAAATGCTGTGGCCATCTGCTTGCCATGACTTTGTTCTTCCTTTGAAGTCCAGTTTCAACTGAGGTCATCCAGGTACCAGGCTACTCTCCTTGACTTCTCCTTTCTCTCCCTCTCTACTGTGACTAATTCAGATGACCCAATACTCTCAGTTTTAGCTATTTCTCCAGTCCTTGTCTAGAAGGAGCAGCCTGTACTGACAACAGTCCAAGATAACCATCCTTGAGTTGAAAGCACTATTAGGAGGAAACCCTTCAGATCCTTGTTCATTTTCTAAGTCAGTGAAATACAGTGCAATGACCTTCAAGCCTAACACAGAAAGCTAAGACTATATCTGTACCTTCTATTTATAAGAAATAGATCATTGCTAAAGATTTCTGTGTCTTTCATACCAACGGCACATAGAAAAGGTGACTGAAAAGACCCCAAACATCATACCTGATGTCAATATAGCCCCATTTTAGTAAACTTCCATGTGTCTTAGTCAATGTTCTGTTGCTGTGAAGAGACACCATGACCACACAACTCCTATAAAGGAGAGCATTTAATTGGGGCTGACTTACAGTTTTAGAGATTTAGTCCATTATCAGCATGGTGGAAAGCATGGTGGCATGCAGGCAGACATGGTGCTGAAGAAGGAGCTGAGAGTTCTATATCTGGATTGGTAGGCAGTGGGAAGAGAGAGACACTGGGCCTGACTTGAGCATTTGAAACTCCAAAGCTCCCCAGTGACACACTTTCTCCAACAAGGCCACACCTACTAAGCCCTATTAAATAGCACCACTCTGTAATGACCAAGCATTCAAATATATGAGTCTAAGGGGTCCATTCCTATTTAAACCACTCGGCTGTAGTATGTGGTGGTCTTGGACTAGTTAGTTGTCTGTACCTTGAGATTCAGAAAACTGAGTAGATACACTTGATTAATCAAATAAAATATAATAGACCCACAAATTATCTAGATAATTGCCTCCTTCTGACTCAGGGCAATCTGACCTCACACTTCTGGAGCCATAGGAAACCTGAGTCATAGTGATCTATGAAAAATAGAATGGGATGTTGGAGAAGGTCTCTTGCAGAGGAAGAAATAAAAACAGACTGGTTGGCCAGGAGAGATGAGTGAGTGGTTAAGAGTACTTGCTGCTTTTGCAGAGGACCAGGTTTGATTCCCAGCACCCACCTGGTATCTCACAATCACTTATAACTTCAGTTCTAGGCAATTCACAAGTCAGAAGGTACACATACATACAAGCGGACAAAATACTCATACACATAAAATAAATAAATCTTTAAAAAGAAGGAAAGCAGGCTGATTGAAGCAGTGCATTGATAGGGATGCACTCACATCCCTGTGAGATATCACTGTGAGAAACTCACAGTGGCAGGTAAGAGTCAGCCCAGCCTGGGGGTCAGTCAAGGAAGCAAACTTTGGCTGGCCTTTGAGAAGTTTTCTACTCTCTCCTTTTTTGGAATTGGGTTGACTAAGCCTCAAGTACCTGTATTTAATAAATTCAGCACTGTCAATCATCCAGTCTGCACCCTGCAGGAGACAGCCCTCAGTGCCATGCATGCAGGGTTTCCAGTCTTTTCTGTGTGACAGCAGCAGGCTCAGGCTGGACTGCACTTATCTGCCCCTTCCTTTTAAGCTGTTAGTGGTTTTAGTCACTTTTCTACAAGTATGCCATGTTCCATTACATAATTTTTTTCAGACAATCTCTTCAAAAGTTGCATTCACAGCTCCTCCCCTCATTTGCATTCACAGCTCCTCCCCTCATTTGCATTTCACAGCTCTGGGTTCTGAAGCTTCTCATAAAAACCTCCCCGTGACTTCTTGCCACTTACACACACACACACACATTGCCCTCCTCTGCTTTGACTAAAAGTATGGAAGTGTGTCCATATTGCGTTTTGTGGTCTGAGATGATGAGGTCGATGGACCAGGTCCCTTCCTCATCATGTTGTAGCCTTTAGCCAACAACCCCACAGAAGAAAGCAAACTACAGGATATGGCATTGGAGATACTTTGGCCATGTTATGAGAATGAATGATAGCAGATACAGGAGGATAGCACTGCTTGGAGGAGTACATGGGATAAGGCAAAGAGGAAGGTCCCCAAAACGCTGGATAGACAGCATAAAGGAAGGCCATGGAACCTTGGGTGTGACAATAGCACAAGCATCTAGGACTGGCCAGGATAGGAACAACTGGAGAACTGCCCATGCATCTTAAGCATTGCTGGGGCATAAATGATGATGGTGGTAGTGGTGATGGTGGAAGAAGTGTGTTCTGCCAGTGGGTTGTTGCTTTATGTCTTGAGGAACTTTGCATCTAACAGCCACAATGCACAGGCTGACTTACTTCTTGTTCCCACAGAGCATCTCCAGCTTTGTCCTACTTTGCTTAGAAACCACCCTCTTCTACTCTAGTCCGAATGGTCAAGAGTCTAGCTCCCCTCCCTGACACATATTCACGTATCTCACCTGTTCCCATAGCATCTTTCACAAAACCTTTACTCAGGGCTGTACCCATTTCATAAACTGCAGCTCACCAAAAACAGCTTGTCCATCTTTATAGTCACATAATCAAACACCACTCCTGCCACATACTATATGCTGCCACATACTATATGTTGGAGATGAAGCATTCAATGGGTAAGTTCTAATGTGCAATGCCCATCCCTTCAAGGAGCCTGCCTGTATAAATCCTCCCAGCTTTGATTCTCATGTATCTTTTCTGCCTTGGGAATCTGTCCAGTTTGTCCTGTCTGCCTTTGCCATCATCATCTTATGTCCTCCTTAGTTGACAGACCCAGGATGGTCCCAGGAATGGTTAAAACAAACCACTTATTTATTTATCCTGGTTTTGGGGGTTTTGTTGAGACATGGTCTCTTTATACAGTCCTGGCTGTCCTGGAACTCAACCAGGCTGATCTGGAACTCACAGAGATCCTCCTGCCTCTGTCTCATGTGCCTCCATGACCAGCTTGTCCTGATACTTACTTCACTATTTGTGTCACGCCACCATGTGGCACATACTATTTATCCCTAACACTGAAGATGTACAAATTTGCAGAAAAGTTTAGGTCTCTGTCCTCAAACGCTTACATTTTACCAGGCAGTGGTGACACATATCTTTAATCCCAGAGCTTGAGAAGCAGAGTCAGGCAGGTCTCTGTGTTCAAAGTCAACCAGGTCTACAGAGTGAGTTCCAGTACAGCCAGGGCTATGCAGAGAAACCCTGTGTGTGTGTGTGTGTGTGTGTGTGTGTGCAAGCATGTTTGTGTTATGCCTTTGAGAGAGGATCTCTCACTGAACATGGAGCTCAATAGTTTGAGACTAGGCTTGTTAGCCAACAAACTTCAGAGACCTCCTGTCTAGCTTCCACAGCATTCTGGTTATGGATACTCATGGTCATGTCTGGCTTTATATAGGTGCTGGGGACCAGCACTCAGAGCCTCATGCTTGAGCATCCCGCTGTGCTGACACCCGGTCCCCTTAGCTGCCTGTTTAAATGCATGTGCTGTAGAGCATATCTGCAGATTATGGCTCCCTCCCACCATCTCTTTTCTTTCCTTAGCAAGCATTGAAATTGCCTCCATTTTGGCAGGTTCAGAATGTCTTGAAAACTGTCTGGTACTTATATTGAACCCACTTTCAAAACAAGTTGGGCAAGCCTTGGGTGAAAGTATCTCCTTTTAATTGACAGCACTCTCTCCTATTTCCCTAGACAAAGCAGGCCCCAAAGGCTAATTTGAGGCTAGAAACCATTTAAAGTGATTCCATCCCCAGCATGTGATGGGGGCATGAGAGTGCATACTAGATAATACTTAACGCCATTTCACGAGTGAGGCAGCCAGGTTCAAAGGCATTAAGCAATAGTGGCGTTTTGGGATGTGAACTCAAGCCTGACTCCCAGCATTATCTTTCTTCTCTCATCCTAGGGCTCACCATGTAAGTATTGCATGGATATTGTTGTGAGTCAGGGCTAGGGTCATGGATCTACCCTATATTTGTGAGCTACATGTACTGGCGTGTAAGAAAAGGCGTCTGCAGTGAGACTTTCATACATGTGTGTATATCTTAGAAGCTGGTGAAATGGTTTCACAGGCTGCTCATAAAAACTTACAGCTGTGTGTGTGCACGCACATGCGTGCATGTGCATATGTGTGTTTTATATAGTCTGTGTAAAACTATATAGAATTTTATAGAGTCGTTTTCTCATTTGTGGAAATTCTTTGGTCTTCATACCAAGTCCTCTACAGAATGCCATCTGTATTATTTATATTTAAAGAAAAGAAATTGAGGGTAAGCAAAAAGAAAAGAGAGTCTGAGCATTTTTTTTCTGAGGAAATGGCACACAGACAAAGACAGACAGACACACACACGCACGCATGCACGCACACACAGGCACACAGACACACAGACACTCGAAAGGCCAGTAACGGGACTCTCCATTTTCCTTCTGGTATCATCTCAGCCAAATATTTCACACAGATTATAGATGAGGATATTTTAAAAATTATACTGTTATTACCACTATTTTCTAACAAGCTCAACTAATTGGCATCATTGAAGCCATCTATATCAACAAAGTCTACCAAGAAAGGAAGTGAGTTCCTCTGGGAAATGCTCACCTCTTGTAGCTCGGCCACTGCTTCTGTAGCTTTGTTCTACTCCTTGTGCTTTGCACGGCTGTCCTCTGAGTAACAAAGCTCACTGTACCAATGGTGACAGTCAGGCCCTGCCCCATTTCATCTCCTCAGAGTGGCTCTCAAGGTGAAATGTTCTTCAGGAGAGGCACAAAACCATGATGAAAGGAAGATAGATGCTTTTCACTTCCCTTAGCCCTAAAGACATAGTTCACACTGGTCAAATACCTTGCCAAAAGCTTGTGGCCCGCCCACTAATAGTGAGCACAGATTGCACAGGCAGGGAAGACAGGAGTGTGACTTAAGTTTCTGCATTTTTACATCATACCTTTCTAGCTTTCACACCTTACCCCTTACCCTTCTTCCCAGACATGGGATCTTTTCTCTACACCTCTCCGTGGATCTAGTCTTGAGGATGTTTTGTGCATGCACACACACACACACACACACACACACACACACACACACACACACACACACACACACACCACAAGAGGGACAGTCTTAGATGTAGTCTTCATTTAACTTCTTTCTCCCTAAATGAGTGCTCTTGTTGCATTCTTTATATCTTCCTAGCAATTACTCTGCCACTATGCAAAGTGTCTCCTGGTTCCACATTTGTCTCTGTTTGCCTCAGTTCTACCTCCAGAATGCTGTTCCATCTCCCCCAAAGGACTAAACAGTGCCTGTTCCCCCTTTCCACTTCCCCCTGACAAGTGTTCGCTTGTCTCAGAAGTGACAGAGCCTTTCAGTCATTGAATTGTCTCCCAAGCTCCTGCAAAGGCCTTGCTGGGACTCAGGATGTGGATTCGGCATCAATGTTTTCCTCCTTATGACAGAGAAAGTACAAGAGCAAAAACACGTGATTCTGGAGATGAACACAATTTCTTGAGCTAATTAACTGAGGCAGTTCACATGTTTATTGTGTTTAAACTATTGGGTGATTAATTTAGGGAGTTTTATAGATAGTTTAATGCTCTCCCAGCATAAGGAAGAAGTCAGTTAATATAAAAAGAAGAAGAAGGAACTCTGGGATTATGAATATGACAAATGAAAGGGAAGGAGAAATTGTTCTCAAATTACATAGTTCAGAATGTAGATACAAATAACCGACTCTTAAAGACTGGCATGTGTGTTATCATAAGGAAACTCAAAATCTTAACTTGACTGTCAATGCACACCTTGGCTGCCCAACCCGTCATTCTCAGGTTGTAGTGCAAACCTTTCCAATAAATACTTTTGTGAATAACAATTGCAAAGGTAACTCAGGATAAAACCAGATTTTAAAATTAGCATGATATAAAGAGCAGAGTACATGCTTGATATGTACAAGACCTCATGTTCAAGCCCAGCACCAGCGAAAGCATGGTCTGATCGTTTCCATTCTGTCACTGCACATTTCCGTGTCATTAGCATGACTAACCACATTTCCGTGTCATTAGCATGACTAATCAGTAGTTGCTTAGCCCTCATCTGCAGTTGGCTAAACCAAAGCTGCTGAAGCATCCTGGGTAGGCATGGCAGGGTTGACAAGAAAGCTATGTTATCTGAAGGGGACTGAGGTCTTCTGGGCCATCCCCAGACCTCAGTATCTACCTTTACCTTCCCTTTCCTCTGTCTCTCCACCTACTTGTCTTCAGGGTGGACACACACACACACACACACACACACACACACACACACACACACGGTGGGGGCCTCCTTCCTTTTTTCCTCTCTTGGCCACTTAATATATATGTGTAATATTGATTGTGTCTTTGGGTGTTAAATAGCCAGCATCTGGCTCTTTTCATGAATGGGGGTAGGGTAGGATGGATGTTTTCCTGAAAGGATGTCTGAGTTAGGTTCCTCAATGTAGACATCCCTGTAGCCTACTCTTGGGGTAGGTTGCTCCTGCAACCTGTCCTCCAAATGCCTTTGTCCCCATTTGTCTTTCTGCAATTTCTCACTTATTCAACATCTATCAGGTAACTCCTGCTTCCAAGCATCATAGTGTAAGTGTGGTTCAATAGTGACATGATATTGCTATCTCTTTCTCGTCATAAGACATTTTAAAGTTTAATAGCTAGCTGGGTGTGTTGGCTTATACTTTTAATCCCAGAACTCAGGATTCAGAGTCAGGTGGATCTCTGTGAGTTCAAGGCCAGCCTAATATATAGAGTGGGTTCCAAGGATAGCGAGGACACACGGAAAAACCTTGCCTCAAAAAAAAATCTATCTATCTATCTATCTATCTATCTATCTATCTATCTATCTATCTATCCTAATGGAGAAAGTCACATTGTAAAAACATCTCTCAGGGAAAGGGACATGTTTCATCTCACCCTTGAGGCTACTAGTGTTTTGAGAGGTCCAATATCAATGATCAGGGTGGCAGGGCAGTGGGTGAAGATGGAAGGTAGCCTATAGTCACAGTTCCTCCCCTCACTTCTCACCCTTATTTTCTTGTTTCAGGTCCCCCTAACCAAGAGGGAATCTGTCACTGTAATTAAGCAGTCTGTAATCAACCAAGTCCTATTAAGAAATAACGAGGCCAGTAATGCATCAAGCACCATTGCTGGGGGGTTAGTGAAACTCCTGTGGTCTCCCCAACCCCCACTCTGAGGAAGTGAAAGTGGAGAAGTTGATTCAGTACCATGAGCATTAGCCCCACACACCCCACACTTCCAAACTCAACTACTGTCTATGTTGGGTGGAGCATGGCTCTCCAGTTCTGCTGTCTGCTGTGGGTGCCTAGCTGGTAGAGCCACATGTATCATAGTCATTCTGTGTTCCCTGTCTCGAACAATCAGAAAGAAAAAGAAAGAAAGAGAAAAGTAGAACCTGAGTAGGCTTTCTCAAGTAGATTGTAGCCTAATCTGCGTCTGGGCAAAACTGTATAGAAGGGCATTTGGTACTAGAGGACAAGGAACATTTTCATAGTTGTGTATCCCATGGAGCATGATGAGTGTTTCCCAGTTCATCTCACAAGATGTGGGGTGGACATACAAAGAAGCTGTCATTATAGAAAGTCTCTCTCTCTATCTCTCTCTCTCACACACACACACATACACATACACACAAACACACACACATGCACACTCATGCATGCATGTACATGAACAGAGCTGGAAATTTGGGGGTTAACTTAGTTGGAAAAATGTTTGGCACATATACATGAGGATCTGAGACAGACACCCAAACCTACATTTAAAAAAAAGTATCTGGGCATTATGGAGTATCTATAATCCAAGCACCAGAGAAGCAAGGCAAAGATAGGCAGGTCCCTGGCTAGGCCAGCCTAGCCTGACTGGTGAGTTGGTGGATGACTCCTGAAGAATGCCTGAAGTTGCCTTCTGGTCTCCACATGTGTGTGCATTTGCACCTACACAGATATGCACAGATGTGCACACACAGACCAGAACTCAGTTGGAAAAGTGCTTGTCTTGCATTTGTCAAGGCATGGATCTGATCCTCAGCACTATGAAACAGTAAAAACAAAAGAGCTAACCCTGGCTTCGGTCCTGTCTCTCCTGGTAGGTTCTGTATAATTTTGTCCAGAGAGAGTGAGCTCTGTGATTGTTTCCATGTTTTTCTTTTGATTTCTTCTAAACTCCTCTGATGTGCCTTGCTTTTCTGAGACATTAATCTTTGCTGTTGTTGAATTCCATGACATCTCTAGGCCAGGACTCCTGCTCAGTATCAAGTACTTAGTAGGCCATCTACATTTCAAGTTCAAGAGAGATATTATTTAATTTTTCATGCCTGGGAAACTTGCTCTCTGAGATTTGGTTCAAATCTGGCATGATAATCCCATGCTTGTAATCCCAGTGTCTAAGAGGTTGAGACAGGGGTATCATAAGCTTGATGCCAGCTCTGGCTTTCTGGTAGAATCCTGTCTCAAAACAAAAAAAGTATAGAATTGATTCCTCTCTAGTGCTGAGTTTACAAAGTCTTCAATGTGGTTTGGAGGAGGAATTTGATTGGCAACATTAGCGCACACTGCAGGTGTTAAAGAAGAGAGTCGTCCAGGTAGAGCAGGGCTCCATAGGGGACCAGGTGTGTTAGTTAGATTTGTCTTAATAGTTCCATGGACTGCACAGAGTCTTCCCTTCAAAGGCTGAAGGCAGATGAACTCCAAGACTGAACCCAGCTTCAGACTGAGCCTGTTGCCAGAATCATCTCCACTCTCAAATGAATTCCTTGCTCTTGTTTCTTCTGATAATGGCATAACCCTGGCAAAGGTGACAATTCCTTCTACTACTGGCTGCCCACTTTTGCCATTATGTTTATGTATTCTGTTTGGGGGCATTGTTTGCAGTTCCTGTTTTAACTTGGCCCAGCAAGTACAGTTATCCCATGTCTTTGGGCATAGCCATCTCCTTCTTCTATATTTAATAAAGGCCAGAATGAAACAAATTCCCCCAGAGACCTATTCTTCTTATTCCTGAGTCAAACCTGCCTTCCCATGACAGATCTGAAATCCCTGTTTGTTTCCACCTGACAACTTGCAACCAGATGTATCAAGATAACAGAAAAGCTTTTCTACCTTGATAAGAAGCCACAAGAGCCTTCTCTTTAAAGGATGAAGAAATTAATTCCCGGGCCTCATGAGGTTTGGATGTCTTCCTCAGCTCTCATCTTTCTTACTGCATGCTGTTCTAGCGTTTGTACATTTGGGACATGAACTAAAGATCACACAACGATACTGTCTGCCTTTGGCTGGAAAACAAGCCGAATGGTTCCATGACCATGAAAAAAAAAAGTTTGGTTTGAACCAAAGAAAGCCATTGTCAGGCTATGAAACTGAGAGAGATGGGACCAGAGTGTTTTATAGAATGCTGGCAGAATGAAGGTTAGGAACACTCAAGGGAAAGTTCACCTGTTTAAAAGCAGAATAGACTTAAAAGACCTCAGAAGATTGGATCTTTTGTAACATAACAATGAATAGAAAAAGTGAGGAGCCCTCCTTTCTAACGGGGATATTCTTAAATCTATAATCAAAGGAGAATCCATGGCTGTGCAGAAGGAAGTTCTGGAGTGTAACTTTAATTTTCCAGTGCTGTTTTATTTGTCCATATGCTTATGTTGCTCTGTAATTGTCCAAAAGTTGTTTTTATTGTTTGTGTATTTTCTTCCTAGGTAAACTCTTCCAGGGAAGAACCTGAGTCCTCAGAGGAATCTTTAAACCTCTTTGCAGAAGTGCTCATGTCAAGGTCATGCTGGAGAAGAAGCTGAAGAGTACATGCTAGCCAACCACAGCTGGAAGCCTAGAAGATACAGCAATCAGCACCCTGTGTCGATGGCTCTGCTTCAGACCAAGAGGCAACCAAGCCGCTTCCTCCCAAACGACAAGTGCTACCTGGAGTGCCTGTGCATGATTTTTGAGGGAAGAGGGCAGACAGAACTATAAACTTGATGTCCATGTCACCTGGGAAAAGAAGCAAGCTCATATATAAGGTGACTGTGAGTTGGGAGAGTGTGCACTGTAAGACGTTTATGGTACAAAGAGGCTGAGGGGCCCCTTGGAGCCACTCAGGTTTAACTCCTAGTTTTAACCTGTTCTTGTTCCTCATCATTCCCACCTGTAATTCTGACTTGGCAACAACTCCACACTGAATGTTCTTAAAGTACTTTATAGACTTTAATTAGTTCCGTGGGAAGTGAGGCAAAGTCCAGCCTTTATTTTACCAAAAGATGATGAGAGTTGGGGGGCGAGGAAGAATGACAGAGAGCCAAGCAACTTTCTGAAGGGTGTGTGGTGTAGGAGGGTGTGTGGTTAAAATCCCTGCATCCTGAGTCTTGGTAGGACTGCCTTAACCTTCCATTTCCAAACAGGCAGTGGGCTCATCCTACTAACCTACTTTGTTAGGGTGTTGTTGATGAATGCTTATAAACCCTACCCTAGATGACAGGTTTGAAGATAGTTGAGGAAAGCATGTCATTAAGTCCACACTCATCCCCTCTCTACAACCAGCCGGGAGAGATGGATGACAGCCAGAACCCAAGGGCCTCTACTTCCACAGATGTTGGAGTATTCAACAGCAACGAGGGAATCACGGACATAGCTGCAGGATGAAGAGTGGGCACTGGGGAAAGCCTGAAACAGGTGACACATGACCAGATGGGCCAGAGAAGATTGTCACAGGATGGCGGACTCCTCCTAAGGTTATGTGGATGGCTGATTTCTTACCATACAGGACACAGTTTTTGTAGTGTTCCCCTTCTTTGCTTTGGAAGGCTCCCTCTGAGGTCTGTCCCAGGTTTTCTTTCTTAATTAGGGTTCTGTTGCTGCAATAAACACCATGACCAAAAATAACTTGGGGAAGAAGGGGTTTATTCCAGTTCTTAAGGCAAGAGAGAACTGAAACAGAAGCCATGGCAGGCTGCTTCTCACTGGCTTGCTCTCAATGTTACTCAGCCTGCTTTCTTACACCATTCATAGAGCCACTTGTCCAGGCTGGCACCTCAAGGCAAGCCGAGCCCTCTCACACCAACCATTAACCAAGACATTATCCCCACAGACTTGCCTATAGGCCAATGTTACCGAGACATCTTCTCAACTAAGATTCCATTGTTCAGGGGGCTGGAGAAATGAATCAAAGGGTAAGAGTACTTGCTGTTCTTCCAGAGGAACTAGCACCAATGTGGCAGCTCACAACCATCTGTAACTCCAGTTCCAAAGGGTCTAACACCTTCTTCTGACCTCTGTAAGCAACACACACACACACACACACACACACACACGTGATACACAAACATAAAAGCAGACAAAAACTTATACACATAAAATAATAATTTAAAAATAAATTTTCTCTTCCCAGATATGTCTTGGTTTGTGTCAGGTTGACAAAAACAACCGACACAATATCAAGGCACATTTCTTTCCAAGGGGTTAGATGTTCTCCCCTCTGTGTGCCCATAGAACTTCTGGGTATCCAGGGACCTGGTTGACTCTGGGTCACTCTGGAAGAAGTAGTTAAGAGTTTAGGCTCTGACTTAAGAGACCAAAGTTACAGCCTTTGTCACTTCCAGTCCAGTCAAGTTGAGTAAGTTGTTTCTGTAGGCCTTGATTTTCTCATCTATAAAGTGTGCCCAGTAGCAATCCCTAACACAAAGGTTTGCTGTGGTAGTTAAATACAATAATTTGGGTAAGCCTTAACATTGGGTTAGCATATTGCAGGCACTTGACCCATTTTGACCCTGGCTCTTTCATCTGTGATCACCCATGGTGCTTTCCTCTGTCAAGTTCTAACCTCTTCCCTGGCCCCACTTCCACCTTTATCAATGGAAAGTCAGGGAAGACACCAAATTCATTTTCTAGTCAGTTACAGCAAGGCAGAATTAAGACGGCCGTCCCATTGATGTGGACATGACTACACAGATTAGTCCTGCTCTGGATGCCTATTGTGTCTTCACAAAAGCTGAGCGCATGGTTTTGCTCAGGTGGTCTTTTTAGATGACTTTGCAATGCTCAAACAATGCTCTCCGAAAACAGAAGTCAGACCTGGGAGAAAGGAGGCTAGTGCTTGGGCACAAGATGCTTTCCATACCCAGGCCAGTTGAATCCTTCCAGCTGCCCAATCAAAAGGTCTTGTTATTTCCGTGTTGTAGATTTAGAAACGGAAACTCAGAGATATTCAAAGGTACACTCAAACTCTTTCTACTAGGAATGGTGGAGCCTGGCTCTGTGTGGTTTCATCTTTTACACCGGTCCTTTTTCTACACCAAAATCACACCCATAGGAGGGATACGTTTTTTGTCAAAGGCCAGCATGGGTGCCTTTAAATCTTTCACCGTCCCTGTCAGGAGAGTCTTCCTGATGCCCACGCCTTGTGGAAACACGGTCCCCTTCACATGCTGGAGTCTTCCTGATGCCCACGCCCTGTGGATACATGGTCCTCTTTACATGCTGGTCCTTTTCTAGGATGCTTTCTCCTTTCCCCTATGAAATTCCCTTCTGGTCTCTGAAGCTTAGGAAGTTTCACCACCGCTGAGAAGGTGTCAGAAGAACATCCCCTTCCAAACAGTGGGGTATCCCATTCTCCACGTGCCCACACCACGTGCCCACAGCACTTTCTTTGTATCTCCATCTTACTACTTCTAATCTTATTTTTAGATTCTCTCCGTGCCCCAGTCTCCCATAAACTGTGATCTCTGAAGACAGGAATCAACATCTTCTGTTGGTGCTCCCCTATGCCTAGAGTAATGGCTGACACCCACAAGTAGAGAGAGTGATGGAAGCAAGCAGTCCAGTCTCGGATAAATAGTGTTAAGTTAGTGAAATTGCTTCTTAAAATACCCAAGTGTCTCTGTGAATAAAGGCATCTGTCCCCTAGCCCAAAGACCTGAGTTCCATTCCCAGAACACCCATGATGGAAGGAGAGAACCGATCCTTGCAAGTTGTTCTCTGACCTCACCCAATGTCATTGCATGTGCACATGAGTGTGAACACCCTTGGATCTCTCTCTCTGTCTCTGTCTCTCTCTCACACACACAGGCATGCACACACACACAAAATACTTTTAAAGTCTTCAGGATAAAAGTACCTTAAATGAATATACTGCATCCATGGGATAAGGTCCAGTGGCATTAACTCTTTCTATTATTTGGATTAATTGATGTGGTTTATTAACTATTGTTTTCTGGCCTCTGTCTGCCTCCTCCCCATAGAGTGTATCTGGTTGAATGTGGAAGCTCATCTCTTAAACTGTCCACATCATTATGTCTCTTGTCTAGCATCAATAACAGAAAGTTTATTATAAATAGCATGCCATTCTGGAGTCACGTGTTGAGAGTACCCTCCGGTCATTGTGGCTCATTCCTAAGAGAATTTGGTGTGGCCTTACTGAAATCCTAGTGGTTGATATATTTGTTTGCTATTTCCACACTCTAACTTGAAAAATATTTCTTTTCTTTTTTTTTTCCTGAGACAGGATTTCATTGTGTAATAATAGCCTTGGCTGTCCTGAAACTCACTCTGTAGACCAGGCTGGCCTTGAACTCACAGAGATCTGCCTCCCTCTGCCTCCTGAGTGCTGGGACTAAAGTCTGCACCACTGTAAAATATATCTATCACTTTGTTTTATTCACTGTCTCATCTCAGTCTTGTCATAGTGACTGACACATAGTATGCTGGAGAAATTTTGTTAGTGTGTGAATGTTTTCTGTTGACATCAGATAATTCATACAGATAAAGCATCTGTGCTGGAAAAATAAGACTGAGCTAACATGCCCGCATCCATATACCCGAGCTAACATGCCTGCATGCATGTCCCTGGGCTAACAAGCCCACATGCATGTCCCTGGGCTAACATGCCTGCATGCATGTCCCTGGGCTAACATGCCCACATGCATGTCCCTGGGCTAACATGCCTGCATGCATGTCCCTGGGCTAACAAGCCCACGTGCATGTCCCTGGGCTAACATGCCCACATGCATGTCCCTGGGCTAACAAGCCCACGTGCATGTCCCTGGGCTAACATGCCCACATGCATATCCCTGGCTTAGGAGCTAGATTGTTGTTAAGATGGCAAAGCCTCCCTTGTGTTCCATTCTAATTGTTTTCATTTTTCTCCCCTCCGGAGGAAACTTCTACTCTAACGGTTTTTTACACTCATCATCACTCACAGTTTAGCTTTGTCACACACAGACGTTGACCACGATCTTATCCGGCTCTAAATAGATATAAACTCTTGTAAACTTCAGTCGTGATATATGAATTCTCCAGTGGGTTGTTTTCTTCTCCCAGCATTTTGCCATTCATTCTGTTGCTTAGTGGCTTCAGTTCATTTTTACTGATGTGTTATGGAGAAATGACTAAACCACAATCTACTTAACCATGTTCCTACCAAGAGATAGACCAGTTGATCACAGACAGCCTACTCAGTGCTGAAAGCCCCCATGCTTTCTCTCTAAAGTCAGGAACATGGTGAAGATGTCCATTCTGGGAGTTTTAGTCAGAACAATCAAGCAAGAAAAACCAATGAAAGGTCAGGGGAATCTTTAGTAAAGATGCCAAGAACCCCCATTGGAGAAGGAGTCATCCCTTCAGCAACTGGTGCTGGACAACTTCACATCTACATGCAAGATACAGAAGCTGAGCTCTGAGCACATTCTGTGTAAAGATATTAGCTAAATGTGGTCACGATGGCACATCCGTGTAATTCCAGACTTAGAGAGATGAGGTGGAAGATTACAAGACTAGGCCATCCTGGGTAAGACTGTCTTTAAAAGGAAGAGAGGAAGGGAGGGAGGGAGGGAGGGAGAGAGGGAGAGAGAGTGGAGGAGAGGGAGGAAAGGCACAAAAAAAGAAAGGATTAAGGGCCAGGACTGGAGATAATACAGTGATAGACTATTTGCCTAGCAAGACAAGACCCTGGGTTCAATTACCAACACATCCAGAAACAAAAACAAGCAAAATGCTGAAAATGTGTCAATGACACAATTGTAAGACCCAAAGTTGTAAAACTCTCCTGTTTCCTAGATAGAATGTAGGGGAAAGCTTCATGGTTTGAATTTGACAGTTATTCCATGGATGTAGCACCCAGAGCATAGGTCCCAGAAGCTGAGAAACACAAACGTGACACTCTCTAGAGAAATCCCACAGCTCAACAGCATACCCGTAGAAAGTGGGCGGAAGTGGAGCAGATTCCATCCAGAGAAGACACACTAATAGCCAGCAAGCAAGTGTAGATGCTCTAAATCATCAGCCATTGGCGATCTGAAAACCAAGGCGGCAGAGATCCATTTCCACACACCCAGCAGGATGGCCACAGTGCGGGCTTGGGAGATGGACCAGCAGTTAAGAGCATTCACTGCTCTTGTAGAGCACCTGATTGGGTCCCCAGAACCCATATCTGACTGTTCACACCCACCTCCACCCTCTACCTCCAGGGAACCCAAAGCCCTCTTCAGGTGCCTGTGTGCATATTCAGATACATATACGGAAATTAAAATACATCTTTTTTTAAAACCAAGTGTTGGTGAGAATATGGAGAAACTTGCCCTTGTACACTGGAAATGTGAGTATAAATAAATATATAAAATATATAAAAATGTGAATATAAAAAGATTTAGTCATTATGAAAGTTGTATTTAGGCTTCTCAAAATTAAAAATGAGGCTAAAGGCATAGCATATGATAGAGTGTTTGCCTAGCCTGTGTGGGGACCTGAAATGCCTCCTTAGCGTTTTAAAACAATAATTTTCACTAGAATTGCCACATGATCTAGGGACCTTGTTTCTGGTTATTTATTGGAAAGAACTGGAAACAGCAAATATTTTCATCAGCATTGTTTACCCTGGCTAAAACAGGAAGCACCTATGTCTGTCAGCTGACGCATGCATGAACCTGGCTAAAA